>CM049846.1:24246111-24541638 GCA_027422415.1 Schizothorax lantsangensis
CTTCATAGTGACGCTAAAAGCGTTTGACCACGCTTCAGTTTTTGACGCCTTGGGAGTGAGAATGGGTTGATGAAACATGTTTCTTTCTCATGAAATGAAATGTTATTTGCAATGCAGAAGAAAGCTGAAAAGCTTCTTTCTCAGTAAGAGAAAGTTGGTTTATGCAATTTTAAGAGTAAAGCTTGAGTACATGAAAGATGTTTCTTTCTCATGAAATGAAATGTTATTTGCAATGCAGAAGACAGATTTTAATGTGTTAGAGCTCTTTTGCAGAGCAAGTTATGTTAGAGCTTCAATGCACAGAATCACTAGTTTTGAGCTTCTAAGAACACTAAATACTGTGTTAGTGCAAAAAAAGCAAATGAAGAGATTGCAAGCCCTCATATGCTGAAAAGCTTCTTTCTCAGTGAGAGAAAGTTGTTTTATGCAATTTTAAGAGTAAAGCTTGAGTACATGAAAGATGTTCCTTTCTCATGAAATGAAATGTAATTTGAAATGGAGAAGACAGATTTTAATGTGTTAGAGCTCTTTTGCAGAGCAAGTTATGTTAGAGCTTCTATGCACAGAATCACTAGTTTTGAGCTTCTAAGAACACTAATTGCTGTGTTAGTGCAAAAAAGCAAATGAATATGCTGAAAAGCTTCTTTCTCGGTGAGAGAAAGTTGGTTTATGCAATATTAAGAGTAAAGCTTGAGTAGATGAAACATGTTTCTTTCTCATGAAATGAAATGTTATTTGCAATGCAGAAGACAGATTTTAATGTATTAGAGCTCGTTTGCAGAGCAAGTTATGTTAGAGCTTCTATGCACAGAATCACTAGTTTTGAGCTTCTAAGAACACTAATTGCTGTGTTAGTGCAAAAAAGCAAATGAAGAGATTGCAAGCCCACATATGCTGAAAAGCTTCTTTCTCAGTGAGAGAAAGTTGGTTTATGCAATTTTAAGAGTAAAGCTTGAGTACATGAAACATGTTTCTTTCTCATGAAATGAAATGTTATTTGCAATGCAGAAGACAGATTTGAATGTGTTAGAGCTCTTTTGCAGAGCAAGTTATGTTAGAGCTTCAATGCACAGAATCACTAGTTTTGAGCTTCTAAGAACACTAATTGCTGTGTTAGTGCAAAAAAGCAAATGAAGAGAATGCAAGCCCACATATACTGAAAAGCTTCTTTCTCAGTGAGAGAAAGTTGGTTTATGCAATTTTAAGAGTAAAGCTTGAGTACATGAAACATGTTTCTTTCTCATGAAATGAAATGTTATTTGCAATGCAGAAGACAGATTTTAATGTATTAGAGCTCGTTTGCAGAGCAAGTTATGTTAGAGCTTCAATGCACAGAATCACTAGTTTTGAGCTTCTAAGAACACTAATTGCTGTGTTAGTGCAAAAAAGCAAATGAAGAGATTGCAAGCCCACATATGCTGAAAAGCTTCTTTCTCAGTGAGAGAAAGTTGGTTTATGCAATTTTAAGAGTAAAGCTTGAGTACATGAAACATGTTTCTTTCTCATGAAATGAAATGTTATTTGCAATGCAGAAGACAGATTTTAATGTGTTAGAGCTCTTTTGCAGAGCAAGTTATGTTAGAGCTTCAATGCACAGAATCACTAGTTTTGAGCTTCTAAGAACACTAATTGCTGTCTTAGTGCAAAAAAGCAAATGAAGAGAATGCAAGCCCACATATGCTGAAAAGCTTCTTTCTCAGTGAGAGAAAGTTGGTTTATGCAATTTTAAGAGTAAAGCTTGAGTACATGAAAGATGTTTCTTTCTCATGAAATGAAATGTTATTTGCAATGCAGAAGACAGATTTTAATGTATTAGAGCTCTTTTGCCGAGCAAGTTATGTTAGAGCTTCAATGCACAGAATCACTAGTTTTGAGCTTCTAGCAAATGAAGAGATTGCAAGAGATGCTGAAAATCTTCTTTCTCAGTGAGAGAAAGTTGGTTTATGCAATTTTAAGAGTAAAGCTTGAATAGATGAAAGATCTTTCTTTCTCATGAAATGAAATGTTATTTGCAATGCAGAAGACAGATTTTAATGTATTAGAGCTCTTTTGCAGAGCAAGTTATGTTAGAGCTTCAATGCACAGAATCACTAGTTTTGAGCTTCTAAGAACACTAAATACTGTGTTAGTGCAAAAAAGCAAATGAAGAGATTGCAAGCCCACATATGCTGAAAAGCTTCTTTCTCAGTGAGAGAAAGTTGGTTTATGCAATTTTAAGAGTAAAGCTTGAGTACATGAAAGATGTTTCTTTCTCATGAAATGAAATGTATTTGAATGCAGAAGACAGATTTTAATGTATTAGAGCTCTTTTGCAGAGCAAGTTATGTTAGAGCTTCAATGCACAGAATCACTAGTTTTGAGCTTCTAAGAACACTAAATACTGTGTTAGTGCAAAAAAAGCAAATGAAGAGATTGCAAGCCCACATATGCTGAAAAGCTTCTTTCTCAGTGAGAGAAAGTTGGTTTATGCAATTTTAAGAGTAAAGCTTGAGTACATGAAAGATGTTTCTTTCTCATGAAATGAAATGTATTTGAATGGAGAAGACAGATTTTAATGTGTTAGAGCTCTTTTGCAGAGCAAGTTATGTTAGAGCTTCAATGCACAGAATCACTAGTTTTGAGCTTCTAAGAACACTAAAAATTGCTGTGTTAGTGCAAAAAAGCAAATGAAGAGATTGCAAGCCCACATATGCTGAAAAGCTTCTTTCTCAGTGAGAGAAAGTTGGTTTATGCAATTTTAAGAGTAAAGCTTGAGTACATGAAAGATGTTTCTTTCTCATGAAATGAAATGTTATTTGCAATGCAGAAGACAGATTTTAATGTATTAGAGCTCGTTTGCAGAGCAAGTTATGTTAGAGCTTCAATGCACAGAATCACTAGTTTTGAGCTTCTAAGAACACTAAAAATTGCTGTGTTAGTGCAAAAAAGCAAATGAAGAGATTGCAAGCCCACATATGCTGAAAAGCTTCTTTCTCAGTGAGAGAAAGTTGGTTTATGCAATTTTAAGAGTAAAGCTTGAGTACATGAAAGATGTTTCTTTCTCATGAAATGAAATGTTATTTGCAATGCAGAAGACAGATTTTAATGTGTTAGAGCTCTTTTGCAGAGCAAGTTATGTTAGAGCTTCAATGCACAGAATCACTAGTTTTGAGCTTCTAAGAACACTAATTGCTGTGTTAGTGCAAAAAAGCAAATGAAGAGATTGCAAGCCCACATATGCTGAAAAGCTTCTTTCTCAGTGAGAGAAAGTTGGTTTATGCAATTTTAAGAGTAAAGCTTGAGTACATGAAACATGTTTCTTTCTCATGAAATGAAATGTTATTTGCAATGCAGAAGACAGATTTTAATGTATTAGAGCTCGTTTGCAGAGCAAGTTATGTTAGAGCTTCAATGCACAGAATCACTAGTTTTGAGCTTCTAAGAACACTAATTGCTGTGTTAGTGCAAAAAAGCAAATGAAGAGATTGCAAGCCCACATATGCTGAAAAGCTTCTTTCTCAGTGAGAGAAAGTTGGTTTATGCAATTTTAAGAGTAAAGCTTGAGTACATGAAACATGTTTCTTTCTCATGAAATGAAATGTTATTTGCAATGCAGAAGACAGATTTTAATGTGTTAGAGCTCTTTTGCAGAGCAAGTTATGTTAGAGCTTCAATGCACAGAATCACTAGTTTTGAGCTTCTAAGAACACTAATTGCTGTGTTAGTGCAAAAAAGCAAATGAAGATGCAAGCCCACATGCTGAAAAGCTTCTTTCTCAGTGAGAGAAAGTTGGTTTATGCAATTTTAAGAGTAAAGCTTGAGTACATGAAAGATGTTTCTTTCTCATGAAATGAAATGTTATTTGCAATGCAGAAGACAGATTTTAATGTGTTAGAGCTCTTTTGCAGAGCAAGTTATGTTAGAGCTTCAATGCACAGAATCACTAGTTTTGAGCTTCTAAGAACACTAAATACTGTGTTAGTGCAAAAAAGCAAATGAAGAGATTGCAAGCCCACATATGCTGAAAAGCTTCTTTCTCAGTGAGAGAAAGTTGGTTTATGCAATTTTAAGAGTAAAGCTTGAGTACATGAAAGATGTTCCTTTCTCATGAAATGAAATGTAATTTGAGATGGAGAAGACAGATTTTAATGTGTTAGAGCTCTTTTGCAGAGCAAGTTATGTTAGAGCTTCAATGCACAGAATCACTAGTTTTGAGCTTCTAAGAACACTAAAAATTGCTGTGTTAGTGCAAAAAAGCAAATGAAGAATGCAAGCCCACATATGCTGAAAAGCTTCTTTCTCAGTGAGAGAAAGTTGGTTTATGCAATTTTAAGAGTAAAGCTTGAGTACATGAAACATGTTTCTTTCTCATGAAATGAAATGTTATTTGCAATGCAGAAGACAGATTTTAATGTATTAGAGCTCGTTTGCAGAGCAAGTTATGTTAGAGCTTCAATGCACAGAATCACTAGTTTTGAGCTTCTAAGAACACTAATTGCTGTGTTAGTGCAAAAAAGCAAATGAAGAGATTGCAAGCCCACATATGCTGAAAAGCTTCTTTCTCAGTGAGAGAAAGTTGGTTTATGCAATTTTAAGAGTAAAGCTTGAGTACATGAAAGATGTTTCTTTCTCATGAAATGAAATGTAATTTGCAATGCAGAAGACAGATTTTAATGTGTTAGAGCTCTTTTGCAGAGCAAGTTATGTTAGAGCTTCAATGCACAGAATCACTAGTTTTGAGCTTCTAAGAACACTAATTGCTGTGTTAGTGCAAAAAAGCAAATGAAGAGAATGCAAGCCCACATATGCTGAAAAGCTTCTTTCTCAGTGAGAGAAAGTTGGTTTATGCAATTTTAAGAGTAAAGTTTCTTTCTCTTGAGTACATGAAACAGATTTTAATGTATTAGATGTTTCTTTCTCATGAAATGAACAAATGTTGCAAAAAAGCAAATTTGCAATGCTTCTTTCTCAGAAGACAATTTTAAGAGATTTTAATGTTTCTTTCTATTAGAGCTGCAGAAGACAGATTTTAATGTGTTAGAGTTTGCAGAGCAAGTTATGTTAGAGCTTCTATGCACAGAATCACTAGTTTTGAGCTTCTAAGAACACTAATTGCTGTGTTAGTGCAAAAAAGCAAATGAAGAGATTGCAAGCCCACATATGCTGAAAAGCTTCTTTCTCAGTGAGAGAAAGTTGGTTTATGCAATTTTAAGAGTAAAGCTTGAGTACATGAAAGATGTTTCTTTCTCATGAAATGAAATGTTATTTGCAATGCAGAAGACAGATTTTAATGTGTTAGAGCTCTTTTGCAGAGCAAGTTATGTTAGAGCTTCAATGCACAGAATCACTAGTTTTGAGCTTCTAAGAACACTAAATACTGTGTTAGTGCAAAAAAAGCAAATGAAGAGAATGCCCAGCCTCATATGCTGAAAAGCTTCTTTCTCAGTGAGAGAAAGTTGGTTTATGCAATTTTAAGAGTAAAGCTTGAGTACATGAAAGATGTTTCTTTCTCATGAAATGAAATGTTATTTGCAATGCAGAAGACAGATTTTAATGTATTAGAGCTCTTTTGCAGAGCAAGTTATGTTAGAGCTTCAATGCACAGAATCACTAGTTTTGAGCTTCTAAGAACACTAAATTGCTGTGTTAGTGCAAAAAAGCAAATGAAGAGATTGCAAGCCCACATATGCTGAAAAGCTTCTTTCTCAGTGAGAGAAAGTTGGTTTATGCAATTTTAAGAGTAAAGCTTGAGTACATGAAAGATGTTTCTTTCTCATGAAATGAAATGTTATTTGATATGGAGAAGACAGATTTTAATGTGTTAGAGCTCTTTTGCAGAGCAAGTTATGTTAGAGCTTCAATGCACAGAATCACTAGTTTTGAGCTTCTAAGAACACTAAATACTGTGTTAGTGCAAAAAAGCAAATGAAGAGATTGCAAGCCCACATATGCTGAAAAGCTTCTTTCTCAGTGAGAGAAAGTTGGTTTATGCAATTTTAAGAGTAAAGCTTGAGTACATGAAACATGTTTCTTTCTCATGAAATGAAATGTAATTTGAGATGGAGAAGACAGATTTTAATGTGTTAGAGCTCTTTTGCAGAGCAAGTTATGTTAGAGCTTCAATGCACAGAATCACTAGTTTTGAGCTTCTAAGAACACTAATTGCTGTGTTAGTGCAAAAAAGCAAATGAAGAGAATGCAAGCCCACATATGCTGAAAAGCTTCTTTCTCAGTGAGAGAAAGTTGGTTTATGCAATTTTAAGAGTAAAGCTTGAGTACATGAAACATGTTTCTTTCTCATGAAATGAAATGTTATTTGCAATGCAGAAGACAGATTTTAATGTGTTAGAGCTCTTTTGCAGAGCAAGTTATGTTAGAGCTTCAATGCACAGAATCACTAGTTTTGAGCTTCTAAGAACACTAAATACTGTGTTAGTGCAAAAAAGCAAATGAAGAGAATGCAAGCCCACATATGCTGAAAAGCTTCTTTCTCAGTGAGAGAAAGTTGGTTTATGCAATTTTAAGAGTAAAGCTTGAGTACATGAAACATGTTTCTTTCTCATGAAATGAAATGTAATTTGAGATGGAGAAGACAGATTTTAATGTGTTAGAGCTCTTTTGCAGAGCAAGTTATGTTAGAGCTTCAATGCACAGAATCACTAGTTTTGAGCTTCTAAGAACACTAATTGCTGTGTTAGTGCAAAAAAGCAAATGAAGAGATTGCAAGCCCACATATGCTGAAAAGCTTCTTTCTCAGTGAGAGAAAGTTGGTTTATGCAATTTTAAGAGTAAAGCTTGAGTACATGAAAGATGTTTCTTTCTCATGAAATGAAATGTTATTTGCAATGCAGAAGACAGATTTTAATGTGTTAGAGCTCTTTTGCAGAGCAAGTTATGTTAGAGCTTCAATGCACAGAATCACTAGTTTTGAGCTTCTAAGAACACTAAAAATTGCTGTGTTAGTGCAAAAAAGCAAATGAAGAGATTGCAAGCCCACATATGCTGAAAAGCTTCTTTCTCAGTGAGAGAAAGTTGGTTTATGCAATTTTAAGAGTAAAGCTTGAGTACATGAAACATGTTTCTTTCTCATGAAATGAAATGTAATTTGAGATGGAGAAGACAGATTTTAATGTGTTAGAACTCTTTTGCAGAGCAAGTTATGTTAGAGCTTCAATGCACAGAATCACTAGTTTTGAGCTTCTAAGAACACTAATTGCTGTGTTAGTGCAAAAAAGCAAATGAAGAGAATGCAAGCCCACATATGCTGAAAAGCTTCTTTCTCAGTGAGAGAAAGTTGGTTTATGCAATTTTAAGAGTAAAGCTTGAGTACATGAAACATGTTTCTTTCTCATGAAATGAAATGTTATTTGCAATGCAGAAGACAGATTTTAATGTATTAGAGCTCGTTTGCAGAGCAAGTTATGTTAGAGCTTCTATGCACAGAATCACTAGTTTTGAGCTTCTAAGAACACTAATTGCTGTGTTAGTGCAAAAAAGCAAATGAAGAGATTGCAAGCCCACATATGCTGAAAAGCTTCTTTCTCAGTGAGAGAAAGTTGGTTTATGCAATTTTAAGAGTAAAGCTTGAGTACATGAAACATGTTTCTTTCTCATGAAATGAAATGTTATTTGCAATGCAGAAGACAGATTTTAATGTGTTAGAGCTCTTTTGCAGAGCAAGTTATGTTAGAGCTTCAATGCACAGAATCACTAGTTTTGAGCTTCTAAGAACACTAATTGCTGTGTTAGTGCAAAAAAGCAAATGAAGAGAATGCAAGCCCACATATGCTGAAAAGCTTCTTTCTCAGTGAGAGAAAGTTGGTTTATGCAATTTTAAGAGTAAAGCTTGAGTACATGAAACATGTTTCTTTCTCATGAAATGAAATGTTATTTGCAATGCAGAAGACAGATTTTAATGTATTAGAGCTCGTTTGCAGAGCAAGTTATGTTAGAGCTTCTATGCACAGAATCACTAGTTTTGAGCTTCTAAGAACACTAATTGCTGTGTTAGTGCAAAAAAGCAAATGAAGAGATTGCAAGCCCACATATGCTGAAAAGCTTCTTTCTCAGTGAGAGAAAGTTGGTTTATGCAATTTTAAGAGTAAAGCTTGAGTACATGAAACATGTTTCTTTCTCATGAAATGAAATGTTATTTGCAATGCAGAAGACAGATTTTAATGTGTTAGAGCTCTTTTGCAGAGCAAGTTATGTTAGAACTTCAATGCACAGAATCACTAGTTTTGAGCTTCTAAGAACACTAATTGCTGTGTTAGTGCAAAAAAGCAAATGAAGAGATGCAAGCCCACATATGCTGAAAAGCTTCTTTCTCGGTGAGAGAAAGTTGGTTTATGCAATATTAAGAGTAAAGCTTGAGTACATGAAACATGTTCCTTTCACATGAAATGAAATGTAATTTGAGATGGAGAAGACAGATTTGAATGTGTTAGAACTCTTTTGCAGAGCAAGTTATGTTAGAGCTTCAATGCACAGAATCACTAGTTTTGAGCTTCTAAGAACACTAATTGCTGTGTTAGTGCAAAAAAGCAAATGAATATGCTGAAAAGCTTCTTTCTCGGTGAGAGAAAGTTGGTTTATGCAATATTAAGAGTAAAGCTTGAGTACATGAAACATGTTTCTTTCTCATGAAATGAAATGTTATTTGCAATGCAGAAGACAGATTTTAATGTATTAGAGCTCGTTTGCAGAGCAAGTTATGTTAGAGCTTCTATGCACAGAATCACTAGTTTTGAGCTTCTAAGAACACTAATTGCTGTGTTAGTGCAAAAAAGCAAATGAAGAGATTGCAAGCCCACATATGCTGAAAAGCTTCTTTCTCAGTGAGAGAAAGTTGGTTTATGCAATTTTAAGAGTAAAGCTTGAGTACATGAAAGATGTTTCTTTCTCATGAAATGAAATGTTATTTGCAATGGCAGAAGACAGATTTTAATGTGTTAGAGCTCTTTTGCAGAGCAAGTTATGTTAGAGCTTCAATGCACAGAATCACTAGTTTTGAGCTTCTAAGAACACTAATTGCTGTGTTAGTGCAAAAAAGCAAAAAAGAGAATGCAAGCCCACATATGCTGAAAAGCTTCTTTCTCAGTGAGAGAAAGTTGGTTTATGCAATTTTAAGAGTAAAGCTTGAGTACATGAAACATGTTTCTTTCTCATGAAATGAAATGTTATTTGCAATGCAGAAGACAGATTTTAATGTATTAGAGCTCGTTTGCAGAGCAAGTTATGTTAGAGCTTCTATGCACAGAATCACTAGTTTTGAGCTTCTAAGAACACTAATTGCTGTGTTAGTGCAAAAAAGCAAATGAAGAGATTGCAAGCCCACATATGCTGAAAAGCTTCTTTCTCAGTGAGAGAAAGTTGGTTTATGCAATTTTAAGAGTAAAGCTTGAGTACATGAAACATGTTTCTTTCTCATGAAATGAAATGTTATTTGCAATGCAGAAGACAGATTTTAATGTGTTAGAGCTCTTTTGCAGAGCAAGTTATGTTAGAGCTTCAATGCACAGAATCACTAGTTTTGAGCTTCTAAGAACACTAATTGCTGTGTTAGTGCAAAAAAGCAAATGAAGAGAATGCAAGCCCACATATGCTGAAAAGCTTCTTTCTCAGTGAGAGAAAGTTGGTTTATGCAATTTTAAGAGTAAAGCTTGAGTACATGAAAGATGTTTCTTTCTCATGAAATGAAATGTTATTTGCAATGCAGAAGACAGATTTTAATGTGTTAGAGCTCTTTTGCAGAGCAAGTTATGTTAGAGCTTCAATGCACAGAATCACTAGTTTTGAGCTTCTAAGAACACTAAATTGCTGTGTTAGTGCAAAAAAGCAAATGAAGAGAATGCTAGCCCACATATGCTGAAAAGCTTCTTTCTCAGTGAGAGAAAGTTGGTTTATGCAATTTTAAGAGTAAAGCTTGAGTACATGAAAGATGTTTCTTTCTCATGAAATGAAATGTTATTTGCAATGGAGAAGACAGATTTTAATGTGTTAGAGCTCTTTTGCAGAGCAAGTTATGTTAGAGCTTCAATGCACAGAATCACTAGTTTTGAGCTTCTAAGAACACTAAAAACTGTGTTAGTGCAAAAAAGCAAATGAAGAGAATGCAAGCCCACATATGCTGAAAAGCTTCTTTCTCAGTGAGAGAAAGTTGGTTTATGCAATTTTAAGAGTAAAGCTTGAGTACATGAAAGATGTTTCTTTCTCATGAAATGAAATGTAATTTGAGATGGAGAAGACAGATTTTAATGTGTTAGAGCTCTTTTGCAGAGCAAGTTATGTTAGAGCTTCAATGCACAGAATCACTAGTTTTGAGCTTCTAAGAACACTAATTGCTGTGTTAGTGCAAAAAAGCAAATGAAGAGATTGCAAGCCCACATATGCTGAAAAGCTTCTTTCTCAGTGAGAGAAAGCAATTTTGGTTTATGTCTCTCAATTTTAAGAGTAAAGCTTGAGTACATGAAACATGTTTCTTTCTCATGAAATGAAATGTTATTTGCAATGCAGAAGACAGATTTTAATGTATTAGAGCTCGTTTGCAGAGCAAGTTATGTTAGAGCTTCAATGCACAGAATCACTAGTTTTGAGCTTCTAAGAACACTAATTGCTGTGTTAGTGCAAAAAAGCAAATGAAGAGATTGCAAGCCCACATATGCTGAAAAGCTTCTTTCTCAGTGAGAGAAAGTTGGTTTATGCAATTTTAAGAGTAAAGCTTGAGTACATGAAACATGTTTCTTTCTCATGAAATGAAATGTTATTTGCAATGCAGAAGACAGATTTTAATGTGTTAGAGCTCTTTTGCAGAGCAAGTTATGTTAGAGCTTCAATGCACAGAATCACTAGTTTTGAGCTTCTAAGAACACTAATTGCTGTGTTAGTGCAAAAAAGCAAATGAAGAGAATGCAAGCCCACATATGCTGAAAAGCTTCTTTCTCAGTGAGAGAAAGTTGGTTTATGCAATTTTAAGAGTAAAGCTTGAGTACATGAAACATGTTTCTTTCTCATGAAATGAAATGTTATTTGCAATGCAGAAGACAGATTTTAATGTATTAGAGCTCGTTTGCAGAGCAAGTTATGTTAGAGTTTCAATGCACAGAATCACTAGTTTTGAGCTTCTAAGAACACTAATTGCTGTGTTAGTGCAAAAAAGCAAATGAAGAGAATGCAAGCCCACATATGCTGAAAAGCTTCTTTCTCAGTGAGAGAAAGTTGAGAAGTTTATGCAATCCTTATTAAGAGTAAAGCTTGGAGTACATGAAACATGCTTCTCCGTTTCTCATGAAATGAAATGTTATTTGCAATGCAGAAGACAGATTTTAATGTGTTAGAGCTCTTTTGCAGAGCAAGTTATGTTAGAGCTTCAATGCACAGAATCACTAGTTTTGAGCTTCTAAGAACACTAATTGCTGTGTTAGTGCAAAAAAGCAAATGAATATGCTGAAAAGCTTCTTTCTCGGTGAGAGAAAGTTGGTTTATGCAATATTAAGAGTAAAGCTTGAGTACATGAAACATGTTCCTTTCACATGAAATGAAATGTAATTTGAGATGGAGAAGACAGATTTGAATGTGTTAGAACTCTTTTGCAGAGCAAGTTATGTTAGAGCTTCTATGCACAGACCCCTGGATCACTAGTTTTGAGCTTCTAAGAACACTAATTGCTGTGTTAGTGCAAAAAAGCAAATGAAGAGTGCAAGCCCACATATGCTGAAAAGCTTCTTTCTCAGTGAGAGAAAGTTGGTTTATGCAATTTTAAGAGTAAAGCTTGAGTACATGAAACATGTTTCTTTCTCATGAAATGAAATGTTATTTGCAATGCAGAAGACAGATTTGAATGTGTTAGAGCTCTTTTGCAGAGCAAGTTATCCGTTAGAGCTTCAATGCACAGAATCATGCTCTCCTAGTTTTGAGCTTCTAAGAACACTAATTGCTGTGTTAGTGCAAAAAAGCAAATGAAGAGAATGCAAGCCCACATATGCTGAAAAGCTTCTTTCTCAGTGAGAGAAAGTTGGTTTATGCAATTTTAAGAGTAAAGCTTGAGTACATGAAACATGTTTCTTTCTCATGAAATGAAATGTTATTTGCAATGCAGAAGACAGATTTTAATGTATTAGAGCTCGTTTGCAGAGCAAGTTATGTTAGAGCTTCTATGCACAGAATCACTAGTTTTGAGCTTCTAAGAACACTAATTGCTGTGTTAGTGCAAAAAAGCAAATGAAGAGATTGCAAGCCCACATATACTGAAAAGCTTCTTTCTCAGTGAGAGAAAGTTGGTTTATGCAATTTTAAGAGTAAAGCTTGAGTACATGAAACATGTTTCTTTCTCATGAAATGAAATGTTATTTGCAATGCACTCTGCTCCCTTCCGAAGACAGATTTGAATGTGTTAGAGCTCTTTTGCAGAGCAAGTTATGTTAGAGCTTCAATGCACAGAATCACTAGTTTTGAGCTTCTAAGAACACTAATTGCTGTGTTAGTGCAAAAAAGCAAATGAAGAGAATGCAAGCCCACATATGCTGTTTTAAAAGCTTCTTTCTCAGTGAGAGAAAGTTGGTTTATGCAATTTTAAGAGTAAAGCTTGAGTACATGAAACATGTTTCTTTCTCATGAAATGAAATGTTATTTGCAATGCAGAAGACAGATTTTAATGTATTAGAGCTCGTTCCTGCAGTTAGCAAGTTATGTTAGAGCTTCTATGCACAGAATCACTAGTTTTGAGCTTCTAAGAACACTAATTGCTGTGTTAGTGCAAAAAAGCAAATGAAGAGATTGCAAGCCCACATATGCTGAAAAGCTTCTTTCTCAGTGAGAGAAAGTTGGTTTATGCAATTTTAAGAGTAAAGCTTGAGTACATGAAACATGTTTCTTTCTCATGAAATGAAATGTTATTTGCAATGCAAAAGACTGATTTTAATGTGTTAGAGCTCTTTTGCAGAGCAAGTTATGTTAGAACTTCAATGCACAGAATCACTAGTTTTGAGCTTCTAAGAACACTAATTGCTGTGTTAGTGCAAAAAAGCAAATGAAGAGAATGCAAGCCCACATATGCTGAAAAGCTTCTTTCTCAGTAAGAGAAAGTTGGTTTATGCAATTTTAAGAATAAAGCTTGAGTACATGAAAGATGTTTCTTTCTCATGAAATGAAATGTTATTTGCAATGCAGAAGACAGATTTTAATGTGTTAGAGCTCTTTTGCAGAGCAAGTTATGTTAGAGCTTCAAGGCACAGAATCACTAGTTTTGAGCTTCTAAGAACACTAAATACTGTGTTAGTGCAAAAAAGCAAATGAATATGCTGAAAAGCTTCTTTCTCGGTGAGAGAAAGTTGGTTTATGCAATATTAAGAGTAAAGCTTGAGTACATGAAACATGTTTCTTTCTCATGAAATGAAATGTTATTTGCAATGCAGAAGACAGATTTTAATGTATTAGAGCTCGTTTGCAGAGCAAGTTATGTTAGAGCTTCTATGCACAGAATCACTAGTTTTGAGCTTCTAAGAACACTAATTGCTGTGTTAGTGCAAAAAAGCAAATGAAGAGATTGCAAGCCCACATATGCTGAAAAGCTTCTTTCTCGGTGAGAGAAAGTTGGTTTATGCAATTTTAAGAGTAAAGCTTGAGTACATGAAAGATGTTTCTTTCTCATGAAATGAAATGTTATTTGCAATGCAGAAGACAGATTTTAATCTATTAGAGCTCATTTGCAGAGCAAGTTATATTAGAGCTTCAATGCACAGAATCACTAGATTTGAGCTTCTAAGAACACTAAATACTGTGTTAGTGCAAAAAAGCAAATGAAGAGAATGCAAGCCCACATATGCTGAAAAGCTTCTTTCTCAGTGAGAGAAAGTTGGTTTATGCAATTTTAAGAGTAAAGCTTGAGTACATGAAAGATGTTTCTTTCTCATGAAATGAAATGTTATTTGCAATGCAGAAGACAGATTTTAATCTGTTAGAGCTCTTTTGCAGAGCAAGTTATGTTAGAGCTTCAATGCACAGAATCACTAGTTTTGAGATTCTAAGAACGTCTCGGTTACATGTGTAACCCTCGTTCCCTGAAGGAGGGAACGGAGACGTAACGTCAGTGTGACTGACTAATGGGATCTCGCTCGAGAGCCCAATCATCTTCGAGTGTTAACAAAACAAGCCAATGACAGTTGGCGTGCGTGTTTCGCCACGCGCACCCCGCCCCGCAGCGCGGGTATAAAAGGAGAGCGCGTGCAAACGCACATCAGTTTTTCGCTGAGGAGCCGAGACTGTGTGCCCCGCCGTACAGCGGTGGTACAGCAACTATGGCGACGGGACGTTACGTCTCCGTTCCCTCCTTCAGGGAACGAGGGTTACACATGTAACCGAGACGTTCCCTATCAGTCAGTCACGTTCGACGTAACGTCAGTGTGACTGACTAATGGGATCCCTCTGGAAAACGCCACTATTGCTGACCCCCTCCAGTGCCCTGCGGAAGCCGGCAAGTCCCCCCACACCAGTTGGGACGGAAGATAGGACAGGGCTTAGGCAGAGATGACCGACACTGCTGTTCCGTACAGTGGGTATGGATAACACTGGGAAAGCGTACTCCAAGTAGGGGAACGCTACGGAAGCCTCATCCTGCGTAAAGGAGGTACCATGTGGAGAAGACATATGGACTAGCCAGGGGCAGTACTACATATGGAAGTCTCTGAGGTAGGCTCAGCCAGCCTGGGGTGAGATAACTACACAGCAGAGACGGCAGAAGGTCTCTGCCAGGGAAAGACACGGGCTCACCGTGAGGGGAGCTGTACCGTGGAAGAATACACATGTGGGATCACCCAAAGGGGAATCACTACACACGGGCACCTAGCCCAGCACAAGGGCTGACCTTGGGCAAACACACGAGTGCTGGACCTGGCCTCTGGCGCTCCGCCACGCCTGACTGCCGAGGGTGCGGGAGGAACTCCAACAGGGTTCGCCGTGGGGAACTGAACTGAGAAGCAACAAAAGCGCACGTATCCGGTCCGTAGAGGGGAATGGCGCAGCAAGCGTGATTGACACCGAGCAGTGTCCCAGTGTTACTGGCCACCTGAGCCAAGTACACGGGAGGACACGGGCTCTACACGGAGATTGTAAAATCTCGCAAATGTGTTAGGTGCCGCCCAGCCGGCAGCTCTACAAATGTCTGCTATCGAGGCGCCCCGCGCCAAAGCCCAAGAGGAAGCAACACCTCTTGTAGAGTGTGCTCTCACACCAAGGGGGCACGGTAAGCACCGGGCCTGATAGGCCAAGACTATAGCCTCCACTATCCAGTGGGCAAGTCTCTGTTTGGAGACAGCCTTTCCCTTCTGCTGTCCTCCGAAGCAGACAAAGAGCTGGTCTGAGGTCCTGAAGCTCTGCGTGCGGTCCACGTAAACGCGCAAAGCGCGGACGGGACAGAGCAGAGCAATGGCTGGGTCTGCCTCCTCCCGGGGCAGCACTTGCAAGTTCACCACCTGATCCCTGAAGGGCGTGGTGGGAACTTTGGGCACATATCCAGGCCGGGGTCTCAGGACAACGTGAGAGTGAGCCGGCCCGAATTCTAGGCACGAATCGTCGACCGAGAATGCCTGCAGGTCCCCCACCCTCTTGACCGAGGCCAATGCAGTGAGGAGCACTGTCTTTAACGACAGAAACTTAAGCTCTACTGACTGCAGAGGCTCGAAGGGCTCCTCCTTCAAGGCCGTGAGGACCGAGGGGAGATCCCAAGAGGGTACCAGATGAGGGCACGGAGGATTTAACCTCCTCGCCCCTCTGAGGAACCTGACGACCAAGTCGTGCTTCCCCACAGACTTACCGTCTACTGCATCGTGATGTGCGGCAACAGCGGCGACATACACTTTGAGGGTGGAGGGAGACAGCCTTCGCTCCAACCCATCTTGCAGGAAAGAGAGCACGACCGCGATCGGGCATGTCCGGGGGTCTTCCCGGGGGGAAGAACACCAATTGACGAACAGGTTCCACTTCAGCCTGTAAGCGTGTCTTGTAGACGGGGCTCTAGCTGAAGTGATGGTGTTTACTACCGATGGAGGTAGCCCATCTAGAACCTCCGCGTCCCGTCCAAGGACCATACGTGGAGATTCCACAAGTCTGGACGCGGGTGCCAGAGGGTGCCCCCTCTCTGAGAAAGGAGATCCCTCCTCAGAGGAATTTGCCAAGGAGGGGCTGTCGCGAGGAGCATCAGTTCTGGGAACCAAGTCCGATTGGGCCAGTACGGCGCCACCAAGAGGACCTGCTCCTCGTCCTCCCTGACCTTGCACAGGATCTGTGCGAGAAGGCTCACTGGGGGAAACGCATATTTGCGTAGACCCCGAGGCCAGCTGTGTGCCAGCGCGTCCGTGCCGAGGGTCCCCTCGGACAGGGAGTAAAACAGCTGGCAGTGGAACGTGTCCGGGGAGGCAAACAGGTCTACCTGAGCGTCCCCGAAGCGTCTCCAAACCAGCTGGACTACCTCGGGGTGGAGTCGCCATTCTCCCGGAAGGGCGGGCTGACGTGAGAGCTCGTCGGCTGCACGATTGAGCTCGCCAGGGATATGAATGGCGCGAAGCGACCTCAGATGCTTCTGACTCCAAAGGAGGAGATGGCGGGCGAGTTGCGACAGGCGACGGGAGCGTAGACCACCCTGGTGGTTGATGTACGCAACGGTCGCGGTGTTGTCCGTACGGACCAGTACATGCTTGTCGTGTAGCAGCCCTTTGAAGCGGTGCAGAGCAAGCCATACTGCTAGCAACTCGAGGCAATTGATATGCCACTGCAACCGGGACCCTGTCCAGAGCCCTGCAGCTGCATGCCCGTTGCACATGGCTCCCCAGCCCATGGCAGAGGCATCTGTTGACACAACAACATGCCTGGATACTTGCCCTAGGGGAACTCCTGCCCGAAGAAAAGCAAGATCCGACCACGGGCCGAAGGTCTGACGGCAGGACGGGGTAACTGAGACCCGGTACGTGCCGCGTCGCCATGCCCATCTCGGGACCCGGTCGTGAAGCCAATGGTGAAGCGGTCTCATATGAAGCAATCCGAGCGGCGTGACAGCGGCTGCGGATGCCATATGCCCCAGGAGCCTCTGAAACTGTTTCAGTGGAACCGCCCTCTTGCGCTGGAAAGACTCCAGGCAGTTCAGCATCGACTGAGCACGCTCCACTGAGAGACGTGCTGTGGGGTTGACCGAGTCCAACTCCATGCCGGGAAAAGAGATCCTGCACGGGGGAGAGTTTGCTCTTTTCCCAGTTGACCCGAAGCCCCAACCGGCTGAGGTGCCTGAGCACCGTGTCCCTGTGTTCGCACAACAGTGCTCGAGACTGGGCCAATATGAGCCAGTCGTCGAGGTAGTTGAGAACGCGAATGCCTGCTTCCCTTAATGGAACAAGGGCTGCCTCCACGACCTTGGAGAAGACACGAGGCGACAGGGATAGCCCGAAGGGGAGGACTTTGTACTGGTATGCTCGCCCTTCGAACGCAAAGCGGAGAAACGGTCTGTGTCGAGGGAGGATCGAGACATGAAAGTACGCGTCCTTCAGGTCGATCGCTGCGAACCAATCGAACGGACGGATGCATTGAAAAATGCGTCTCTGCGTCAGCATACTGAACGGGAGCTTGTGAAGGGCCCGGTTCAGGACGCGCAGGTCCAAGATTGGTCGTAACCCACCGCCTTTCTTGGGTACGATGAAGTACGGGCTGTAAAACCCCGACTTCATCTCGGCTGGAGGGACCGGCTCTATCGCGTCCTTCGCCAGCAGGACCGCGATTTCCGCACGCAAGAGAGGGGCATCCTTGCTCAACACAGAGGTGCACTGAACGCCCCTGAACTTGGGAGGACGCCGGGCGAACTGAATCGCATAGCCAAGTCTGATGGTTCTCATGAGCCAGCGAGACGGCCTGGGGAGCGCTAGCCAGGCCCCCAGAGACCGTACAAGCGGGACCAGGGAAACCACAGACGTACCCGCGGTGGGGCAACGAAGTGGAGCACAGGGGCCCGACTCGGAAGGCAGTGCGTTCCGAAGTGGGGTCTGAGTGCGCAGTGCGACACTTACCTGGCTCCAAGGCTGAGAAGGGGGCGCGGGAGAAGGCATCGCGTCCTCGGACCGGACCCTGCTGCTCATAGGCGAAAGGAGAGGGGGACGGGAGTGTGGAGATTGGGTCTCGTGCACTGCCATCCTCGCCCTCTTGGGACCCGGAGAAAAAGGAAACTGCTCTTTTTTTGAGGTTTTGGGTACCACTGGCTGGAGAGCCAGTGGCGGAACAAAATAAAAAGGGAACAAAAGATTCTCCACCCGGCCCTCCTCTGGGGGAAGGAGTGGTGCGGTCACCATCTCCTGAAGAGCAGGATCCAGAGACTCCGGGTCGCCCGTCTCAGGACCGCCGCTTGCCCTGGCGCTTCGCAGGTTTGGCAGGGGCAGAGACGGGCTGCGCCGCTTTCCTGCGGCCAGCTCCACGCTGTGGCCGTTGTGAAGGCTGCTGCTGAGGCCGAGCTGGAGCGGAGGTGGAGGCCGCAGGAGGGCGCGTTCGGCGACGAGCAGACGGAGGGGCTGCAGCCGGCGGTGGGGTGGAGACAGCAGCGGACCGCCGGGGCAGGATATGTCGAAACGCCTCCGTCTGCTGTTGTGCGGCGGAGAACTGTTGGGCAAAGCCCTCCACCGCTTCGCCGAATAGGCCGGCCTGGGAGATCGGGGAGTCTAAGAAACGGTGTTTGTCAGACTCCCTCATATCCGCCAAGGTCAGCCATAGGTGGCGCTCCTGGACCACCAACGTGGACATCGTCTGACCCAGGGCCCGCGCCGTGACTTTCGTCGCCCGCAGGGCGAGGTCCGTCGCTGTGCGCAGTTCCTGCAAACCAGCTGGGTCAGCACCACCCTCGTGCAACTGCTTTAACGCCTTGGCCTGGTGGACTTGCAGGAGGGCCATGGCGTGCAGGGCGGAAGCGGCCTGTCCAGCAGCACTGTAAGCCTTGGCCGTCAGAGCGGACGAGAACTTACAGGCCCTGGACGGAAGGCGTGGATTACCCCTCCAGGCGGCAGTGCCCTGCGGGCAGAGCTGCATTGCAATGGCGCGCTCAACCGGGGGGATCTCCACATACCCTTGGGCCGCCCCACCATCGAGGGTGGTGAGGACGGAGGAGGCACTAGGCCTGTTTCGGGCAGAAAAAGGTGCCTTCCAAGACCTAGTCACCTCCTCATGCACTTCCGGGAAGAATGGAACCGGAGGCGGTTGCCGGCGATCGGCCTGCGCCCCCAGGAACCAATCGTCCAGCCTCGAGCGTTCGGGAGAAGGAGGAGGCCTCCAGTGCAGCCCGACGCTCTCAGCGGCCCGGGAAAGCATAGCAGTCAGTTCTGGATCTGACTCGGGCAACGCCACTCTTCCTGATGGAGGCAGCGCAGCCGAATCATCATCTCCAGAACCTAGCTCATCCCCCGATGCAGTGATCGACATCCTGTCACCTGCTGGAGCTCCGAACGAGATGCTGGGCCCCGCCCTGTCCGAGGACTCCACAAACCCGTCCGGAAACCCCAGACGGTGCGATGCGCTAGAGGAGTGAGAGGCCCGCGGAGACGCACTCGACGGGGAAGCTCTCACTGTGATCCTCAAGTCACCCTGACCATGAGCCGAAGTAGCCCTCCGAGAACCAGAGGAACTAGAACGGGGCATGGCAAGGGGGATACCCCCCCGCTTGACGAGGAGGTATCTGGAGCGCAGAGTCAAGTCAAGTCAAGTCACCTTTATTTCTATAGCGCTTTTAACAATACAGATTGTGTCAAAGCACTTAACAGTCTCTGTTAAGCAGAGAACATGAGTCATCCACGAGCGCTGCCTCAGCGTGCTGAAAGCCCAAGCACGAGACACAGCGATCGTGACCATCAGATGAAGCCAGGAAACGACCACATCCAGAAACACACGAGCGGGAAGCCATCTTTAAAAAGACGCCCGTCCCTCGTGGAGCTCTTTTAGAATTTGCTCTTTTTTGAAAAGAAATGCTCTTTTTTAGAAAAGTGCTGAAGCGCACAGGGAAGGTCGCGGTGTGACCGCAGTTGGAGAGCTGCAGCACGCCGTCAGAGAAGCAGCAGCACTGGATAGCAACCTCCGCTGACGCGCCGTAACACCAACACTGTAGCTGTCTGTAGACACTCTCAGAGACTCGCACTGAAAGGCTTGGCTCCGAAGCGAAAAGCTGATGTGCGTTTGCACGCGCTCTCCTTTTATACCCGCGCTGCGGGGCGGGGTGCGCGTGGCGAAACACGCATGCCAACTGTCATTGGCTTGTTTTGTTAACACTCGAAGATGATTGGGCTCTCGAGCGAGATCCCATTAGTCAGTCACACTGACGTTACGTCGAACGTGACTGACTGATAGGGAACACTAAATACTGTGTTAGTGCAAAAAAAGCAAATGAAGAGATTGCAAGCCCTCATATGCTGAAAAGCTTCTTTCTCGGTGAGAGAAAGTTGTTTTATGCAATTTTAAGAGTAAAGCTTGAGTACATGAAAGATGTTCCTTTCTCATGAAATGAAATGTAATTTGAGATGGAGAAGACAGATTTTAATGTGTTAGAGCTCTTTTGCAGAGCAAGTTATGTTAGAGCTTCAATGCACAGAATCACTAGTTTTGAGCTTCTAAGAACACTAATTGCTGTGTTAGTGCAAAAAAGCAAATGAAGAGATTGCAAGCCCACATATGCTGAAAAGCTTCTTTCTCAGTGAGAGAAAGTTGGTTTATGCAATTTTAAGAGTAAAGCTTGAGTACATGAAAGATGTTTCTTTCTCATGAAATGAAATGTAATTTGAGATGGAGAAGACAGATTTTAATGTGTCACAGCTCTTTTGCAGAGCAAGTTATGTTAGAGCTTCAATGCACAGAATCACTAGTTTTGAGCTTCTAAGAACACTAAATACTGTGTTAGTGTAAAAAAAAGCAAATGAAGAGATTGCAAGCCCACATATGCTGAAAAGCTTCTTTCTCAGTGAGAGAAAGTTGGTTTATGCAATTTTAAGAGTAAAGCTTGAGTATATGAAAGATGTTCCTTTCACATTAAATGAAATGTAATTTGAGATGGAGAAGACAGATTTTAATGTGTTAGAACTCTTTTGCAGAGCAAGTTATGTTAGAGCTTCAATGCACAGAATCACTAGTTTTGAGCTTCTAAGAACACTAATTGCTGTGTTAGTGCAAAAAAGCAAATTAAGAGATTGCAAGCCCACATATGCTGAAAAGCTTCTTTCTCAGTGAGAGAAAGTTGGTTTATGCAATTTTAAGAGTAAAGCTTGAGTACATGAAACATGTTTCTTTCTCATGAAATGAAATGTTATTTGCAATGCAGAAGACAGATTTTAATGCATTAGAGCTCGTTTGCAGAGCAAGTTATGTTAGAGCTTCAATGCACAGAATCACTAGATTTGATCTTCTAAGAACACTATATACTGTGTTAGTGCAAAAAAGCAAATGAAGAGAATGCAAGCCCACATATGCTGAAAAGCTTCTTTCTCAGTGAGAGAAAGTTGGTTTATGCAATTTTAAGAGTAAAGCTTGAGTACATGAAAGATGTTTCTTTCTCATGAAATGAAATGTTATTTGCAATGCAGAAGACAGATTTTAATGTGTTAGAGCTCTTTTGCAGAGCAAGTTATGTTAGAGCTTCAATGCACAGAATCACTAGTTTTGAGCTTCTAAGAACACTAATTGCTGTGTTAGTGCAAAAAAGCAAATGAAGAGAATGCAAGCCCACATATGCTGAAAAGCTTCTTTCTCAGTGAGAGAAAGTTGGTTTATGCAATTTTAAGAGTAAAGCTTGAGTACATGAAACATGTTTCTTTCTCATGAAATGAAATGTTATTTGCAATGCAGAAGACAGATTTTAATGTATTAGAGCTCATTTGCAGAGCAAGTTATATTAGAGCTTCAATGCACAGAATCACTAGATTTGAGCTTCTAAGAACACTAAATACTGTGTTAGTGCAAAAAAGCAAATGAAGAGAATGCAAGCCCACATATGCTGAAAAGCTTCTTTCTCAGTGAGAGAAAGTTGGTTTATGCAATTTTAAGAGTAAAGCTTGAGTACATGAAAGATGTTCCTTTCTCATGAAATGAAATGTAATTTGAGATGGAGAAGACAGATTTTAATGTGTTAGAGCTCTTTTGCAGAGCAAGTTATGTTAGAGCTTCAATGCACAGAATCACTAGTTTTGAGCTTCTAAGAACACTAATTGCTGTGTTAGTGCAAAAAAGCAAATGAAGAGATTGCAAGCCCACATATGCTGAAAAGCTTCTTTCTCAGTGAGAGAAAGTTGGTTTATGCAATTTTAAGAGTAAAGCTTGAGTACATGAAAGATGTTCCTTTCTCATGAAATGAAATGTAATTTGAGATGGAGAAGACAGATTTTAATGTGTTAGAACTCTTTTGCAGAGCAAGTTATGTTAGAGCTTCAATGCACAGAATCACTAGTTTTGAGCTTCTAAGAACACTAATTGCTGTGTTAGTGCAAAAAAGCAAATTAAGAGATTGCAAGCCCACATATGCTGAAAAGCTTCTTTCTCAGTGAGAGAAAGTTGGTTTATGCAATTTTAAGAGTAAAGCTTGAGTACATGAAAGATGTTTCTTTCTCATGAAATGAAATGTTATTTGCAATGCAGAAGACAGATTTTAATGTCAAGTCAAGTCAAGTCACCTTTATTTATATAGCGCTTTTAACAATACAGATTGTGTCAAAGCACTTAACAGTATCAAGTTGGAGGATAGAGAGTCAGTAATGTATGATAATAAGATTAAACACTCAATTTTCAGTTAAAGGCATTTCATTATTGAATTCAGAGATGTCATTGTCTAGCTCAGTATAGTTTAAATAGTATCTGTGAAATCCAATTGACGATAATCGCTAGAAATTAATTATCCCCAACTGAGCAAGCCAGAGGCGACAGCGGCAAGGAACCAAAACTCCCTCTGAGACAGAATGGAGAAAAAAACCTTGGGAGAAACCAGGCTCAGTCGGGGGGCCAGTTCTCCTCTGGCCAGGATATTATTGTTTATTTATTGTTTTAATTAAGACTTTAAATGTTTTATATTTCTATTTTAATATTGTTGCAATTTCTAACAATAATAGTATTATGTAATTAGGTATTTTATTATATTTTTAGTTATTTGTTTTATTTTTAGTTTTATTGTATTTTAAGTCGAGGTCTTCACTGGGATTATGTCCCCGGGGCTCATCCAGGGGTCCGGCCTCCGCCGACAATCTGGGCCGCAGACATCATCTCCCGGCGCCAATCCACCATCTGATCCAGACACGGACTGAGAAACAGAATAAGAAAGAAACAGACTAATATTAGCGTAGATGTCAATATTTTTATGATGTAACAAGTACATCATGTGTTATGGGGAGTGTTCCCGGTTCCGGTTGATCTAATTAATGCAGCCTAACAATCCTTTAACGGATTTGAATAATAGAAGTGTAGTAGTGTGTTATGTGTACGCCAGGTTAAAGAGATGGGTCTTTAATCTAGATTTAAACTGACAGAGTGTGTCTGCCTCCCGAACAGTGTTTGGTAGATTGTTCCAGAGTTTGGGAGCTAAATAGGAAAAAGATCTGCCGCCCACAGTTGATTTTGATATTCTAGGTATTATCAAATGGCCAGAGTTTTGAGAACGCAGCGGACGTGAAGGACTATAATGCGATAAGAGCTCGCTCAAGTACTGAGGAGCTAAACCATTCAGGGCTTTATAAGTAATTAACAAGATTTTAAAATCTATACGATGTTTAGTAGGGAGCCAGTGCAGTGTTGACAGAACCGGGCTAATGTGCTCATACTTCCTGGTTCTAGTAAGAACTCTAGCTGCTGCATTTTGAACCATCTGTAATTTGTTTATTATGCGTGCAGAACAACCACCCAATAAAGCATTACAATAATCTAACCTTGAGGTCATAAACGCATGAATTAATATTTCTGCATTTGACATTGAGAGCATAGGTCTCAGTTTAGATATATTTTTAAGATGAAAAAATGCAGTTCTACAAATGCTAGAAACGTGGCTGTCAAAGGAGAGATTACTATTAAATAGCACACCTAGGTTCCTGACTGATGACGAAGAATTTACAGAGCAGCCATCAGGTGTTAGACAATGTTCTAGGTTATTACTTGTGGGGGTTTTAGGTCCGATAAGTAACACCTCTGTTTTTTCAGAATTTAGCAGTAAGAAATTACTCGTCATCCAGTTTTTTATATCGACTATGCATTCCATAAGTTTCTCAATTTGGTGTGTTTCACCAGGCCGTGAAGAAATATAGAGCTGAGTATCATCAGCATAACAGTGAAAGCTAACCCCGTGTTTCCTAATGATATTTCCCAAGGGTAACATGTAAAGCGTGAAAAGTAACGGCCCTAGTACTGAGCCTTGAGGAACTCCATACTGCACTTGTGATCGATATGATACCTCTTCATTCACTTCTACGAATTGATGGCGGTCAGATAAGTACGATTTGAACCATGCTAATGCACTTCCACTAATGCCAACAAAGTTTTCTAGTCTATTCAAAAGAATGTTGTGATCGATAGTGTCGAACGCAGCGCTAAGATCCAGTAGAACTAATAGAGAGATACAACCACGATCAGATGATAAGAGTAGGTCATTTGTAACTCTAATGAGAGCTGTCTCAGTACTATGATACGGTCTAAATCCTGACTGGAAATCCTCACAGATATCATTTTTCTCTAAGAAGGAATATAATTGTGAGGATACAATCTTCTCTAATATCTTTGACAGAAAAGGGAGATTCGAGATCGGTCTGTAATTAACTAGATCTTTGGGGTCAAGTTGTGGTTTTTTAATGAGAGGCTTAATAACAGCCAATTTAAAGTTTTTGGGGACATATCCTAATGACAATGACGAATTAATAATAGCCAAAAGAGGATCTATGACTTCTGGAAGCACCTCTTTTAGTAGTTTAGATGGAATAGGGTCTAACATACATGTTGTTGGTTTAGATGAATTAACAAGTTTATACAATTCTTCCTCTCCTATAGTAGAGAATGAGTGGAATTGTTCCTCAGGGGATCTATAGTACACTATTTGATGTGATAATATAGCTGACGGCTGCATGGTTACAATTTGATCTCTAATAGTATCAATCTTGGAAGTAAAGTAGTTCATAAAATCATTACTGCTGTGCTGTTGGGAAATGTCAACACCTGTTGATGCTTTATTTTTTGTTAATTTTGCCACTGTATTGAATAAATACCTGGGGTTATGTTTGTTTTGTTCTAAAAGAGACAAAAAGTAATCAGATCTAGCAGTTTTTAAAGCTTTTCTGTAGGATAGGGTACTTTCCCGCCAGGCTAAACGAAATACCTCTAGTTTTGTTTTCCTCCAGCTGCGCTCCATTTTCCGGGCTGCTCTCTTTAGAGTGCGAGTGTGCTCATTATACCACGGTGTTGGACTCTTTTCCTTAATCTTCCTTAAGCGTAAAGGAGCAATTGTATCTAAAGTGCTAGAAAAGAGAGAGTTCATAGTTTCTGTTACATCATCAAGTTGTTCTGAGCTGTTGGATATGCTGAGGAATTGAGATAAATCAGGAAGATTACTTACAAAGCAGTCTTTTGTGGTAGAAGTGATCGTTCTACCATATTTATAAGAAGGAGTTGAATTTACAGCTTTAACTATATGGAGTTTACACAAGACTAGATAATGATCTGATATATCATCGCTTTGCTGCAGAATTTCAACACCATTAACATCAATTCCATGTGACAGTATTAAATCTAGAGTATGATTTCGACTATGAGTAGGTCCTGAAACGTGTTGTCTAACCCCAATAGAGTTCAGAATGTCTATGAATGCTGATCCTAATGCATCTTTTTCATTATCAACATGGATATTAAAATCACCAACAATTAAGACTTTATCTGCAGCCAGCACTAACTCTGATAGAAAATCAGCAAATTCTTTAATAAAGTTTGTATGGTGCCCTGGTGGCCTGTATACAGTAGCCAGTACAAACGTCACGGGGGATTTATCATTAATACTTTTTTCTCTAGATAATTTTATATGAAGCACCATTACTTCAAAGGAGTTATACTTAAAGCCTGTCTTCTGAGAAATACTGAGAATATTGTTATAAATTGTAGCAACACCTCCCCCTTTGCCTTTTGGACGCGGCTCATTTTTGTAACAGTAATCTTGGGGGGTGGACTCATTTAAAATAATGTATTCATCTGGTTTTAGCCATGTTTCTGTCAAACAGAGCAAATCTAGGTTATGATCATTAATCAAATCATTTACAAAAAGTGCTTTTGTAGAAAGGGACCTGATATTCAGTAAACCAAGTTTTATCAATTGTTTCTGTGTATTGTAAACATTTTTTATTTGTTGAACATCAATTAAATGGTTACTCATAAATAGTTTTTGACGTTTTCTGTATCTTCTAGCTCGGGGAACAGACACAGTCTCTATAGTGTGATATCTAGGTGAAGGAGTCTCTATGTGCTGAGAATTAACTGACTTCTGTGACGTGAGGCGGCTAGCAGACGGTCGGTTTAGCCAGTCTGTCTGCTTCCTGACCTGGGCTCCAGTTAGTCAAGTATGAACTCTAAGACTATGTGCCAAATTTCTAGAGAGAATAGCGGCACCACCCCAGGAGGGATGAACACCATCTCTTTTCAACAGGTCAGGTCTGCCCCAAAAACTCGTCCAATTGTCTATAAAACCTATGTTGTTTTGCGGGCACCACTTAGACATCCAGCCATTTAATGATGACAGTCTGCTATGAATCTCATCACCCCGGTAAGCAGGGAGGGGGCCAGAGCATATTACAGTGTCTGACATCGTACTTGCAAGTTCACACACCTCTTTAACATTATTTTTAGTGATCTCCGACTGGCGAAGTCGAACATCATTAGCGCCGGCGTGGATAACAATCTTACTGAATTTACGTTTAGCATTAGCCAGCACTTTTAAATTTGCCAAGATGTCAGGCGCTCTGGCTCCCGGTAAACAATGGACTATGGTGGCTGGTGTCTCTATTTTCACGTTCCGTACAATAGAATCGCCAATAACTAGAGCACTTTCACCAGGTTTCTCAGTGGGTGTGTCACTGAGTGGGGAGAACCTGTTTGATGTTCTGATCGGAACGGAAGAGCGGTGTTTTGACCCGCGACTATGCTGCCTCACAGTCACCCAGTTGCCCTGCTGCACAGGCGCTAATGCCGGAACCGAACAATGTACAGGAGTCCCTGAGCTAGTCACATCCAAAGCAGTATCTACAGCCCTCACATTCTTACTATCCTCAACTAAAGTTTGGATGCGTGTCTCTAGTTCTAAAACCTTCTCTGTCAGCCTAACTATTTCCCTGCATTTATCACATGTGAATCCCTCATCGCCGACAGAGATAGATAAACTATACATGTGGCAGACAGTGCAAATAACAATAGCAGGAGAAGAAGCCATTACTCACCGTGATTGATGAATGATACCAATTTAACTTACCACTTACCACTCCACTTACCACTTACCACTGTTGTTTGATGAACTCGTGAAAAACGGAGCGAGAGAGAAATGAAAACGGAGCGAGAAAAAAGAAAACAATAATAGGCGCGAATAGCAACGCGAATGGAACCGCGAGTGACAAGCTAACCGGCTAGCGAATGCTAACGCGCTGCACTCGCGGTTTTAAAAGCGAACGATCAGATTAGTTTGATAGATAATACCAGAAATATGGTGGGAATTAAGTTATATATTATCACTTTAAACAACAGAGTGAAAGTAAGGTAAAGATTCAATAAAAAAGCAGAGCTACAATCACAAACCGCACAGCAGCACAACAGACTGAAGCAATCGAACTGTCAACAGACTGAAGCAATCGAGAGTTGTGTTGTCTAATGTGTTAGAGCTCTTTTGCAGAGCAAGTTATGTTAGAGCTTCAATGCACAGAATCACTCGTTTTGAGCTTCTAAGAACACTAAATACTGTTAGTGCAAAAAAGCAAATGAAGAGATTGCAAGCCCTCATATGCTGAAAAGCTTCTTTCTCAGTGAGAGAAAGTTGGTTTATGCAATTTTAAGAGTAAAGCTTGAGTACATGAAACATGTTTCTTTCTCATGAAATGAAATGTTATTTGCAATGCAGAAGACAGATTTTAATGTATTAGAGCTCGTTTGCAGAGCAAGATATGTTAGAGCTTCAATGCACAGAATCACTAGTTTTGAGCTTCTAAGAACACAAATTGGTGTGTTAGTGCAAAAAAGCAAATGAAGAGATTGCAAGCCCACATATGCTGAAAAGCTTCTTTCTCAGTGAGAGAAAGTTGGTTTATGCAATTTTAACCCTCTGGGGTCTGAGGTGATTTTGGGGCCCTTGAGATGTTTTGACATGCCCTGATATTTGTGCTTATTTCAGCTACTTATAACATACTATTGACCAACATGTATTTTTTTGTATTCAGCACAAACTGTGCTACAATAATATGTGACCAAGATGGATGTACATGTTTGCATTTTTTAGAAAAAAAATATTATGCATGGTTAGTAAGTTTTGGGAATTTTTTTTTAACTGAAATAAGGCCATAAAACCCACACAAAATAGTCCTGAATAAGACTTTTGAGTAATCAGTCTTGTAGGCTAGAATATTTACTTCACAATTATGTGAGAATCATTCTGCTTACTCAATCACAGAAAACAATATATTGATTTAAATTTTTTAAGACATGTTTTGTGATTGAAAGCCTATATGCGAGGGAGTGGCACTGGCCTTGAATATTAAGTGATTCTCACCTGAGACACAAAGGGCCCTCCCATAATGGACCCTAATGGCCCATCAGTGTGACTGACTTTGAGGCAGGTAAGAGAGAATGTGAGGAGATTGAACAAATGTTTTTTTTTTATTATTTGTGTGAACGTGCAAATATGATGTCAGGCACAGTAATATGCTCTGGTCCCCTCCCCACTTACCAATTTAAGAGTAACAATTTAACTGATGTTCAACAAATAAAATAATTATATAATACAGAGAAACAAATGATAAAGCTTGGCTTACTGAATATCAGGTCCCTTTCTACGAAAGCGCTTTTTGTAAATGATATGATCACTGATCATAACCTAGATGTGCTCTGTTTGACAGAAATCTGGCTAAAACCAGATGAATACATTATTTTAAACGAGTCTTCCCCCCAAGATTACTGTTATAAAAATGAGCCGTGTCCAAAAGGCAAAGGGGGAGGTGTTGCTAGAATTTATAGCAATATTCTCAGTATTTCTAAGAGGGCAGGCTTTAAGTATAATTCCTTTGAAGTAATGGTTATTCATATAACATTATCTAGAGAAACAAGTGTTAATGATAAATCCCCTGTGATGTTTGTACAGGCTACTGTATACAGGCCACCAGGGCACCATACAGATATTATTAAATAATTTGCTGATTTTCTATCAGCGTTAGTGCTGGTTGCAGATAAAGTCTTAATTGTTGGTGATTTTAATATCCACATTGATAATGAAAAAGATGCATTAGGATCAGCATTCATAGACATTCTGAACTCTATTGGGGTTACACAACACATATCAGGACCTACTCATTGTCGAAATCATACTCTAGATTTAATATTGTCACATGGAATTGATGTTAATGATGTTGAAAGTATCAACAACTGGCAGACAATCTGAATGAGTTCTATTGCAGGTTTGAAAAAACACCATTCACACCTCCTGCAACCCCCCTCTCCCCAACACCTGCACTGCAGATAAGCAAAGATGACGTGCGCCAGGTCTTCAAAAAGAACAAAAGAAGGAAAGCACCAGGCCCAGACGGTGTGTCACCAGCCTGCCTAAAAACCTGTGCTGACCAGCTGGCCCTCATCTTCACACAGATCTTCAACAGATCACTGGAGCTGTGCGAAGTCCCCTCATGCTTCAAACGCTCCACCATCATCCCCATCCCAAAGAAACCCCAAATTACTGGACTTCATGACTACAGACCTGTGGCTCTAACGTCTGTGGCCATGAAATCATTTGAAAGACTGGTTTTGTCTTATCTGAAGGCCTCCACTGGACCCTTACTGGACCCCCTGCAGTTTGCCTACAGAGCAAACAGGTCTGTGGATGATGCAGTCAACATGGGACTGCACTACATCCTGCAACATCTGGACAGACCAGGGACTTATGTGAAGTTCCTGTTTGTAGACATCAGCTCCGCTTTTAACACCATCATCCCGACACCCTTCAGAATAAACTGACACAGCTCTCTGTCCCCACCTCTGTCTGTCAGTGGATCACCAGCTTTCTGACAGACAGGCAGCAGCTAGTGAGGCTGGGAAAATACACATCCACATCCAGTACAATCAGCACTGGAGCTCCTCAGAGCTGCGTTCTCTCCCCACTGCTCTTCTCCCTCTACACGAATGACTGCACATCTAAAGACCCCTCTATCAAGCTCCTGACGTTTGCAGACGACACCACACTGATCGGCCTCATCCAGGACGGTGAAGAGTCTGCTTACAGACAGGAGGTTAAGGAGCTGGCTGTCTGGTGCAGTCTTAACAACCTGGAGCTTAACACGCTTAAAAGTGTGGAGATGATCGTGGATTTCAGGAGAAACCCCCCTGCTCTCCCCCCACTCACCATCATGAACAGCACTGTGACTGCAGTGGAGTCATTCAGATTCCTGGGCACCACAATTTGTGAAAAAGGCCCAGTAGAGGTTGTACTTCCTTCGCCAGCTAAGGAAGTTCAACCTGCCACGGGAGCTGCTGATACAGTTCTACTCTGCCATCATTGAATCCGTCCTCTGCACGTCAATAACTGTCTGGTTCAGCTCAGCTACCAATCACTCTGGACCCCTCACATCCAGCACACTCCCTCTTTGAACTGTTACCTTCTGGTTGACGCTACATAGCTCTGAGCACCAGAACGACCAGACACAGGAACAGTTTCTTCCCCCAAGCAATCCATCTCATGAACACTTGACAATAATGTGGAACACACAACACTATTTACATTATTTATTCATCACACATACTTATTTTTTTCATTTCAAATTAGCACATATCAGACCTGTACACACATCATTGTCTATATTATATATTGTGTTTTTGCTATTTTGTACATTGCCTATTTGTATATTATTCTTTTATTATCTGTGTCCTGTTGCTGTCATTCTATTGCACTGTGGAGCTTCTGTCACTATAACAAATTCCTCGTATGTGTAAACATACCTGGCCAATAAAGCTCATTCTGATTCTGATTCTGAAATTCTGCAGCAAAGTGATGATATCTCAGACTGGAAAAGTTCATTTATTTCAGTAATTCAACTCAAATTGTGAAACTCGTGTATTAAATAAATTCAATGCACACAGACTGAAGTAGTTTAAGTCTTTGGTTCTTTTAATTGTGATGATTTAGGCTCACATTTAACAAAAACCCACCAATTCACTATCTCAACAAATTAGAATACTTCATAAGACCAATAAAAAAAACATTTTTAGTGAATTGTTGGCCTTATGGAAAGTATGTTAATTTACTGTACAGGTGCATCTCAATAAATTAGAATGTCGTGGAAAAGTTCATTTATTTCAGTAATTCAACTCAAATTGTGAAACTCGTGTATTAAATAAATTCAATGCACACCAGGGCCGTGCAGAGACCTTTGGAGGGGCAGGTGCTCAAAGTATAAAAGGGGCACATGGAACACGGCTTTTAATAAATGATATGTGTATCGAAATGGATGCTTCTGTATTGATACAGCAGCAAATGCCATGACGCAGGTTTGAAAAAGAAACACAGAACAGAAAAGACCATTTTAAGTTTAAACGTTAAAGACATTTTTTGCACCTCTTAATTACTCTGGAATGATATTATTATTATTGTTGTTGTTGTTATTGAGTTTACAGGGTATGGTGGTTTTGCTGTTGTAAACACTACTGTTGTTGTTGTAGAAAAAAATATTCCTGTCTTATTTAAAATCGAATTCTATTCTAATCCTGTTCTGAATTTATTCATTTTTTGAATGATAATGATTATGAAAACAGGATTGATAAGTATAATTCGGAGGATGATAAAATCAGTATAAGCCTGTTTTACCAGTGTTGTGATAATTATTTTTAAGGCACTCTACGTTTTTTAAATAAATACTGTAATAATAATACAACCCCAAATCAGAAAAAGTTGGGACAGTATGGAAAACGCAAATAAAAAAAGAAAGTAGTGATTTCTAAATTTACTTTGACTTGTATTTCATTGCAGACAATATGAACACAAAATATTTCATGTTTTGTCTGGTCAACTTCATGTCATTTGTAAATATACATCCTTTCCTGTCATTCAGACCTGCAACACATTCCAAAAAAAGTTGGGACAGGAGCAATTTAGGGCTAGTAATGAGGTAAATTGGTTAAATAATGATGTGATTTGAAACAGTTGATGTAAACTGGTGATTGTAATTATGATTTGGTACAAAAGCAGCATCCAAGAAAGGTCTAGTCCTTTAGGAGCAAGGATGGGCCGAGGATCGCCAGTTTGCCAACAAATACGTGAGAAAATTATTGAAATGTTTAAAAACAATGTTCCTCAAAGAAAAATAGGAAGAGATTTGGACATTTCACCTTCAACAGTACATAACATAATTAAAAGATTCAAGGAATCTGGAGGAATTTCAGTGCGTAAAGGACAAGGGCGCAAGCATAAGCTGAACAACCGTGATCTCCGATCCCTCAGGCGGCACTGCATCAAGAATCGTCATTCATCTATAAGCGATATCACTACATGGGCTCAGGACTACTTTGGCAAACCTTTGTCAAGTACCACAATACGTAGTTACATCCACAAATGCCAGTTAAAACTGTACTGTGCCAAAAGGAAGCCCTATGTTAACAGTGTCCAGAAGCGCCGTCGACTTCTCTGGGCTCGGAGGCATCTGGGATGGACCATCACACAGTGGAAACGTGTACTGTGGTCAGATGAATCAGTATTTCAGGTATTTTTTGGGAGGAATGGACGCCGTGTGCTCCGGACCAAAGAAGAAAAGGATCATCCAGACTGTTACCAGCAACAAGTCCAAAAGCCAGGGTCTGTCATGGTATGGGGTTGTGTCAGTGCCCTTGGCAAAGGTAACTTGCACTTCTGTGATGGCACCATTAATGCTGAAAAGTACATAGATATTTTGGAGCACAAAATGCTGCCTTCAAGAAGACATCTTTTCCAGGGACGTCCATGCATATGTCAACAAGACAATGCAAAATCACATTCTGCACACATTACAAAACCACATTCTGCACACATTACAAAGTCCTGGCTGCGGAGGAAGAGGGTACGGGTACTTGACTGGCCTGCCTGCAGTCCCGACCTGTCTCCAATAGAGAATGTGTGGCGCATTTTGAAGCTCAAAATGCGGCAACGAAGACCCCGTACTGTTGCCCACCTTAAGACTTGTTTGCAGGAAGAATGGGACAAAATTACACCTGAAATACTTCATCACTTGGTGTCTTCAGTCCCTAAACGTCTTTTAAGTGTTGTGAAAAGGAATGGCAACATTACAAAGTGGTAAATGCTTTACTGTCCACAACTTTTGGAATGTGTTGCAGGTCTGAATGACAGGAAAGGATGTATATTTACAAATGACATGAAGTTGACCAGACAAAACATGAAATAGTTTGTGTTCATATTGTCTGCAATGAAATACAAGTCAAAGTAAATTTAGAAATCACTACTTTCTTTTTTTATTTGCGTTTTCCATACTGTCCCAACTTTTTCTGATTTGGGGTTGTAGTTCAAAGTATGAATAGTTTTTAGTCAGATAACATAAAAAAGACAAGGCACCTCGACGCGCTTTAAACTTTTCCCAATTAAACGGCAAGAACGAAAGTTTTTATTGCTGTGTGTAGAACTACGTTAGCTGCATTTTTAATATTTAATATTAATTTTAATAAAATGTAAATTCGTCCCCGGCACTTTATTCAAGCTCGAGCAGGTGTTTTCACATAAAGGTTTCTAGATTTAAATTAAATGAGACATGACCTAACGTTTTATTCGTATCCAAAATGAGGAGATATGAATATCAGGAGAGCTGAACACTCTCATGTTTAATTCATACTTGAAGCAAGAGGGCGCTCTCGCGCAGAAAGTTTTGACGTATGGACAAACTCACACTGCTTCAGTCTGTTGTGCTGCTGTGCGGTTTGTGATTGTAGCTCTGCTTTTTTATTGAATCTTTACCTTACTTTCACTCTGTTGTTTAAAGTGATAATATATAACTTAAATTCCCACCATATTTCTGGTATTATCTATCAAACTAATCTGATCGTTCGCTTTTAAAACCGCGAGTGCAGCGCGTTAGCGTTCGCTAGCTGGATAGCTTGTCACTCGCGGTTCCATTCGCGTTGCTATTCGCGCCTATTATTGTTTTCTTTTTTCTCGCTCCGTTTTCATTTCTCTCTCGCTCCGTTTTTCACGAGTTCATCAAACAACAGTGGTAAGTGGTAAGTGGAGTGGTAAGTGGTAAGTTAAGTTGGTATCATTCATCAATCACGGTGAGTAATGGCTTCTTCTCCTGCTATTGTTATTTGCACTGTCTGCCACATGTATAGTTTATCTATCTCTGTCGGCGATGAGGGATTCACATGTGATAAATGCAGGGAAATAGTTAGGCTGACAGAGAAGGTTTTAGAACTAGAGACACGCATCCAAACTTTAGTTGAGGATAGTAAGAATGTGAGGGCTGTAGATACTGCTTTGGATGTGACTAGCTCAGGGACTCCTGTACATTGTTCGGTTCCGGTAACGTTAGCGCCCCCGCAGCAGGGCAACTGGGTGACTGTGAGGCAGCATAGTCGCGGGTCAAAACACCGCTCTTCCGTTCCGATCAGAACATCAAACAGGTTCTCCCCACTCAGTGATGCACCCACTGAGAAACCTGGTGAAAGTGCTCTAGTTATTGGCGATTCTATTGTACGGAACGTGAAAATAGAGACACCAGCCACCATAGTCCATTGTTTACCGGGAGCCAGAGCGCCTGACATCTTGGCAAATTTAAAAGTGCTGGCTAATGCTAAACGTAAATTCAGTAAGATTGTTATCCACGTCGGCGCTAATGATGTTCGACTTCGCCAGTCGGAGATCACTAAAAATAATGTTAAAGAGGTGTGTGAACTTGCAAGTACGATGTCAGACACTGTAATATGCTCTGGCCCCCTCCCTGCTTACTGGGGTGATGAGATTCATAGCAGACTGTCATCATTAAATGGCTGGATGTCTAAGTGGTGCCCGCAAAACAACATAGGTTTTATAGACAATTGGACAAGTTTTTGGGGCAGACCTGACCCGTTGAAAAGAGATGGCGTTCATCCCTCCTGGGGTGATGCCGCTATTCTCTCTAGAAATTTGGCACATAATATTAGAGTTCATACTTGACTAACTGGAGCCCAGGTCAGGAAGCAGACAGACTGGCTAAACCGACCGTCTGCTAGCCGCCTCACGTCACAGAAGTCAGTTAATTCTCAGCACATAGAGACTCCTTCACCTAGATATCACACTATAGAGATTGTGTCTGTTCCCCGAACTAGAAGATACAGAAAACGTCAAAAACTATTTATGAGTAACCATTTAATTGATGTTCAACAAATAAAAAATGTTTACAATACACAGAAACAATTGATAAAACTTGGTTTACTGAATATCAGGTCCCTTTCTACAAAAGCACTTTTTGTAAATGATTTGATTAATGATCATAACCTAGATTTGCTCTGTTTGACAGAAACATGGCTAACACCAGATGAATACATTATTTTAAATGAGTCCACCCCCTAAGATTACTGTTACAAAAATGAGCCGCGTCCAAAAGGTAAAGGGGGAGGTGTTGCTACAATTTATAACAATATTCTCAGTATTTCTCAGAAGACAAGCTTTAAGTATAACTCCTTTGAAGTAATGATGCTTCATATAAAATTATCTAGAGAAAAAAGTATTAATGATAAATACCCCGTGACGTTTGTACTGGCTACTGTATACAGGCCACCAGGGCACCATACAGACTTTATTAAAGAATTTGCTGATTTTCTATCAGAGTTAGTGCTGGCTGCAGATAAAGTCTTAATTGTTGGCGATTTTAATATCCATGTTGATAATGAAAAAGATGCATTAGGATCAGCATTCATAGACATTCTGAACTCTATTGGGGTTAGACAATACGTTTCAGGACCTACTCATAGTCGAAATCATACTCTAGATTTAATACTGTCACATGGAATTGATGTTAATGGTGTTGAAATTCTGCAGCAAAGCGATGATATATCAGATCATTATCTAGTCTTGTGTAAACTCCATAAAGCTGAAAATTCAACTCCTTCTTATAAATATGGTAGAACGATCACTTCTACCACAAAAGACTGCTTTGTAAGTAATCTTCCTGATTTATCTCAATTCCTCAGCATATCCAACAGCTCAGAACAACTTGATGATGTAACAGAAACTATGAACTCTCTCTTTTCTAGCACTTTAGATACAATTGCTCCTTTACGCTTAAGGAAGATTAAGGAAAAGAGTCCAACACCGTGGTATAATGAGCACACTCGCACTCTAAAGAGAGCAGCCCGGAAAATGGAGCGCAGCTGGAGGAAAACAAAACTAGAGGTATTTCGTTTAGCCTGGCGGGAAAGTACCCTATCCTACAGAAAAGCTTTAAAAACTGCTAGATCTGATTACTTTTCGTCTCTTTTAGAACAAAACAAACATAACCCCAGGTATTTATTCAATACAGTGGCAAAATTAACAAAAAATAAAGCATCAACAGGTGTTGACATTTCCCAACAGCACAGCAGTAATGATTTTATGAACTACTTTACTTCCAAGATTGATACTATTAGAGATCAAATTGTAACCATGCAGCCGTCAGCTATATTATCACATCAAATAGTGTACTATAGATCCCCTGAGGAACAATTCCACTCATTCTCTACTATAGGAGAGGAAGAATTGTATAAACTTGTTAATTCATCTAAACCAACAACATGTATGTTAGACCCTATTCCATCTAAACTACTAAAAGAGGTGCTTCCAGAAGTCATAGATCCTCTTTTGGCTATTATTAATTCGTCATTGTCATTAGGATATGTCCCCAAAAACTTTAAATTGGCTGTTATTAAGCCTCTCATTAAAAAAACACAACTTGACCCCAAAGATCTAGTTAATTACAGACCGATCTCGAATCTCCCTTTTCTGTCAAAGATATTAGAAAAGATTGTATCCTACCAATTATATTCCTTCTTAGAGAAAAATGATATCTGTGAGGATTTCCAGTCAGGATTTAGACCGTATCATAGTACTGAGACTGCTCTCATTAGAGTTACAAATGACCTACTCTTATCATCTGATCGTGGTTGTATCTCTCTATTAGTTCTACTGGATCTTAGTGCTGCGTTCGACACTATCGATCACAACATTCTTTTGAATAGACTAGAAAACTTTGTTGGCATTAGTGGAAGTGCATTAGCATGGTTCAAATACGTACTTATCTGACCGCCATCAATTCGTAGCAGTGAATGAAGAGGTATCATATCGATCACAAGTGCAGTATGGAGTTCCTCAAGGCTCAGTACTAGGGCCGTTACTTTTCACGCTTTACATGTTACCCTTGGGAAATATCATTAGGAAACACGGGGTTAGCTTTCACTGTTATGCTGCTGATACTCAGCTCTATATTTCTTCATGGCCTGGTGAAACACACCAAATTGAGAAACTTATGGAATGCATAGTCGATATAAAAAACTGGATGACAAGTAATTTCTTACTGCTAAATTCTGAAAAAACAGAGGTGTTACTTATCGGACCTAAAACCCCCACAAGTAATAACCTAGAACATTGTCTAACACTTGATGGCTGCTCTGTAAATTCTTCGTCATCAGTCAGGAACCTAGGTGTGCTATTTAATAGTAATCTCTCCTTTGACAGCCACGTTTCTAGCATTTGTAGAACTGCATTTTTCATCTTAAAAATATATCTAAACTGAGACCTATGCTCTCAATGTCAAATGCAGAAATATTAATTCATGCGTTTATGACCTCAAGGTTAGATTATTGTAATGCTTTATTGGGTGGTTGTTCTGCACGCATAATAAACAAATTACAGATGGTTCAAAATGCAGCAGCTAGAGTTCTTACTAGAACCAGGAAGTATGAGCACATTAGCCCGGTTCTGTCAACACTGCACTGGCTCCCTACTAAACATCGTATAGATTTTAAAATCTTGTTAATTACTTATAAAGCCTGAATGGTTTAGCTCCTCAGTACTTGAGCGAGCTCTTATCGCATTATAGTCCTTCACGTCCACTGTGTTCTCAAAACTCTGGCCATTTGATAATACCTAGAATATCAAAATCACCTGCGGGCGGCAGATCTTTTTCCTATTTAGCTCCCAAACTCTGGAACAATCTACCAAACACTTTTCGGGAGGCAGACACACTCTGTCAGTTTAAATCTAGATTAAAAACCCATCTCTTTAACCTGGCGTACACATAACACAATAATACACTTCTATTATTCAAATCCGTTAAAGGATTGTTAGACTGCATTAATTAGATCAACCGGAACCGGGAACACTCCCCATAACACATGATGTACTTGTTACATCATAAAAATATTGACATCTACGCTAATATTAGTCTGTTTCTTTCTAATTCTGTTTCTCAGTCCGTGTCTGGATCAGATGGTGGATTGGCGCCGGGAGATGATGTCTGCGGCCCAGATTGTCGGCGGAGGCCGGACCCCTGGATGAGCCCCGGGGACATAATCCCAGTGAAGACCTCGACTTAAAATACAATAAAACTAAAAATAAAACAAATAACTAAAAATATAATAAAATACCTAACTACATAATACTATTATTGTTAGAAATTGCAACAATATTAAAATAGAAATATAAAACATTTAAAGTCTTAATTAAAACAATAAATAAACAATAATATCCTGGCCAGAGGAGAACTGGCCCCCCGACTGAGCCTGGTTTCTCCCAAGGCTTTTTTCTCCATTCTGTCTCAGAGGGAGTTTTGGTTCCTTGCCGCTGTCGCCTCTGGCTTGCTCAGTTGGGGACACTTAATTTCTAGCGATTATCGTCAATTGGATTTCACAGATACTATTTAAACTATACTGAGCTAGACAATGACATCTCTGAATTCAATAATGAAATGCCTTTAACTGAAAATTGAGTGTTTAATCTTATTATTATACATTACTGACACTCTATCCTCCAACTTGATACTGTTAAGTGCTTTGACACAATCTGTATTGTTAAAAGCGCTATATAAATAAAGGTGACTTGACTTGACTTGACTTGACACGGCTATCGCTGCAGCTGAGCTGAATAAAAAGCAGAAACATTTTTACTGATGAAACGTGAAGACAATAAAAGATTGCGAAAATATATGGTTTATGTGTGTTTTTCCAAGTTATCTTCAGGTAATAAATAAATAAACTATATGAAAAATGCAGTACTGATTGACATATAATTTAGTACAGAAACTATAAAATATATTTCCTGAATTATTCTGTGATAAAAATGGGAAAAGGGTGTTCGTAGTAGCCTTTATAAACCAATCATAAAATTGTCATTAGGAAAACATTGAACAAAAATATTGTAGCCCCTTAACCGTGCTTCCACAGGCTACACACAGCAATATAACAGCTGTGCATGATCCGTTCACGCCGTTCTCGTAAAATAATAATAATTCAATAATATAAGTTTACAAGCACACCGCTCCGCTGAGAACTCCACTTACCAGCAGCCGCGGACGTTATTGAAGGCATCCTAAAGGCGTCTTTTTTTTTTTTTTTTTTTTTTTTTAATGCCAAGGCACCAAAGATAAAAGTACAGAAAATATCAACATTATGCAAAAAGAGGTGACATTACATGCAAAGCACCATTTCTAGAAGTATGTAACAATAAGTAAATAATCCAAAACAAAGCTTTAACAAAAGTTAAAAAGATTAAATAAATTAACTGTTTTAAGAGCTTTAAGATTCTTGGAAGATGAAATAGCTTGGATATACTGTTGAACCTCTTTTTTAAAAACAATAAATAAAGGATTTTGATGAGTGAATTTACTGCGGTGAATATGAAATTTTGCAAGAAGTAATACTAGGTTAATAATAAAATATTCATTAATTTGATTTTTTTGTATGTTAAAGAAGCCAAACAGTACATCCTTGAAAAGCAAAGAGAAACCCTGGAGCACATTGCGATTGATAATATTAGAGAATTCAATCCAAAATAGCTGCGTGTGAGGACAATCCCAGAAGATATGCATATCAGTTTCATTAGGGTCCCCACAAAAAGCACAGCTTGTACCTATATCTGATTTGAATCTTTTCAAAAACACTTTAGTTGGGTAAAATCTGTGTAACAATTTGAATGAGACGTCTCTAACCTTGTTAGTTATTATGTATTTCGAAGACAGAGTCCATACTTTTTTCCAATCAATATGATCAACAACATTCTTCCAATAAGATACCACATATGGAGTTGTTACAAGCTCCTTTTGAAAAAGCGATCTATTCTTATAGTTACATGATGAAGGATGTGACAAAAAGCATAGTTTTCCTACTGGGATTTCAAATGGGTCTAAAGAAATAGGTAAAGTACTGGGTGATCTAACAAAGTCCCTTAAAAGCATGACAACTCCTTTAGGAATAGCGTCCATGACAATGGAGAATTCTTTGGGAGTTACTGGAAAATCAAATTTACATAGAAATTCTTCGTAACTTAAAATAAGACCTTCTGAGTTAAATAACTGAGAAACTATCAAAATGTTTTTCTCAAACCAATTACTGAAAAACAAAGATTTTCTCTTATATACAATGTCTTGATTGTTCCAAATGAAGTACCGGTGAGGGGAGAAATTGTGCTTAAAGATTAATGACCATGCAAGTAATGACTGTTTATGAAATTTAGATTAATTTTAAGGGATTCTAGCAATATTATAATTACAGATCAATAGGAAAGGGAGACCACCTAATTTGGAAAAGAAGTAATTGGGGATAAAATTCCAGATTGAGTTTGGATTACACAAAAATTGCCTAATCCAATTAATTTTGAAAGTGTTGTTCAAAGAAGAGAAATCAAGGAAATTCAACCCACCATACTAATATGTGTTCATTATTACAGACTTCTTAACATAATGGATTTTGTTTTTCCAAACAAAATTAAACAAAATTTTATCAACTGATTTACAAACTTTGTTGTTCACATATAGAGAGAGTGCAGCATATGTAAGTCTGGAGATGCCCTCCGCCTTAGCCAGTAGTACTCTGCCTCTCAAGGTCAAGTCTCTCTGCAACCATGCATTAAATCTTCTTTGGGCTTTTATTATAACCGGGTCAAAGTTCAAGGTACATATTTTATCTTGATTTTTAGTTATCACAATACCTAAGTATGTCATTTCAGATTTAACTGGAATATTAAAAATAGTGGGTGCTGTACAATCTTTAATAGACATTAATTCACATTTACCTATGTTTAGATTAAGACCCGAAGCTTTAGAGAAAAGTTTTATATAATTAATTGCTATAGGGATTTGGGAAGCATCTCTTAAAAATAAGGTGGTGTCATCTGCTAATTGACTCATAAATATTTCTCGATCTGCTATACGGATACCTCGAATACTGCTTTCACATACAAAGGTTTACAGTAGCTGCACACAAAGAAGAAATAAATAGGGAGAAATGGGACACCCTTGTCTCCCTCCTCTAGACAAACTAAACCTTGGTGAAGTGCCATTCTTTAATTTAATAGAAGCGCTTCCATTATTGTAAAGGGTTTTAATTACTCTGCAGAACATATCCCCAAAACCAAATTTTTCTAATGAATTAATAATAAATTGGTGCTCTAAGGAATCGAAAACCTTATAGAAATCCAAGAAAAGAATGAAGCTGTCCTCCTGAATCAAGTCTGAATAATCTAATAAATCAAGAATCAACCTTATATTGTTAACAATGTGTCTTTTGTTCAAAAAACCAGATTGTGTCTCATCTATTACAGAACCCAGTACGTATTTTAATCTTTTAGCAAATATAATAGTTAAAATTTTATAATCACTGTTATAAAACGGAACGCCAATTGTCAATTAAAAGTAAATCTTTTTTAGGTTTTGGAATTAAAGTAATTAAACCTTGAGTGAGAGTCGGGGGGAGAGCCTCATTCTGTATGCTTTCTTCAAAAACCTTAAGTAAAAAAGGAGACACTTCTTTAGAGAACTGTTTATAGAACTCTGCGGTAAGCCCGTCCGTTCCGGGAGATTTATTGTTTTTAAGTTCTAGAATTGAGTTACTAACTTCAGATAAAGAAGTTTATTTGGTAATTTTGTAACAACATCCTGCCCAGGGACTGCAGATGTAAATTAGCTTTATAGCTAACTCTGGCACAGCAGTTTTGTTGTGCATTGTCCCTGTATAAATAAATGAAATAAACAAAACAAAACAAAGTAATTTCACTATCATAAAGATTTCTGTCATCTCTTGAAATAGTCTTACAATTTTTAACAGACTCCAGAAAAGTACGGGCTGCCTCTTCAGAATACTTTTTTATATACAGTTTACTGTAAAATTTAGAACAGAAATGTGCAATGGAATGAGGATTATTAGTGACTGTCCCCTCAATATTAAGAGTTTCGATTAGTGAAGTACTTAAGCGACTCTTTTCTAGTCTGAAAAAATAAGCTGTGTTGCATTCTCCCTCCTCCATCCATTTTTGTCTAGATCTAATGTAAGCACCCTGTGCCCTATAGGTGTACATCTCATGTGCCCTATAGGTGTACATCTCGACTTAAAATACAATAAAAATAAAACAAATAAGTAAAAATATAATAAAATACCTAACTACATAATACTATTATTGTTAGAAATTGCAACAATATTAAAATAGAAATATAAAACATTTAAAGTCTTAATTAAAACAATAAATAAACAATAATATCCTGGCCAGAGGAGAACTGGCCCCCCGACTGAGCCTGGTTTCTCCCAAGGTTTTTTTCTCCATTCTGTCTCAGAGGGAGTTTTGGTTCCTTGCCGCTGTCGCCTCTGGCTTGCTCAGTTGGGGATACTTAATTTCTAGCGATTATCGTCAATTGGATTTCACAGATACTATTTAAACTATACTGAGCTAGACAATGACATCTCTGAATTCAATAATGAAATGCCTTTAACTGAAAATTGAGTATTTAATCTTATTATTATACATTACTGACACTCTATCCTCCAACTTGATACTGTTAAGTGCTTTGACACAATCTGTATTGTTTAAAGCGCTATATAAATAAAGGTGACTTGACTTGACTTGACTCATCTAATTTAGATTGCAGGTCAGCATACTCAAGCTTTTCTGATTCAGAAAACAGCTCTGGGGGTTTAGAAGAAAGTATTGCAATTTTAGACACCACCTTATTTTCTTCTGTTCTCTTAAGTTTAGCTAAATTACTACCGAATTTCCTAAAATATTTACCAATTTCAAACTTTAACAGCTCCCACTGGCAACAATAGGAGTCTAACACTAAAGCTCTTCTCCAGTACTGCTCAATCAGTAATGTGATATTCTTCTTAACATCTTCAAACAGGAGAAGGGAATTGTTCAATTTCCAATAAGAAGGAGATGAGCTGAAGTCAAGGGATGCAGAAAGACAAATCTTGAGAGAGACAGCACTGTGATCTGTAAGAGGTGTAGCATGAATGCTGACTGATTTACAACTGTTTGCTAGGCTTTGGGAATTGAGCCAGTAATCTATTCGGGACTGCTTAGAACGGTCCTTGCTGCTCCATGTATAAAGTCTCTGGTGTGGATATATTTCCCTCCATATATCAACAACACAAAAACGTAACATGAAATTATTCATAATTGAACTTATAGAAGCAGCTCTAGGGGGAAACCTATCTAAATTACTATTTAAAACCATATTGAAATCCCCACCTGAAATAAGAACAGCATTGGGGTATTTATTTAACCAGTACTGTATATTTTCACTGATCACATCCATTAAAGTGGCATATTCTTTAGAAGAATTGTACCCATATACATTTAGTAGAACTGAGATGGTCTGACCAAGTGAAACCACTAATAAGAGAAAATGACCTTTGGGATCACTGACAACGTGTAAAATCTCACCAACAAACTTATTTTTTAAAGTGGCGACACCTGCTGATCGCTCTGTGCCATGCGACATCCATACATCACTGCCCCACTGGGATCTCCAAAATTTAACATCGTCTTGTGTGGAGAGGGTATCTTGAAAAAAGCAAAAGTCTGATCCGTGGTTTTTAACAAACAAAAAGAGGGCTTTGCGCTTTACACTGTTTCTTAAACCCTTGGCATTAATAGAAATTAACGATATCGACATTGATAAACAAACAGCAATGAACAGCTGTTAACACGAGTCAAAACAAAGGCAAAAAGTCAAAAATTGACTGATAGATGAGAAGAAAACTGAGATGAACAGAGCTTAACTGACCAATTTAAATGACCAAATTAAAGGTCCAGCTGTAATACGATGATGGCTCAAATGCCATAGTGACGGGTAACAGTCACCATCTTAAAAAAAAGAGTGCACGATCCTCATGATGAAACTCACAAAGTAATCTCCACACCTTCAATGAACGCACGTGCTCCGATGTAATAGGCCGTTTTTCCAGCGGCCCTCGCCTCTCTCACTCTCGGCCACATGCTCTTCCGTCTCTCCCGGTCCAGCGAAGTCAGATCCTCTGCGAAGCGCAGGTTGTTGTCTTGGAGAAACTGGGACTTCTTGGCAGCTTTCCATAAGGCATCGCGGATAACTCGTGAGGTAAACTGCATGATAACGGCGCGAGGTTTTGTGTTGTCACCTCTCCTCCCTAGACGATGCACAGTGTCAACGACGTCAGGGTACTTGTTCTTGGCCTCGCTGCATAAGTCTCGCTGCAGATTCGAATGACCTCGGATCTGATATCTTCCTTGAAATTCTCAGGCACTCCAAACAATCTCAAATTCCACCTGCGGGAGTATCTTTCCAGATCAGAAATGCGTGTTACCCAGGTGCCCGTAAGACATTCTTGATCGTTAAGCCTGGAATCTACATCTTTCACATTCTTCTTTAGATCTTGTACTTGAGCACACACAAAATCTATCGTTTTCTTCAGCCCTTCTATCTTCAGAGCATTGGTGCTAATCATTCCTTCAAGTGAATCAGACCGAGTATTGATCAGCGAGGAGAGTGTGGAAATGACGGCAGAGTCGGCCAGCTCATTTGGACTTGAAGATTTACCTTTTTTATGAGCAGGTGGCTTGCTAGGAGTGACAGGGAGTGAAGTCGCGCAGAGCTCAAACTCGTTTACAGCAGGGGATGCATAATCGTGAACATCCATACTAGTGTCGCCAGTGTCTGATCTCTCTTTGCGTTTGTCAAATGGCATGTTTACGCTCTTAAATGAATGTACTGATATCTGATTAAGAAAATGTAGTGAAATAGTACGTTAATACAGCTAGCCTTTCTAAATCCGTAAAGTTTGGTCAGGAGCTCTGAAAATTTCGTCTTAACAAGGCGCCATCTTGGACCTTCCTAAAGGCGTGTCTGAACGTGAGGGATCATCCCGGATGAGATCATCAGGTGAAAGGTCATCATGTGGATAATTTAAGTTACCGCTAAAGTATTACTAATTAATTTTACTAATAGTTAGACTGGGCAGGCGTTCACAAAAGGGTGTTTAATCACAAAAAAAAAAAAAAAAAAAAAAAATAATTGCCTTGACAAAAGGGCACTTTGGGCATCAAGGGGAAAAGGGGCAGGTGCTCCAGCACCCCCTCCCCTCCTCCCTGCATGTGCCTGATGCACACAGACTGAAGTAGTTTAAGTCTTTGGTTCTTTTAATTGTGATGATTTAGGCTCACATTTAACAAAAACCCACCAATTCACTATCTCAACAAATTAGAATACTTCATAAGACCAATAAAAAAAAACATTTTTAGTGATTTGTTGGCCTTCTGGAAAGTATGTTCATTTACTGTATATGTACTCAATACTTGATCATTGCCAAGTCAGCAGTCTTCTCCATTATTGTGGTTTCAAGTAACAAGAGATACCTGCAATGTATACTGTAGGGATGGTCATTAATTGAAGCTCAAATGTAAATATTCTAATATTTTGAGATACTGATTTTTGACTTTCATGAGCTGTAAGCTCTAATCATCAAAATTAAAAAAAAAAAAAAAAAAAAAAAAAACTTTTGAAATGTTTTACTTTACATGCAATGAATCTAAAATACATGAAAGTTTCACATTTTGAAATAACTTACAAGAAAAAATGAACTTTTTCATGACATTCTAATTTATTGAGATGCACCTGTATATGTACTCAATACTTGGTAGTGGCTCCTTTTGCTTTAATTACTGCCTCAATTCGGCGTGGCATGGAGGTGATCAGTTTGTGGCACTGCTGAGGTGGTATGGAAGCCCAGGATTCTTTGACAATGGCCTTCAGCTCATCTGCATTTGTTGGTTTCTTGTTTCTCATTTTCCTCTTGACAATACCCCGTAGATTCTCTATGGGGTTCAGGTCTGGTGAGTTTGCTGGCCAGTCAAGCACACCAACACCATGGTCATTTAACCAACTTTTGGTGCTTTGGCAGTGTGGGCAGGTGCCAAATCCTGCTGGAAAATGAAATCAGCATCTTTAAAAAGCTGGTCAGCAGAAGGAAGCATGAAGTGCTCCAAAATTTCTTGGTAAACGGGTGCAGTGACGTTGGTTTTCACAAAAAACACAATGGACCAACACCAGCAGATGACATTGCACCCCAAATCATCACAGACTGTGGAAACTTAACACTGGACTTCATGCAACTTGGACTATGAGCTTCTCCACTGCCATTGTCTATGTGAAAATATAAAATTATAAAATACACTGTTATATTTTTTTGCGTTTGCGCACTCCGATGTAATAAGCCGAACACAGCAGGGCGGAACAAGTGAAGGAGAAGCTTTATCATCTTGTAGCACGCACAAATGACGATTCTAAACCAATCAACGTTCTGCAGTGAGTTTAGCTCCACCCTTTTGGTACCCTATGCTGTGCTAGGTACCCCAATGGAAGGGTACCAAAAAAGTGGTATGGTATGGTTCGCTATTTTGGTACCATTCACAACTTCTGACAATGGAAACGGACATAATTGCGTACCGTACTGTACCGCTCAGTGGAAATGAGCCATTACACATATTTTGCTCTCTCTTTCTGTGGTTCATCATGGCATAATTCTGACCAGTTCTGACAGAAAGTTGCTGGAATTAACAGGGAACTTGAACTCGAAGCTCCCAATGCTGATCTTGAAGAAGCTGCCAAAGAGGCTGAACGAGTCCTTCAAAGATTCAACCCTTCACAGGTTTTGTTGAACACATTTAGCAATAGCTGATTTGCTTTAATGAACACATCCTTATTTTACGTGTTAATAATAACTTTCCTTACAGTCCTTCCTCTCAAATATTTTGGTCACTTTGGTCATTTTTAACATACTGTCTCAACATGTATATATTTCTCTTCATTTCAGCTGGAAGGGAAGACCAAATGAAGGCCTGTCATGGGATTTGATTTTGGCCATCTTGTGCGTTTACGGAGAAGACCAAAAGCTGCAAAGACATACACTTCCAATGGTACGTCTGTGTTGGTCTGAGAACCTTGACTAAACTGTACTGCAGTTACATTTGCACATCATTTGATGTTTCTTTATATGATGCAATGATCTGTCAATGTTGCAGCAGTTATTGAAACATTAGTAGCAAGCTCAGAACATTCCTCCGTGATGAGCCAAAAATCTATCCGTGACTTAGAGGATCCATTAGGTTTGGCCCAAGAGAACTGACTAGCAGTAGGATGCTTCCCTCCATATATCTGTAAGGGAATTTAAATGGCAAAACTCCTGAATAATGTTATTGAAATGGTGGCTTGCTTAACTAGAAGATCTGTCCAGCCACTCATCGGATGCCAAACTAAAGTCACCTCCAATTTGTACAAAATTTGTATGAAATTTCGATTTAAATTGTGTAACAACAGTAGTAATGTTGGTCAATACAATCTTATTTTGCCCACTACTGTTATGGCCATAAACACTAACGAAAATATCAAAATACCTTCACAGTTAACCACAGCAGAAAGCCAATGTCCATGAGCATCAGACTGAAATGTCACAACCTTCCCAGGGCAATTGTAAAGGCATATGGCGACACCTGCTGATCGACTGGAGCCATGACCAAACACTGTGTCTCCCCACTGCATCTTCCAAAAAGCTGCATATTCTTCAGTAGAGTGAGTCTCTTGTAGAAAAACGAAATGTGACTTTTGCCCTTTACAAAACAAAAATATACCTTTGCGTTTTACTTTGTTTTTTAGTCCCCTTGCATTTAATGAACAAAAAGATAAACGAGATTTCAGTGAAAACATACTCAACTGGAATAGTGAGCAAACAGAAAATGTCTCGTCTATCTGTCCTCTTTGTTTAAGTCCATAGCGAAATGACAGCCTGCCTCCTTGCACACGGTTGATCCATTGGACAGTGCCCAAATCTGGTCTCTGTAGATTCTCTTTGAAAACTGCATGATGATCTGGCGCGAACGAGTTAAATATTTTTTGCCAATTCGATGGATTCATGTATGATAAGCGTCAATGGTTCATTTGGAAGATAGGTGGCGGTAATGCGCTTTTTGTTTCTGAACCACCATAAAAGAAGAAGCGGCAGCAAAATATGTCTATGGCAGCAAGCAGCGGAAGAAGAGATCTCATGTTGCTAGGAAACCGTTGTTTAGTAGTATCAGCGTGGGACGCGAGAAGCCACTTTATTTTCATTTGAGGTGATAACGCACTCACAAATAATGGTAAGCAAATACTTATAAAATCATTTATAATATTTATAAAATCATGTAGTCTGTGCATTTATTGTCAGATGAACTATCAGCGGGGATAAATAAATGTGGCTCAGTATTGCTGTTGTTGTTGGTCCAAGGGTGAGACGCAAACGTATCGATTAATAATATAGCCTACTAGAAGCTAAAGTCTGATGTTTAGTACAAACTGTATTTCCGCAAAATAGAGAATGTATCACCTACAGTATATTCATTTTGTTGTGTCCATCCATAATAGTATATAGTAATTTATATATGAATATCTATTTCCCGTACGACATTTAACCATGCCTTTATTACAAATAAATACATTAATAAAATAAAATAAAAACAAAAATAAATGAATACAAACAAACCATGGTTACTGTAGTTAAATCATGGTAACCATAAATTATCCATGGTTTTGCTAAGGAAGGGACAAACATTAACAGATTTTTGTTAATGTTGTAACCAGGGCTGGACTGGGGTTAAAATTCGGCCTACATTCATTTAAGGATTGAATGTGAAATTATTGCAATGAAAAAATTATTTTACATTTTTTAATGTTAGGTGGAATTAAACTTTAAGAACTTTAATATTTGTAAATAGTAAACACCTAATTTATATAAGACACTGATATTTATCTTTAATCGGGCTCTTACTGAATTAACACTTTACATCAATTAAAATTGAACTAAACATCTAAAGAGAAAACAGTTCTTTTAACTCGTATTGACAGTTCTTTTAACACCTATTAACTCGTACGATGCAACGCACGTTACTATAAAAGAATAAACATCATCAGCATGCGCTAGTGGTAAACAACAAGAGCACGATAAATCACACTTTAGCAGTTGTATTTTTTATGTGTGCTGAAAAAAAAAGTGGAGGTGGCGGAAGAGGAAGGGATAAGAAAAGGCAAGCAGTTTTATGTTTTAGTGCCATGTCGCGTTGACTTCATGTCACATTTTTATTGGCTGGTCAGTAAACGTGAATCATACCAGCAAACACTGTGCGATGGTCAAGCTGTATCATAGGCTATCTTTAGGGGTCACAAGACTGTGACAACGGCTGTCTTTGAACCTCTCTCACTGTACGACACAAGACCACCGATTAGGAGGCACGATCACAGAAATCACCATGATTGTTTCAACGATGCCAATCTTTCGTCTGGGACAGCCGAAAATTTGTGCAGTGTGTTTAGGGCTTAAGACTGGAAGGGATACTGCTGTGGCTACTGGGCATGCGCATTTACATATTTTCTTAAAAAAAATATGTAAAAAAGTAAATTTATTTCAGTAATTCAACTCAAATTGTGAAACTCGTGCATTAAATAAATTCAGTGCACACAGACTGAAGTAGTTTAAGTCTTTGGTTCTTTTAATTGTGATGATTCAGGCTCACATTTAACAAAAACCCACCAATTCACTATCTCAACAAATTAGAATACTTCATAAGACCAATAAAACATTTTTTTTTAATGAATTGTTGGCCTTCTGAAAAGTATGTTAATTTACTGTATATGTACTCAATACTTAGTAGGGGCTCCTTTTGCTTTAATTACTGCCTCAATTCGGCGTGGCATGGAGGTGATCAGTTTGTGGCACTGCTGAGGTGGTATGGAATCCCAGGTTTCTTTGACAGTGGCCTTCAGCTCATCTGCATTTTTTGGTCTCTTGTTTCTCATTTTCCTCTTGACAATACCCCATTGATTCTCTATGGTGTTCAGGTCTGGTGAGTTTGCTGGCCAGTCAAGCACACCAACACCATGGTAATTTAACCAACTTTTGGTGCTTTTGGCAGTGTGGGCAGGTGCCAAAAGATCGGTATCTTTAAAAAGCTGGTCAGCAGAAGGAAGTATGAAGTGCTCCAAAATTTCTTGGTAAACGGGTGCAGTGACGTTGGTTTTCAAAAAACACAATGGACCAACACCAGCAGATGACATTGCACCCCAAATCATCACAGACTGTGGAAACTTAACACTGGACTTCATGCAACTTGGGCTATGAGCTTCTCCACCCTTCCTCCAGACTCTAGGACCTTGGTTTCCAAATGAAATACAAAACTTGCTCTGATCTGAAAAGAGGACTTTGGACCACTGGGCAACAGTCCAGTTCTTCTTCTCCTTAGCCCAGGTAAGACGCCTCTGACGTTGCCTGTGGTTCAGGAGTGGCTTAACGAGGAATACGACAACTGTAGCCAAATTCCTTGACACGTCTGTGTGTGGTGGCTCTTGATGCCTTGACCCCAGCCTCAGTCAATTCCTTGTGAAGTTCACCCAAATTCTTGAATCGATTTTGCTTGACAATCCTCATAAGGCTGCGGTTCCCTCGGTTGGTTGTGCATCTTTTTCTTCCACACTTTTTCCTTCCACTCAACTTTCTGTTAACATGCTTGGATACAGCACTCTGTGAACAGCCAGCTTCTTTGGCAATGAATGTTTGTGGCTTACCCTCCTTGTGAAGGGTGTCAATGATTGTCTTCTGGACAACTGTCAGATCAGCAGTCTTCCCCATGATTGTGTAGCCTAGTGAACCAAACTGAGAGACCATTTTGAAGGCTCAGGAAACCTTTGCAGGTGTTTGAGTTGATTAGCTGATTAGCATGTCACCATATTCTAATTTGTTGAGATAGTGAATTGATGGGTTTTTGTTAAATGTGAGCCTAAATCATCACAATTAAAAGAACCAAAGACTTAAAACTGCTTCAGTCTGTGTGAATTACTGAAATAAATGAACTTTTCCACGACATTCTAATTTATTGAGATGCACTTGTATATTTAGTTATATTGAAAAAGTTTAAATTCAGTCAATCTTTTTTACCCCGTTTTAACATGGATTTCTATGGAGACTGGTCGTACAAGATGGCGGATAGCAGCGGCGGCGGCACATAATATCCGCCTTCCTATTGGTCAGATCGCCTGTCAATCAAGCTCTTTGCGAACGGTCAATTGACAATTGACCTATCGGTAAGCCCCGCCCACCTTAGTTACTGTTGCTCCCTCGGACAAACAAACGGAGTTACTCACTGTCTTACAATGACAGCTGCAGTGTGAAAACCTTGTCCCACAATGCTTTTGCACAATTTTGGACACAGAGGCCACCAAATGGGAATTAAATATTCCATGGAGGGATTTATAAAATATTTTTAAATAAATACGGTGGGTAACTCGAAGCGAGGGTTTACAGATCAAAATGCAAGCGGGAGAAGTCTCATATTACGGTCGGTCATCACGATCGCGGATGACAACATGCAGGATCAACACTGTTCATGTATAGCAGGGTATGATTAAATTAATGTACATTTAACCAGTTTAATATGGAGAGGCGCTGAAATGTAGACCTTCGTTTATGTGTTTTTGACCTACACTGTACAAGTCACGAGAACTTTCCGCTATTTAGGTTTGTACATTTGCATGGACTCACTAACTTTAACGTTAGCTAGTTTTAGCCAGAGATACCTTGCTAAAGCACAAGATAACATTAACGTTCTGCTTGAGCAGATGAAAATTGTAACTTAATGAGTGTACGACAACCAGAAAATGAATGTTTTTATCTTCATTTGTATTGGGGTTGAATACTTAGGGACATTTTGCTCTGTTTTGTTTGGATTCAGGAAATGTAATAAAATAAATTATATTGCCCATCCTCTCAAGATACCTGGAATCAGTGTTACAAGTACCCCAGGCACATAATTTTTTCATTTTTGAAGCATAAACCCCATAATACCAAAGCGAGCTTCGGATCTTTCAATGTTTCTCTATGGCGCTGAAACCTAAAGATGTCCGAGTTCCGCTCCCCGTGCAACTGATACTCGACTGCCATTGGCTAGTCTGCATTCGAGGAGAGGGGCTTACCGATAGGTCAGTTGGCGTTTTCCAGTTTACCTCGTCATGCAGTTTACATTGTCGTGGCTGTTTTCAGCCAGCATCACTACAGAACCTTTAATGTTCTCATAGCACACGACTATATATACAATTCTGTGACATCTGAATGGATCAAGCGACTTGCGCTGTTTATCACTTTACATTGTGGCGGAAGCGCAGTGCACGTTCGTCAGCGCTGTGCTCTGCTTTTGCATGCAGCTGGTGGATGCATTGCAGCGCCGCTTCTCACTTTTGGAGTACTTGCTTTTTGCAGTTCGCTGTAATTTAAAAACAACGCCTAATGTGGGGGACAGGGACTCATTAGGTGTGCTCGACTTGAAGCGGCGCTGCGCAGAATGATCAGTGTATGACATCACAGTACCGAGAGAGGGATAAGAGAGCAGATGGATCCTTATGCTTTCGAATCGCTCTCGCGGTACTTTGATGTCATACACTGATCATTCTGATCAAGTCGAACACACCTATTTTCAGCCTGAAGTTTCGGCCCACTTTAGTTCATGACTCAAAACCTCAGTATATAACACCGTGTCTACACCGGATGCGACAGTTGTCGTGTCGCACTGCGCCGCAACAGCTGAAGTCTGTCTACACTAGACACAATGCACTCCGCCGCTTGCATCCGGTGTAGACACGGTGTAAAGGTCATTGCAGTCCAAAATTTCCGTACGTTGAAAAATAAATACAACCTCACGTTGTGTCAATCGCGTTTACACACTGCCTCTGAAACTTTCGTCCGTCATAACATTTTTTGGATCAGGTTTGATTTTCTTTGTTTTCGCATCCGTAGCATGCACTTTGATAGTAAAGTATGAGGAATATGAAAAAACTGAAAAACGCACGCAAAAATTTCAGACTCTGTGTGCAATGACCTTCAGACTGCAATAGTGCACTGTTCTCTACAGCCTTGTAATTCATTGTATTTTTCTAGAGCTTTTGTTTTGATGTAAAAATCTTGACTTCAGAAACACACACACAAACACACACGAAATAAGGGATAATTGTAATTTTGTTTAAATGAAATAAGCGTATAAGGGACACTCAAAATATTTGTACTGTACCATAATGTATGTCTGCCTGCAGTTAAAAAGTTCCCTGAAAAAAAAATCACATTTGTTTAGCTTAACCTTTGTGTACAATTATCCTAAAAATAATTTTAATGTCATACAAAAAATGTGTTGAGGAAGGATGGATACGTGGAAGTACGCATCTTTCAGATCTATCGTGATAAACCAGTGCTCGGACCTGATTTGAGACATGACTTGTCTGAGCGTGAGCATCCTGAACTTGAGTTGCATGACTGAGCGGTTCAGCTGATGCAGTTCTAGAATAGGACACAACCCCCCATCCTTTTTCAGAACGATGAAGTACCGGCTGTAGAACCCGACTCTCTGTCAAGAGAAGGGACCACCTCGTTGACCTCCTTCCTAAAGAGAGTGTCTACTTCTTGTTCCATGACCAGAGACTGCTCGGGGCCCTTTAGAGTGGAAAACACCCTGTTGAACTGAGGTGCATGAGACTTGAACTGAATCTTGTAGCCTCCTTCTACAGTGTGCAGGACCCATTGAGACACATTTGGCAGAAGCTTCCACACTGCCAGATGGTCTCTCGAGACTGACCTCTGGTGTGCTTAGAGCGGCTAGCTCAGTGCCCTGAAGCGGAGGACTGGCAGGGGACAGCTGATCTAGCTGCTCTGGAGATTTCCTTGGAGGTAGCGAGCCTTCCACAACCACTACGTTTCCGGGCGGATGCTGAGAGATGCGCTTGCTGGAGACCACTGTGCTCTGAAGCACCGGGGGTGGCAGGGTTGACAGACTGACCTCCTGAGGAGAGACGGGCACCATATAATGAGGTGTACACATTGCTCTTCCCCAGAGGGGCCTGCTCTCAGAAGTCCTGGGCCATAGGCGTCAGGACCTTTTTGGCCGAAGACTTTCTAGCGTGACGGTCCGCAAATCCGCCTTCCGCTTAGAAGTCTTCGACCGGGAGCGCTCCATTTTTCCCATATGAGGAGCTGGAACACGGCTGGGGCTGTTCCCGCCCAGCAGCCCCTGAGACCTGGGTTCCATGAAAAATTTCGGGCCTTAGGGACAATGCTGCAGTGGGGACATAAAGCTTGCAAGCATCTGTGCTACCTTAGGCATCGCCCTATAGCCCTACTCATTCAGCCCCCCCCCCTTCTTTCTAAAATAAGGGCTGAGGAGCTGGACTGAAAATGGTTTAACCCATGATCTCAACACCTCGGTGTGGAGACCAGGGAAAACCAGTTGGTCCAGACATGGAAGTTCGTCTCCGATCCCTCTGCTAAATAATATAGATATCTAACTTCTCAAAGCCAGAAGATTATTCTTCATTTAATTCCTCAGAATTAAATGCAGCCAAACAGCCAGAAAAGTGACATGGTCTGATTATAATATAAGATGCAATATAAAAGAATCGAGAATAACAGCCTGCAAACGCATTTATACGTTTGCACGCGTTTGGGGGAAAGAGAGAAAAAAGGAACCTCCCGTCTGCTCACAGTTCCCCCTGGCATTATTTTGCTGCAGACCCGAGCCACTCGATTCGACATTGCATAAGACTTTCTTCCCTCGAGAAAAAAACGCCAGCGGGAGCAGAGTTAAACGTCCAAGTTACACTGTTAGACATTTCAAAGGGTTTTTACAGTAAGTTACTGTAATTAAGATTTACAGTAGCAAACTGTATTTGATTTACAGTTGCAAACTGTACTGTTTTACAGTAAATTACTGTAAAAATAATCCAATTCATCAGTATACTACTGTAATTCATTCATTTTAATATAGATTTCATTAGATTTGATAATTTTTATATAGAATTAATTTTATTTTTACTCTACAAAGCAAAACACTTTTAAAAGGCAAAACTCATATAGAAAACACAAACCTCTCAAAACCATAGTTGTTCTCTTACCATGAATTCTAAGTCTCAGGGTGGCTGGCATGCTCATGTCTTTCTTGATGCTTCATTTCAGTTGGCTTTAAAACACAAATACAAAAAAAATGCAGTAAATCTTAAATTATATTAAAAACTATAACAAACTAATTCTAAAACTAGAAAGGCAGCTAGCATAAAACTTGTTTAACCTTGCTAACATACGATTTTATTTTCTCAATAGGCTACTGGCCAACATTAACTACTAACACCTGAACAAAATTTCACATTAGTTAACTTAATGTTAATATAAGATAAGCGTTGCTCGTTAAAAATAATTTTAATTTGGTATCTTAATTCAATAAGCTGACAAAAGTCATTTGAAACGACAGCACAGTTTACATAGTAAAGTTTGTTGACAGGACAATGTTACTAGGTTAAACTGGTGTGCAAATATCTGACACAAACACACAGACAAACGTACATATATTTTTACCTTGCTTGCTGGTCTTATTCTCTCATAAAGTGCATCGACACACAGCGCAGGTGTTCTCCGGAACTCTTCCACTCTTGCGGGTTCATCCCCGGGCAAAACCCGCGGCGCTGCCCCGCTGTATCCGTGTCTTCCTCGGACACGAGTGGCGCGGCGCAGCGTGACTCGCAAAGACAATATAGAAACCACTATACTATCTACAGTGGATGCGGACAGTACAGTGATGCCCCGGCATATTTCTGACGTACAGATGGGAAGGTTATTCCCACCTACGTCAAGGTTATGATGTAGGTTGGGAAGTCGTGGCCTAATGGTTAGAGAGTTGGACTTGTAAATGTTGTGGGTTCGAATCTCAGGTCCGGCAGGGATTGTTGGTGGGGAGAGTGATTAACCAGCGCTCTCTCCACCCTCAATACCACGACTGAGGTGTCCTTGAGCAAGGCACCGAACCCCCAATTGCTCCCCAGGCGCTGGAGAAATGGCTGCCCACTGCTCCGGGTGTTCACTACTCACTGCTGTGCGTGTGCACTTGGATGAGTTAAATGCAGAGGACCAGTTTCGAGTATGGGTCACCATACTTGACAATACATCACATTATTATTATTATTATTAGATGTACTCCAAGCGCTCGCGCTGTTTCTGAAATGAAGGACAAACGGATTTTCCAATCATTACAAGCGATGTAACACATCCAGTGTAGTCAGCCCCAAGCTGTTGCGGCGTTGTAGACACGGTGTTGGGCAAATCGTGTCAATCCAAATGTAAGAAATGAGGAAAATAAAACAACCTTGGCGCCAAGAATGGCGCCAAAGAGCGCATACAACACATACAGTAGTATACAGCAATTTAAAAAAATACAGTCAGTCTCTGTATGTGGGGTCTGACGTCACAGAAAATTCCCAAGATGCAAAGGGTATTACAGTTATTTACTGTAAAGGTAATTTGCAGTATTATACTGGGTGATATACAGTAAATAACTGTTGAAATTACAGAAATGTCTAACAGTGTAGTGTACACTTGTACACTTAGGGACATTTATGAATGAACACAGCCAGCCCCCTCAAGAGCTGACTGTGCGTGCTCCGCTCCCAAACAGACCACACATAAATTGCGTGTATCCCCACTAGGGATGTTCATTTCGGTTATTTTTCCTAACCGACAACCGACGTTCGTTAACCGATTATTAACCGTTAACCGACAAGATTATTTTAAATTAGAACTGAATTAAATTAGAAAGAATAAGTGTCTGTGACCCGTTAAAAAATACTAATTCCGGGGATTAATTTTACATGCGCAAAAAACAGCAAACAACAGAACATGAGGATTCACATGATCATATTCATGGGCGGTGCTAGGGAGGGTTAGCAGGTGCTCCAGCACCCCCAAGAAAAACCAATGCACCCCCATAGCACCCCCATAAAAAATGAAATAAAATAAAAACATTTGACTCATTAAACACATGCATAAATACTGCAATGCAATAACGTGATTTGCAGTTGCAGGTAATGTCAGCATTTTATTTTAAAAATGGATCGGTTCCTTGTGCCAAGTAGTAGCCTACTGTTGGCCTGCCCCGACTAAAGATTTTTCTAGTCAACTATTCGCACGTTTATATTAAATTGATAGTATAATAACCATTTAGGTTATTATTTATGCCTAATATTTAGGCATTTAGGCGTATTATTCCGCGCTCAAACAAACGCATAAAGCTTGCCGCAAAGCACCGGCTAAAGTAATGATTATGAATGCATCGGGGAAAAAGAAGACATTTAAATTATTTATTAATAAACTAGTGCTTTCTCAGACTCGCCAGCTCCACAGTGGACGTGCCTTTAATAGAGAAATGCACCTATACGGACTACATAATCAGAGAAGATTTGTTTTTGTTTTATTTTAATTGGTTTTCAAGCTTTCTGCATATTTATCTCTTATGTCTGTGAGCTGGTTCATTGTTGTGACGCGCTCCATTCACGGAGACTGCATGATACGACAGAAGGCACATCCAAAAATGACGGGAGTATAAGCTCTTTCCGCAGTAAAAAATAAATAAATAAAAATAATTGCGTGCGCGCCCCCATGCAGTAGGCTAAGCTCGATAATACTCCCACATTCCTCATAAACATTTGAAATGCGCCTATACAGTGATTTTATTATTCATATAAAATAATAATAATAACAACAACCTGTTTTGGTCATATTTACTATTAATTGCCCAGCTCCCCCTGTCATATCTCCCTCAGCACCTGCGTTCAACATTCTCTGGCACCGCCCCTGATCATATTATATCACATCACGCACCTGCAGTGCTTCTGCGAGCGGAGAAAAACATAATAAAGCTAGGCGATATATATTATATTATAATGAATAAATAGGCCTATACGAGAAATATATTTTAACTTAAATAATAATTTAAGAAAACGAAAGAAAAACTGTGCAACAAGTAGCCTATGCAGAGTTTCGGTTCATTTTTGTGCTGCCCGAAAGGAAACCAGACGGCAGAAAGCAGAATCCTATTTTTTTTAGGCTTATTTTACAAAAGCGCAAATATTTGTTTTTATTGTGAATGCACACAAATAAAAGCAAACCTTTTACAATTCCGATTATATTCAAAGGAGTATTTGCTTCCACTGTTAGAAGGGAAAAGAAAGTGCGATTTACGTTTTTTTTTCTCTCTCTAAAAAACATATATATATATTTTTATAGGCGTATCTTATTTTAACCATGCAGCAAACCTTTACTGAATTACTGAAGAAAAAAAAAAAAGAAAAAAAAAAAGTGACTTTAATACTGTTTAACTGATTGTATTAATCGGTCAAAATTCTTATCGGTCCATTAACGGTTAAACGGTTAAAATGAATATCCCTACTAGAAATATATTTTCACTCAAATAATAATTTAAGAAAACGAAAGAAAAACTGTGCAACGAGTTTCGGTTCATTTTTGTGCTGTGCGAAAGGAAAGCAGACGGCAGAAAGTGTCATCTTGTTATTTTAGGTTAATTTTACAAAAGCGCAAATATTTGTTTTTATTGTGAATGCACACAAAAGCAAACCTTCTACAATTCCGATTATCTTCATGACTAAAAGGAGTAGTTGCTTCCACCGTTAGAAGGGGGAAAAAAAGTCAAGTTATTGCTCCAGCGCCGCATGCGTGCGCACAGTTAAGCATTCTACCTTCACAATGCAGCCTGTTCATTATCATTATAAAAAACAATCAGTCAAACATATGGAAAAAACCACACTGCTCAGTTTAAATATATAGTAAAATCTGTGCCGTTAAGCGTTATCACCATACCGCCGTGAAGTTATGCAAAACATGTTGTTTTACGTGGATATTGGAACGCGAGTGAAGTAGGTCTACATAAAAGGAAAATAATATTTGTGGCATTCAAATACATCGCGAATACGGAAACATTTGATTTTGTGTCGAACGAGAGACCCAACATTGGTTTCAGTTTCGTTTTAGCCTAAATTAATTTGTTTTGGTTTGTTGTTTATATAGCTATAGCTTCTTACATTTTTACTACTGTCAATTGAAAGGATTTTTTGTGGAGTGAGGGGAACTAAAATAGCCTAGCTATGTTTACAGTGTTTATTATAATGTTTATAATTCACGTCGGCCTATTTCTGAATGAAATAATAAAATGCAACTTACTTTTTTTTCTCTCTCTCTCTCTCTCTCTCTCTCTCTCTCTCTCTCTCTCTAAAAAACTTATTTTTTTATATATGTGTAGCTTATTTTAACCATGCAGCAAACCTTTTAAAATATTTTGATAAATAAAAAATAAAAAAGTGACTTTAAACCGTTTAACTGATTGTATTAATCGGTCAAAATTCTTATCGGTCGGTTAACGGTTAAACGGTTAAAATGAACATTCCTAATCCCCACCCCTTATTTTAGCAAGGGTAGGCAGAAATGGGCAATCTAAAATGCAGTATGCTCATATGCAAAAGATTGAGATAGCGAGTCCTCAAATCTCATCTGCATCATTGCTAACAACATCAGCCTTCTTGGAGGAAGATAGCTACAGCATAGAGCTCTCACTCAGAGGGGGAAGAGACCGCAGCGTGGGCTTCTGAATCTGATCCCCGCGATCCCAATTGCCTCCGTGCCTCAGCAACAGCGGGACCGGAACCGCAAAGATGGACACACTCCTTGAAGTGTGCCCGGCAGGAGCAGAGCGTTCACGGCGGGAGCAGGATGCACAGTCAGCCCCCTCGAGAGCTGACTGTACATCCTCCGCTCCCAAACAAACAACACAACAATCATGTGTATTCTCACCCGTAAAGTTAAACTCGGGCAGAGAAGAACACACAGGGTCTAAAGTGCTGTCTGTTTAGCTCGCCATATAGAAGTGATTGTGCACTGTTTTTATAAACAACAGTAAATAAGACTGACACACACACAGAGCGCTTGCTGAAAACACAGAAGCTAACGCTGCTTGTTTCGGATACTCTTTTAAGCTTCCTGGTCTCTACGTCACCCCGCCTGTGACTTCTCGCCATTCCATTGGACCGATTTCACATGTGATTCAGAGTGTGGTCACGCAGATGCGTTCCCAAAGTGTTTCGATGCAGCGTGTTCCTGAAGGGGAATTGCCATTAGTGAGAGTCCAGCTTGCTGTGAAGCAGGAGCAGCCAGCAGAGGATTTCGCTTGGTCTTAAAGCCTTCCTCAAATGGCTATGTTCACAAATAAAACAATGATTTGTGCAAAAAGAATAATTAGTTATCAATTGAGAATTTGTTATTCATATGGTCTGGTGGTCATACGCCGTATGCCTGCGGATACGGGACAAACTGCATTCCGTAGGCTATAGCTTTCATACGGGATGCTTCTTTGATGCCTTAAATATGGGAAGATTCCATATTATATGGAAAGGTTAGCAACCCTAGCATCATTAACCTGCAGGCTGCACTCTGCGAGTGGGGCTGCGAGAAAATTATAAATAAAAAAGAGTGAGTGCAGGCAGCCTATAGGGACAGCATATTTCAGCCCAGTGGCATGACAAAACCGCGGCCCAAAAAACAGACCGGCCCACCAGGAATCCTCTCGGTGCTCCCGATTAGCCAATCAGGGCCTGGTGGGGGAGGTCTCCCTTGCTTCGGCTATTGGCCCACTACTCGACCGGCCCACCGGGAATGTCCCGGTGCTCCCGATGGCCAGTACATCCCTGGTTGTAACCATGGTATTTGTAGTAAAACTGTGGTTATACAAATGGTAATTTAAAAAAATAAATCATGGGTACAACACTTTTACTTTAATAAAATCATCCATGGTTAATTTTCATAAGGGAAAGCAAAAATAGAAATATATAATGCACAATATAAATATAATATAATACAGTATCCAGCACAATAGACCTCACCTTTGTTAAACTTTACCTGTTTATCTGTCCATTTTCCAGCCGCCAAAAAGAAAATCTTCCAACAAGTCCCCAAAGGGTAAAACTCCAACAGTAGTGGATGGTTTGTCCACAGATGAGATGTCTAAAGAGCAGGTGTGATTTTTCTCATGTGTGTAGTTTTCTACCACTAATAATAATGAAACCAAGAACACCTTGTTAATGGCAGCCATTCATTTTTTTTTATAATTCTTTTACATTTTAACAATCTGCCATTAACTCATGAGTATTTTGTAGTTGGAGGAGCACATTGTGCGTCTGCGAGAGGAGCTGGACAGAGAACGGGAAGAACGCAACTATTTCCAGTTAGAGAGAGACAAAGTCCACACGTTTTGGGAAATCACCAAAAGACAACTGGAAGAGAAAAAGTGTGAACTGAGAAACAGAGAGCGTGAACTGGAGGAGGGCGAGGAGCACCACCAAGTGGAAATAAAGGTATTGAAAGTTATTTTCATGAATTATTAATTATATATTCTGAATTAATACATATCTATCTACAGTGCCCTCCATTAATATTGGCACCCTTGATAAATGTGAGAAAAGGTGTCTGTGAAAATAAATCTGCATTGTTTATCCTTTTGATCTTTCACTCGAAAAATTCACAAAATTCTAACCTATCACTGAAGTAAAACAATTGAAAGTGGGGAGAAAATCTCATGATGAAATAAATGTTTTTCTCCAATGAATGTTGGCCACAATTATTAGCACCCCTAGAAATTCTTATGAGTAAAATATCTCTGAAGTATATTCCCATTCACTTTGAATTTTTTTAGCACACCAGGGTGACTAGGAGCATGAAATTGTCCAGCCATGACTTTCTGTTCCACAGGATTATAAATATGAGGAACACAAAGGTCAAATTCCCTTAATCATCCATCATGATGAGAAAAACCAAATAATATATTTCTGATGTGCAGCAAAAGATAATTGCGCTTCACAAATTAGTGAAGTGGCTTTAAGAAAAGAGCTAGAGCAGTGAAAATTCCCATTTCCCAGGGCAATAATTAAGAATTTCCAATCAACATAAAATGTTACGAATCTGTCTGGAAGAGGACGTGTGTCTATATCTTCCTAATGCACGGTGAGGAGGAGAGTTTGAGTGGCTAAAGACTCTTCAAGTTCCACAGCTGGAGAATTGTAGAAAATAGTTGAGTCTCGGGGGCAGAAAACCAAAAAAAATATTGTCAAACAGCACCTACATCACCACATGTTGTTTGGGAGGGTTTCAAGAAAAATTCTCCTAGCTCATCCAAAAATAATCTCCAGCATATTCAGTTATCAGACATGACTGTAACTTCAAATGGGACTGGCTTCTATGATCAGATGAAACTAAAAAATGAGCTTTTTAGCAGCAAACACTCAAGATGGGTTTGGTGCACACAGGGATAAAAAGTACCCCATGTGTACAATGAAATATACTGCTGTATTTTTAATGTTGTGGGCCTATATTTCTGCTGGAGGTCCTGGACATTGGTTTAGACACATGGCATCACTGATTCTATCAAATACCAACAGATACACAATCAATAAGTGACTGACTCTGTTAGAAATCTTATAATGGGCCATGTTTGGATCTTCCAACCGGACAATAATCCAAATACAAACCTCAAAAACAACACAAAAATGGGTCACTGAGCACAAAACCCAGCTTCTGCTATGGCCATTCCAGTCCTCTGACCTGAACCCTGTAGAAAATGAGTGAGGTGAACTGAAGAGAAGAAGCGCCGTCATGGAGCTGTGAATCTGAAGGATCTGGAGAGATTCTGTATGAAGAAATGGTCTCTGATCTCTTATCAGGTGTTCTCCAAACTCTTCAGGCATTATAGGAGAAAACTCAGAGCTGTTATCTTGAGAAAAGGACGTTGCAATAATTGGGTGCCAATAATTGTGGCCAACATGAACTAGAGAAAGAATTTATTTCACAATGAGGTTTTCTCCCCACTTTCAATTGTTTTACTTCAATGATAGGTTGGAATTTTGTGAATTTTTTGAATGAAAGATAAAAAGGATAAACAATGCAGATTTATTTTCATAGCCGCCTTTGCTCATATTTACCAAGGGTGCCAATATTAGTGGAGGGCACTGTATCTATCTATCTATCTATCTATCTATCTATCTATCTATCTATCTATCTATCTATATATATACACACACACACAGTAGTCAACATTTGAAGTGGATCAAAAAAGTTAATCAAAGTTGTCCTAAGACAAGAACGCATTTTGGTTTTAGCTTTTAGGACAACTTTGATGAAAGGTTTTGATACACATCCATATATATACACTGATCAAAATTATAAATGCAACACTTTTGTTTTTGCCCCCATTTTTCATGAGCTGAACTCAAAGATCTACCGCAGACCACGTGTAACCACTGTAAAGGATTTAGCTCCTTGGTTTAAGCTTTTATTTTGAATTTCAGCTTTAGGGAATCTTAAGATTTGATATTGATATGATCAATTGATATTAATCAAAATGTCCAACTTATACCTTATTTAACAATCGTCCAGCGAGTCATTAAGTTTCAGTATATCTGAGAAATTCTGTTTATTTTCGTGGCCACGATATAATAATACGGAATTATTTAAGTAACTTTATGACAGTTATGAGCATAGGTAACGCAATTTGTAATTTGTAAAATGTAATTTGGGCAAAGTTTGATCTGAATATTATACAACAGAAGACAGAACACTTCTTTATAAATCAAACAAGAGTTTATTTACTATTTGTATTACTAAAATATATGAACTAAGCTAACAACACAAAACAAAATTCATACATACACACACGCACAGGCAATGAATTGTTGCAATTTGGGAACCGTTAACATATAGCACTGTTTGCTATTTCCACACGATTTTACCCATGCAGATCATTGAGAGGAGAACTCTAGTATCTTTACTTTTAGAGATAAATACAACTAAGTCCAGCGAAATAGAGATTTTGTTTGATACTTGCTTTAAGTTGAGATGAACGCTGATCTGTGTTTCGTTTCCTGGCTTGAGGGAAACCCGCACGTCGTCGTCACGTGATGTCACTCTGGGGATGCCCTTCGTGGTTGGTGGGCTGCTCTGGGCTGTGATGACGTTCGAAGGAAGTCTGTTTCGAGGTTTTACGGCTTCAGATGTTGAAGTTCCTTTCGCGTAACTTCAGACTTTCAAGGGTTTCTTCAGAGATTTGACTAAGTGTTTTTTCAATGTTCAAGACTCGGCCTGGATGTTAAAGTCTAGGAGCTCTTTTGGAGCAGCTCCAAGTTTTCAAGCAGTGCGCGATTTGCAAGCAGAGAGAGCCAGAGAGAAAGCCTTTGTCATAGGGCTTTAACCGGAGGCATTCTGTCCACCCCCTAGAGGCTTCCACCAATTAGATTGTCCTTGTAGGGCAGAGCCCCGCCCCGAACGGCTCAGTTTCCCGTATGTAAATACTTTGCTGAGTTATTTCGTCAACTGAAGAACATATCTTAGCAGATTCCTAGAAGTGTTTTAATCATACATTAGGATCAGAAAAGTCAACTTTCATTTACAAAAACTTGTTGCATTTATCATTACCGTTAATATGAAACCAAACTCAGCATATTTCCTACACGTTAATAGTTTTCCTGCTAAAACACACAAAAGGGTTCAAATTAAAGATTAAAAATAACACATCATGCATATGATACTATAAGTCTAGCGATTTCTCTACAGGGGAAAATTATACGTTCAAAAGATTACAAAAATACCATTGGTTCTACTAACACAGCAAGCTTATAAATGACAACAATAAAAATACCACCCTAATATATATTGCCTATATATATATATATATTGTATATGTTGCTTTAACCTGTTAACCTGCACCCCCCATATTGGGAATCACAGCTGAAAATGACTAACTAACTTAAAATGGTAACAGCTCCTGACTTCAGTGTGCCACACACACAATTGTGGTGTCTTTGGAAAGAAGACCCTTTGGGCTTTACTATCCATCATCCAGAGTTGATAATGCTCAAAAATATAAACAGTTATAGACACTGAAGTGCCTTGATAAAAATTGTACCACACTGAATTTTTTTTTAATTTCATATAAAAATACATGAAATCAGTCCTGGAGCAATCCAGAAAAGTAATGGGTTGAAAGTCACATGTCTCATGAGTAGGGATGGGCGATATGGGCTTAAAAGTATATCACGATATTTCTGGTATTTTATTGCGATAACGATATCAATGACGATAATTCAGGGAATCCTGTTTCTTTAGAGAAAAGTATTATGTTTCCTATTTTTACTCAAAATAGGGTGTTGTGAACATTACTGAGTACATGTATTGACTGTTTAATTCATACTGGAAGCCGGAGGGCACCCTTGCGCAGAAACTCCACATATGTTTATCTGTGTTCTTCAATCTTGGGTATTTTTATAAGGAAAGTATATTTATAATGCAATGCTAATCGACATAGCCTTTATCACTGTATATAATACTATCATTCTGTAATATGAAACCATGTCTGGTCACAAAAAGAAGTTAATTCAAACACTCAACTATGTTATTAAGTTCATTTGGACAAAAAGCATGTCAATAAATTATATCTTTGTTGGACAACATGTTTGTAAACAGGCTCATACACATGCAAAACTGTATCACACACATGCTACTGTAGTACATTTATTCAGAACGATTTTTTGTGTGTGCACAGTACAGCCCTAACCAAACCAGTTCCAGACTGTAGAAGGAGCTCCTCATCAAGGTTATTAGAGTTTAAAATTTTTTTAATTCGTTTTATTTTAATATCGTTTTCAAATTTGCTATGAAATTCAGTTTAGTTTTTATTTGTTTCATTAATATTTTTGTTAGTTTAGTTTTTTTTTTGTGCGCACATTTTTATTTAGTTTTATATAGTTAGTTTCAGTTTTAATTATAGTTTAGCAGAATCAACAGATCACTTCCAGAGTGAAGGCCAAAGAAAGACTTAACCCATGCTGAGATTGATAGATGGTAAAAGAAGCCTATACAAATATACACCAAAGGATGCAAGCCTTTTTACTAAATAAATCTACACAAGTTGCACTTAATGTCATATCTAAATGGTGTGTTGAGATATTTAATATGAAAATAAACGTAGCCTAATTTGGTTATAGCCTATGTCTTTTTTCTTATTTAACCATATTGTAACTGTCGTGCCTTGCGCACTTTTCCGTGAACATCCGCGCATAAATCATAACTGGGACTAATGAAATTCAATAATAACGGCAATCGTAGGCCTATTTAAAGGCTCACATTTGAATATGTTATTTTCTTTATTTATGAAGAATTATAAGCGTGTGTATGATGTGATTTAGCCTTTGTATATTTATTTGTTCAAAAGTTTGGCAGTGATCACAAGGTAAGATGCTATGGCAAGTTTTGTATTGTTTACAGAAAGGTGCGTTCTCATTTTTTTTTCTTCTGTTAATTATCATGTTGCGTATCTGTTTTTCTTCAAAACACCAACTTGCCTAATGATGGTTTGATTGCTTGTGTTATGAGAAAATTAATAAGTTTGCCTACCTGATGTTGTAGATTAATGCGGGTGCGGTGGCTCGCGACTCGCGGTCTTTATGTCAAACGGTTCTGGTCTGGTACAGAAATAAATTAGTGCTGCTGTGGGATAACGGGTCAGGTGTTCTGTTAAGTACTGCTGGTGCACGTTTACCAAACAGGACCCGTGCAGGACTGTGCTTTAAACCGCTTTGCGTCTCTCCGTCAGAGATGCGCCATTTACAGGTATTTCCCTACACCGCCACACAGCTCATATATTTTTCAGCCAAGGGGTGAGAACGTAATGATTACGAAAACGATCATTTATTTTTGTTAATTATTATTTTATTTCAGTTAGTTAATCAATAACTGTTGTTAGTTTCGTTTCGTTTTCATTTATCAAATATTTTGACATTTTTATTTTATTTTATTTCAGTTTATGAAATTGTTTTTTCATCAATCGTTTTTGTCTTAGTTTTATTTTTAGTTTACGAAAATAACCTTGCTCCTCATTTAGGATAAACTCCTCAATTTCACGTCCACCTTCAACAACTATATGTCAACAACTAGACTTTATCGTTATTATCGCGGGAAGACAAATTTTTATCGTGGGGAGAATTTTTAACGGTATATCGCAAACGATCAGATATCGCCCATCCCTACTCATGAGTTTATATTTCAAATCTGAAGAAGATACCATGAAAAATGAGATTCATGCAGCCATTTTTCTAGTCCCCCCCCCCTCCGTTTGAGGAAAATATTTACCAAATTATTGAAGGGTTCTACTACAAACTATTTAGTCTTTATACATGCCACTGCAGTTTTTCAATTATAAAACAGTAGACAGAATCTTCGACATCGTATAAGTGATTTATTTGAGCACTAGAAAAATACAATAATAATAATTTTTGAGTGATAAAAAAAAAAAAAAAAAAAAAATAATAATAATAACTTAAGTACATACTGATTTCCTGACATTCAGATGCTCTCCTGCTCATACATTAGGTAATCACATGCTGACGATCATTCATACAGATGCTAATCATACTGATTGCGGCCCAATATAGTCAATATTCACATTATAATGGCCTTTTATATAGACTGCATTCACACTGATATCTGTGAACAGTCAGTAATTACATGCTGATTATCAGCCATAGAGATGTTAATCATACAGATACAGGCACATTCTCCACAAAACACGCAAACATATATGAAAACTGCTGAAGAAGAAAAAAAAGAAATGTTTATTTGTGCTAAAAAGATCGCTAAGTTACGCCCCCATCAGATGACAGGTGCGTCACAGCGTGCGTCACGCGCCGTCGCGAGGGAGCGCCAGAATTCAAATAAACAATCTTCCGTGTATCTTTGATTTATTTTTTTTGGATGATTTCATTCTGTTTGGGACATTGTCTGCTACAAAATCGTGCTGTTTTTTTACCACCAAGACGCTGTTTTTGAGCGTAATCTGTTCCATAACGGACACAAACAATAACTCTCCCTGAAGAGATGAGACGTAAACAAAGGATTAACGATCTAAATTACAACGTTGTTGTTTCTTTGGACTAAAAGTGCTCGATGGAATGTTGTTCCGTGGACCCTTATCTTTCAAACTAAACCAGGATTTACAGCAGTGGATACGTTTGAGAGTCGTTATCAGGATGAATATGGTATGTACTGCGGGTTTTTCTACATGTTTTGATGTGTACTGCTTACACAAATTTAGCAAATACATTCCGTATAAGCTTTCTATCGAAAAACAGCGATCTGTCGTCGATGCTAGAGGCTTAGACCTTCAAAATGATATATAGTTTGTCAAGATTCATTTTGTCCTGTTTTAGTTTATCTGTTTGAAAACAATGACATGTGCAAACAAAGAGCTTTCAGTGCGCCGGCGTCCTGGTGCATGTTAACAGGTTAAATAGCAACAACAATTATTATTTGTCCTTTTGAAATACTTTATAAACAGTTTTAGTCTTTGTCAAAGTCAATAAAAGTTTGGGTGTTCTTTGTCTGTCCAAGCACAGAAACTGAGGGGTGTTTCAGTTTGGAATGTGAGGGGGAGGAACGGGAGTTCGAAAAGAGAGCTGTCCAGGTCATGAGAATATCACGTTTGTGGAGATCTGGTCTTTCTTAGCTCGGACGTCTGTCGTAAAACAGTCTTTCTTGTTGATACCATCATTGAATTATGCGTTAGAACGGTCATCCCGGACCATTCCCAGATAGAGTTCTTTTGTCCTGTTTCAGTTGAATTATGGTTTCTGATAAGGACCAGCAGTGAAGTCCTGTTTTAATACATTCAAGTTGTTCTGCCAACAGGTTTTACGGCAGGAAATCGTAACTCAGAAATGTGCTCGCCATTATGGTGTGTGTGCGTTCTCACTTCCCCAAGGCATTACACATCCCCCTTTTTTTCTCGGTGAAGTTCCCATTGCGAACGTCGGCGGGCACTGGAACAAGAAGCAGGAAGAACAGGCACACACAAGACACAAACAACATCTCCATCACTGACTGAATCCTGGTGCAGGGTAATTTGGGAAAGAACAGGTTAGGAACTTGAGAAGATGTAGGGGTGCATTCTTTAGGATTACTGGCAATTGAGTGATTCCGATTGGTTTAATTGTCAGGGGTTTGACGAGGCGGTATAGGCGTGATCTCAAGCAGGTTGGTTGAGTTATCAGGTTCGGGTTCTTGGTCGGTTTTATCACGTCGGAAAATGTGCGGGACGCCTGATGTACATTTGTTGAACGACTCTTGAACGGCGTTCACTCGCTTGTGTAGGAGGAAGGCCAGTGTCAATGTCACAACGTACCCTACAATAGTAGAGATGCAAAGCGCTGTGTCAGCGGCAGACCAAGACCAAATAATTGACACGCCAGCGGACGGAAGGCGAGCGATAGCTTCTAAAGCTGTATCAACAGGAATCAAGTCAATAAGTTGCATTCCTTCCTCCTTGATCCTTTCTTCCAATTCTGGACCGAGGACGAAGGAATGCTGTTTGAAGAAGGGTGAGATCTCGATTTCAGCCTGATACTCGTCGTCGGTACAGTGATACAATGCTAACTCGTCAATATGGAGGATCTAGTCCTTCAGGACAGTCATCCATAAAGTTTGGTTGGGCAGGATAATGCATGTGGCTGTGTTGTGTTGATCGTATATGAGGGTAGCTGTTCGTGCTGGGGTGTTGACCAGCCATCGGTTTCCGATGATTTCGGTTTGCGTTACCTCAACTTGAAAACGTGGTGTCACTTGCGGGGCAGCTAGTGTCAGGTCTAATGGATTCTAGGCCGCAGATGCCCTCAGTATTATTGCGGACGAAGGGTTTACTCGGGCAAAGGAAGTGAATGTCATTCGTGTGCGTACACATCCTTAGGTTTGGGGCCAAGTACAACTGCTCATTGTTATCGTGATACGCAATGACTTCAGGAGTGTGGATTTTAACATAGGTGTTCCCTTGCCAAAATCCCACATTCACAACGTCTTTGAGCCGGTAAATGTTATTAGAGTCGATAATGGGCAAACTAAGGAGAAAGGCCAAGTCGCCTGATTCCGGGTCTACGTACAAGGGAATAGCGCTACCCAGGGAAAAGGCGAGATGGGTTTGGATGGGACTAAGTAGTGTGGAATCCTACCATGGCTAAGTTATCAATCGAGGAACTTGCTTCATGTAGCATGTCGGTCATGATTTGGCAGGTCACTTCGATCGGTTGACAACGGTTCTCACAACGAGTTACAACGACTTTACTGAAGGGAGTCAATCTTAATTTCGGGACCTGGATTTAAATAATTGGTAAAGGCGGTTCCCTGATGAGGGGTCTAGAGGGGAGAGGCACAGGCACACCGAATGAGGTAAGGCAGCAAACGAGTGTCACATGTGTGAAGTAACTCCTCTCTACTAGAGGTTGACTCTAGCGGTGCAGCTGAGGAGAGAGTGTAAGTGTTGTGTTTCAACAAGGTCACTATATGTTTTACAGAAATTATGTTAGTGTGGTGTAGAGCGTATGATTGTCGGTCTGTGTCAGTGGGTTTGATCTTCCCCCTTTCCCGGTCGGCTGGAGCTCTGGTGCCTCTTTATCTGGTTTCGATGGACCCATCGAAGGACTGGCTCGCTGATTTTGATTCGGTAGGCGACAGGTGAGAGCTTGTCTACAATCTCGTGGGGTCCTGTCCAGTGAGGTAGGAACTTCTTTGACAGGCGATGGGGAGTGTTCTGCTTTGGTTGGGCAAAGCTGTAGTACCACACTTTGTCAACGACATTGAACTCATGGTGAGAGGCCTTTTGATCGTAGTAGGCTTTACGACCTTCCACGCTTCATTGTAGTTGCGTTAAGGCGAAAGTCGTTCTCAGGTGTTAATGCAACTCTTCCAGGTATTGGTGAGTGGTATAGGCGGTGACGAGGTTCAGGTCACCAGGTTGGTACAGCAGGTGTAGCATCATGTTTCTCCCTGTCATCAATGTGAATGGGGGTACGCCGGTAGACTGGTGAGGGGTGGCTCGAGCAGCCATCAGTACCAGCGGAAGTTTAATATCCCAATCCTTTTGATTGGCGGACACATACTTTTTCAACATGCTGACCACTGTTTTATTGGCCCGTTCAACTTGACCCGAGGAAATTGGGTGATGGCTTATATGAAGCTTGGCCTGTACACCGAGGAGTTTCCACACTTCCTGCATGATGTCAGCGGTGAAGTGGGTTCCGCGGTCAGAGTTGACCTTTAAAGGCAGTCCAAATCTTGAAAAGATGTGGTTCATTAACAGGCATTTTCTGTTGTCTCTGCTGTATCATTGGGAGCTGGGAGGCACTCTATCCACTTCGTGAATGCGCAGTCCACGGTGAGGAAGTATTTGTTACCTCGCGTTGACCGTGGTAGGGGTCCTACCCAGTCTATTTGGAGGTCCGACCATGGGAAAGTCATTCCTTTCCTTTGCAGTGGGGCTCGGTGGTTTGGGTTTGCCGGTTGAAACTGGCAACACACCAGGCGTCCTTTTACGTATTCCGCCACATCTTGCTGCATGCCAGGCCAGTATGTTACTTGCTTGAGTGTTTCATAGGTGGCCTTGGCGCCGTGGTGTCCTGCGCATGGTGCATCGTGGGCGTGTGTCAGCATCATCCCCCTTTGGCCGTGAGGGACTACGAGCTTTGGCGTAGTTAGGGGCTCAGGGACATACGTGAGCACACCGTCTCTCAGATGCAGCATGTGCTTGATTGAGTGGAGCGTGCGGAGCTCAGAGGAAGTGGCTAGGTCGGAGGTGGAAATAGGATGAGTTAAGGGGCCGGAAATGTGAGCTGCCATAGTTCATAGTGTTCGATCCGCATGTTGGAGTGTGAGGAGATCGTTAGCAGCGAATTGAGGTGAAATGGCAATGTGGGAGGAGGTGGGGGTTTGTACGCCAGTGGCGTGTTGGCAGCGGGTTATGGCCGCTACTGAAGGGTTGGGAGGGAGGGCTTGAAATGTCCAGGACTCTCCGTGTAATGCACCTGCTTTGGCGAGGGCATCGGTTTGGTCATTGAAGTCTTTGTCTTGTCCTGGTTGACGTGAATGACCTCAAACCTTTTTCCAATAAACGATAATGTCATGTTCAGTGACAATGGCATCGCCTGCTTGGAAGAGTTCCTGGTGTTTGACAGGCTTGTTGTTAGCTGTCTTGAATCCGTTCTGTTTCCATCCAGCTAAATGGCATGTGAAGCTTAGACGGGCGTAGTTCGAATCGGTACAGATGAGGAGTTCTTTGATGTTGTGGGATGCAGCCACTTGTAGTGTAATGAGGATAGCTGCTATTTCAGCATATTGCGATGAGCGAGGGCCTAAGTTGAATTGTCGGGGTGGACAAGGGTCATTGTTGAGCCAGACCACTCCCACTCCAGCTTGTAAATTGCCCTTGTGGTTGTAGGAGCAGCCGTCGACATATGCTGTGGGCATTCCTTCACACACATTCTCCTCGAAGTACCTGTGATTCGTCGGTTGAGGTTGTGGCGGTCCTTTAGGTTCCTCTGGAGTTTGCAGCATGTCCGTTGAACAGTTTTGGCAGGCCGCTAGCCCGTTTCCAAGTGAGGATTTGTAGTTTTGGGCATATCTTTCCTCGACGTCCCGTCCTTGGAGTGTCATTAGCCAGGTAGCTATGCGTGCGTTGGTCACCACGCCATCTCTGATGCGTTGACTGTTTAAGAAGGTGACTGGCTGATGACAAGTCTCGATGATGACTTTCTGTGCACCGATATAATTAGAGAAACGCTGGATAGCCCACACAGTGCAAAGCAAAGCAAAGCCTTTTCGCAGTTTGAGTACTTGCATTCTGGGGGAAGCAGCGTTTTGCTGGCATAAGCGACCACTCGTTTGTCTTTGTCATGGAGCTGGTATAGGCCTGCGCTGAGGCAATGATTGGAGAATCCACCGTCCAGATAGAATTATTTTCCTGGGTCTGGGTAGGCAAGGCACGGAGCAGAGCACAGGCGCTGTTTGAGCTGGCCCATTGCTGTGTCCTGTGTTTCCGTCCAAACGAAGGGTTCATCCTTTTTCAGGAGGGAAGTTAGTGGTCGTGCGATGTCAGCGTAGTTTTCAATGAACTGTCGTGAATAATTGCACACTCCCAGAAAGCTTCGCAGCTCAGAGATGTTAGTCGGTGTCTTTATGTTTTGGATTGCTTGGATGCAGTTAGACTGTGGCTCAATGCCGTTTCTTCCGACAAGCAATCCGACATAGTTCACCTTGGTTTTACACCACTGTCCTTTGTGAAGGGCAATCGTGGCTCCTGCCGTTGTCAGCTGATTTAGGACGTGATTGATTTCTTTGAGGTGGTCTTCCACATTTGAGCTTTTCATCAAAACGTCATCTACATAGACAAGGTTGCCTCTGGCTCTGGCGTCAGGGCATGCTTTGTTCAGGAAGATGTTGAATTCTGCTGGTGAGTTGGCATAGCCAAAGGGACACCGTGTGAAGGTGCACTGTCGATTGCCAAAGGTGAATGCCAGCTTGTGTTGGTCATCGGGATGGACAGGAATTGTCCAGAACCCGGAGGCGACGTCCAGTGTGGAAAGGATCGTCAAGCCTTTGATTTTTGGAATTTCATGATCCAACTGGGTCATAGGCCATCGTGACAATGGTACTTGCTGATTCAACTTGCGATAGTCGATGGTGGGCCGCCATTTGCCGTTGGGTTTTAGGACTGGCCATATCGGGGCAGAGTATGTGCTGTTACAGGGCCGGATGACCCCCTTTTCCAGCATAGGGTTATAACGATATACCGGTATGACGATATACCACGATATAAACACGTACGGTTATCATACCGTGTACATTTGCTTATCTACGGTATTGGGAGAAAATAAAAGACGCAGAATCACCTGCGCCTAGGCAACAACTTTCCACTTAACTGTTCTCTTGCTCCACCCACACATACAGCGGAGACAACATCAGAGACAGAGGTCGATATGAGTTCTCTAATCTCGATCCCACGTCGAAATCTAAATTAAAATTGGCAGTATGGGAATAACGTTACTTTGAATATAGAAAAGACGAACGCTTATTTGTCCTCGAGGATAGACAGTTCGCAAAAACTGTGGTCGCAAAGCGGCTGCAAAAAGGGGAAACACATCGAACATTACCTATATTTTAGAACACCATCCCTCCGTGCAGATACAGTTATGTCCCATTTATAACTTAAGGTTAAAGCCTTATGATTTCCGTTAGGTCTGGGCCATATATCGAACGATATGATCATGCACATCTCCTCAGTAAAGCCGGTTCCTTGATTAGCGCTAAATCTCCATCACCTGTTTTCAAATAGAGCGGCAGTTAACACACAGAGCCGTAGATCACTGACAAGCTACGCAATATCGAGTTCATTATCAAAGATGAATTGCCTTCGATAATGAACTCGATATTGCCCAGCCCTAATTTCCGTGATGCGGAGTGAATCCCAGAATCCAGTCATGACAATGAATTTACAATGCAGATGTCACATAAAATGCACGATTTTATGTATTGATGAATAAATCAAAAACAGAGTGGTCAAATCACAACATGGTCTAGTGTCTGTGATTATTAAAGAGCAAAAACAATGCTATATAAAAATATAATCTGTTTGTTTTGCGTGTCTCTCTGTGAATGAATGAGCGGCGCTGTGTGTGTACTACATACTCAAGTATGCGCGCTGGTGCCGCTCATAACAGCGCCTGCTGTCTCACTATCTGAGGACATGGACACAAACACTGAGAGCCTCACTGACACTGAGAGAACAATTAATAATCCTTTCATCATTTTATTTGAGAAAACCACTGTCAAATACACTGACACTCAAAGCTCTTCACTACAACCCATCAAAATCAAAGTCTGCTTTTTAACTCGAAGAAATTGACAGAAATTACGACTGTATTATAATGTAGCCTACTTCAAAAATAAGAATAATAATTTATAGAAACATTTAAGGAATATAATTTTCTCCTTATTTTTATTTAGTAAATCTCTGTTGTGCTGTCCTTTACGAAAACATAAAAGGATAAAAGTTATTTTCATTTGATTACATTTTAAAACCTTAATTAAATTGTTTAAGCATTATGCATTAATTTCATTACCACCATTTTTGATATTATATTTGTATTATATCATAAAAGTACAGAATCCAAAAAAATTAAGTCAAACCAGAATTTATGAATTGTTATGAATTATTAATGATGAATATAAGTTGTTAAACTAATATATAATCAATGATGAAATGTACTTGATTGTTTTTGATTAATGGAATTTGAATAAACACATGCTTCCAAACATTTGTTCAACCAAAAAAAAACCTGTTTTGATTGTTTTATACCGTGATCCCGTGAAACAGTGATATTTTCTGAGACGATTATCATACCGTGAAAATCTCATACCGTTACAACCCTATTCCAGCATGGAGTCAACAATCTCTTGCACTGGCTCGTATGACACTATTGGAATCTTGTACTGTTGCACAAATGTGGGTGGCGCATTTGGGTTTGTCGGGATGCGCACCGTGTGGATGTTGGTCAGTCCACAATCCAGATCCTGAGTGAGGCGGGCATCCGCCTCACTCAGGATCTGTTGAACTTGTGCGTTGAACCCGGCGTAGGGTTCTTCTGCAGTGAGGTCATTTACATTTACATTTACATTTACATTTATGCATTTAGCAGACGCTTTTATCCAAAGCGACTTACATTGCATTCAAGTTACAGTTTTACATTTGACCAGCTCTTGCTTTCCCTGGGAATCGAACCCATGATCTTGGCATTGCTAGCGCCATGCTCTACCAGTTGAGCTACAGGAAAGTTTGAGGGGCTTTGGGCCCCGATGGTCACCTGTGTAGGGGATTCTGTCGCAGGCTGTGTTGAGACAGCATAGACAGTGAGATGAGTGTCATCTGTTAGTTCTGACCGGCAGACGCTTTCTCTGGACACGGGCAGAATGGACGTGATGGCAATGATTTCATGGGGTTTTGTGAACGTTACGGTGTCGTCGTATTCGTCTGACATTAGCTGTGTTGGTATAGGGCCTATGACAGGTACCATCAGTTCAAAGTCGTGGAACGCCTGGCTGATGAGCCATCCCAGGTGATTGGCTTTGGGAACGTGGATGTCTTGGGCCGTACAGTTGTTGAACAACACATACACAGCACGAGATGACACTTCCATGAGAGGTGTGGCTTCCAGAGTCAGTCCGTGTTTTAGGAAGGTCCTGGAAGGTTGGAAGAAGCCTAGCTTACTGTTGAGAGCTTGGCCAGGTCGCATGTTGAGGCGGACGCTGACACTCTTCCTGTAGGCAGGTATTGTGGCTTCTTGCTCTGTGATCATAGCGCATGCGTCTGGCATGGTTTGACCGGATTGGAGGTTCTTGAGGTTGACTGACGCTGTCAGTTGGTGTGACAGGGGAGCCCATATGATCAATGCAAGCATTGAGCCGGACCAGGATATCTGCTCCAATGTAGATGTCATGCGGCAGGTCTGGGACAACGAGGAAGTAGTGAGTCAGCTGTCTGTTGTTCCATCGTATTTCCAGAGCGCAGATGATCTTGGAGGTGGCCATGGTTGTCGACCAGGGACTGAGAGGGAAGGGGCTGTGCTTAGTGACATGTGGTAGACACTGATGTCTTTGCTTCAATGTTTTGAATAGCTTCAGGCTGATGGCTGAGTTCTCTGCCCACAGGGCTAGTGCCATGTCGGACACTGATGTGCCTTGGACATCTATTGCAGTCATGATTCGAAGGGGACCTGCATTTGATTCAGGCTCCTGCAGTGAGCAGAGGAGAGGGTTCTTGTCCTTGCTGTTTGTGCTTGGTCCAGATCCAGGCTTTGCTACTGCATCGTCGATCAGTGACTTAGGGGCGGTGTCAGTGACTTGACACTGCGGCTCGTTGGAGTCTAATGCCTGGTAAGGCAGAGGTTCACGTACTTGTGTCCACATCTTCAGGTGCTTGAAGTCTATTAGAGGTTCAAAGCGATTAAGCAGATCTTTCCCAATGAGAAGTGGATACGTTTTAAGTGGTGAAACGTATACAGGATGGACGAGGTCCATCGATCCCACTGTTAGGTGAATTGGGGCCACATGTTTTAGTTGTAGGCCCATGTGGGAGTATGCTTGAAGGTTTAATTCACACCTTTGGAGTCTGAGGGTTCTGTTAGTCCTCTTTGTTCTTTCTTGGACTTCCTCCAGGAGTTCGGTAGACATTAGAGTAATGTCGGCTCCCGTATCGAGGAGGGCTTCGACTCTGATGTGTCGTTCGATGATGATGGAGAGGTAGAATTTTTTGGCTATACCTTTCTCAATGAGATTGCCTAGGAGTTGAGGGACTGGAGTTTGGGAGGAAACGGTTAGGATATCAGGGCTGATGTGGCGTTCTTCGGAGGAGTGGCAGACGACCAAGACAGCACTTTCAGAAACTTGAGGGGTTTCGTCAGCAGGTGTTTGTTGGACGCTTCTGTAATTCGGAGCATTAGGTGTTGAGTTAGTGTCTAACTCTGTTGCTGGGTTTTCAGGTGGGGTTTCGTGTCCATCTGAAGTTAGTGTGATTATGGTTCTCTGAGAGTGAGGTGAAGGAGTGCTGTTCTCTGTGGCTGATTGTGTCAACTGGTCGCTACCATCTCGTCCGGCCGCTAGTCAGGCTGAATCTGGTTTCTCTTTCTTTTCCCATTTCCGATCTTCCTCCTTCCGTTGGAAGAATTCTTTCATCATCATTTTCATCAGTTCTTGTGAGTCGAAACACGGTGGTGTCTTTTGTTCCTGTGTGGGTTCAGTTTGAGCTCGGTCAGCTTGGAATCTTTGTGAATTCTTTCGTCGATTCCTTGGGCTGGTTGCTCCAGGGTGAGTTTGTCGTTTTCCCTTGGAGTTTCCGTTGGATTCCCATGAGTTTTTCCCTCTTGAGTTTCCAAATGAGCTTTGCTGGTTCCACGATCTCTCCCAATGACTTTCGTGAGGCCTTGACTGGTCCCATGTCTCTTCCCAGTGCCGTCCAGGTGAGAGTTGACGTCCACGCGGTCCATCCCAGCATTCATACCTCGGTTTAGATCGGGTACCAGCGTGGGAGTCTCATTCTTTGTTGGACGAGGGTGCATTCCACTCCCTGGGTGGTGGCTTGGCATTGTCTTGGCGTTGGGCGCCCTCTAGCGCCAGCCCTTGACTTTGAGTGTTGAAGTCAAGAACGGCTGGGGTTTTGGCACTTTTTTCTGAGGCCATCTTTTGTTTGCCGTAGGCTTTCTGCGCCAAGTCTCGCAACTGCTGAGCATTCGTTGTCCATGGACATGTGAGAACGCCAAGATGGTGGCTTACGCCGGGATGAAGGTTTCGTAGGAAGAGAGTTTTAAAGTTCAGTTCATCCTCCATGTCAGGTTCGTTGCGAGTTCCAAAGTATGCTCGTCTGAGTTGGCTGTAGTAGGCTTGAGGAGGTTCGTGGCATCCTTGTCTCATCTCCAGGGCAGCCACGAGGCCTTGTTCGGACTCGGGGTCGGAGAACTCTTTAATGAGGGCTTCTCGGAGCAGTTGGTAATCAGTCTTTGTGTGAGCAGGCTGCCTGTCCAGGAAGCTGCGAACTTCAGAACTGGATGTCGTTCGAAGTAAATATAGTCTATCTTTGTCCGTAACATTACGATGCATTTCCAGATGGAAATCGATATCTTGGAGATACGCTTGGACTTTTGGGCTATTTGACACACTCGGGGTGAATTTGCCAATGTTCCTGGCGAGCTTGTCGAGGTCTTTTAGGTCCAAGCCGTGCGATGATCTGTGACTGGCTGCAGCAGATTCTTTTGGCTGAGGTAAAGTGAGGTAAAGTTCTCCAGAGTGAGTTGGTGAATGTATCAACACCACCCCCTCCATCTTTTTCTCACGTGTCAGTCCAGGAACAGGTGACCCGGTCCTGCTCGGCAGGGGTGAGGTCGGTGTGCATCGTGTCCTTGATGGCTCACGGCGCAGTTCGTAAGCATGCTTGAGTTCCTCTTGGAAACTGTCAGATTCCTCTTTGACGTAGTCAAGCTGTCGTGTTAGACGACTAACCTTATGTTAGACGACTAACCTCATATGACTCAACCAGGTGAGCTTCAAGGGCTTTGATTCTGCCATTTTTATCTCTGAAGTCAGCCTTTGCTTTCTCCAGAAGCTGTTCCGCATACTGTAGCTTTTTGGACCGATCAACGTAGTCTGCCTTGACTTGTTCCAATTCTTGGCTAGTAGCTGCTAGGGTTTCTTTTAGCCTGTTGATCTCCTCCTCAGCGCCTTGTTCCGCCTCATCCGACCCTTCCCGTCGTTCCTGAGCTTCAAGTTCCAGCTCCTCTATGCGTCGTTGTGCGCGTGTCAGCTCCTGCTGGCGTTGTGCAGCGTGCTTGTCGCTCAACTTGAGGGTGAGCGATGAGTGTGTGGCTTAAGGAGCCGGTGATCTTGGCTAATTCTTTGTGATTGTAGCTGTGACTTGGGTCTTGTGCCATGAGGCTTGTTATGTTGTCGTCCAGCTGGTCTTGTGTCTGATGTTTTAGTGTTTCCGCAGCTTTAGGTAGGAGGCTGTCTGTTGCAATGCTTAGCCATGCTTCCAAATCCTCCCAGTGACCGACATGTTCTGTTGTGTGAGACATGTTTGGGCGTGGTGAGGGAGATCTCGAACCGCGACTGACACAGACCTTGAAAAGAAAAACAAAACAAACAAATCAACAAACAAGGGGTGTAGATATGCAATGTAGAATGTGTACTAGTGTTGACTGTGTAAAACAGGGTGTGGTTCTCTGTGACTGTGATCCTCTGGGGGCGTGCTATAATTTGTAGCCTCTGTGGGGGGGTAAATTGAGCACACACACACATACAGGTAGCACAGCTAGAGAACAGGTAAAGAAAAGAAGAAGATTGCTTCTAGTCAGAGGATTGTAAATGGGAATATATATATATATAATTATTATACTTTTTTTTTTTTTTTTTTTTCTAAGTCTGTGATTGCAATTGGTTTTCTCCGGGGTGAAGGAAAACAATAACAATGACAGCACTGGTCCCGTTAATGACAAAATTGACACCACAAACTAATTAGAGTGTTCGCGTGCTTGACGTTTTCCGGCGCCTTTCTTCTGTTGACCTGCTTTAACCTGGTGGGGTAGGATTTCACAAAAGAGGACGGTAAATGGAAAACAATTTTGACATGTTCTCAAGTTCCACAAATACCTGTTTCAATTGCTAAAGTTCTCCACTCGTGATCTTCCCACAGGCAAAAATCTCAGCAACAGCAGCAGTAGACAAATTAGAAGATAGCAGCAGGAAGAGAAGAGAAGAAGAAGAGTGAGGATTTTACTCCCAATGTCAGGATTAGTAACAAAGGTGGCAGCGCGGAGGCACTGTTGAGTCGATGCACCTAGGTGTTTGGTTTTGCTAATTTTAGTAGGATAAACACACTGGCCTAAGCGTTAAGAAAACCTCAAATTTTGCTGCTTAGAAGGGTTTTCCTAATTAGAAAGTTCTTATACTCTAGGCTCCGTGAGGAATGTAAATTGCTCCAGTGGCGTTCAGCAGCAAGGCCCACTGCCCGAGAGCACCAGGTGAGCTCCTTTAAGGGTCTTGCCGAACACTCCACCCCCACCGTACTGCCGTGAGCCTCTCAGACAGCTGTGGCTTTTGGCACAACTGGGCTGGGACTCAGGTGAGGTATGTCAAATGACTGCTGGCCTGAAGAGGGGCGGGGCTAGATCCCGGTATCTACCCGTCAGCGCGAACCCGAAGTTCGACGTACTTCGTCAATAGTTTAGCCGGGGTGGTATATCCGCACCTTCGCCCAGACAGCCGTTGACTCCTCCTCCGATACCTGATTGCTAGCCTGCTGCGGGCCGTCACTTTGCAACACTAGGACGGAAGTATTCGGGTTTCTCCTCCAGCCTGCACCAGGTACAGTCGGAACGGGTGACTCCGCTTGCTGTAACTCACACTGGAGGCAATTTCACTTCACTAACCAAGCACTAGGGGGAGCCCTATCTCCTATCAGGCCTAAGAAAAGGGAAAAACCTATAAAAAAAACGTAGCTGAGTTAATTAAATAACGGACGGAGAGAGACCAAACAGGTTGGAACCAAAACTCAATTGCAACTGAAATTAGAATTTCAAATTAGAAATGGTAGTTTCTAATTCAAATTTTATGATGTTATCATTTAAATTTGATAGGCTTAATTAGGATTAAATTAATCAATAAGGTATCCTTGAGGTAGGGACGCTCAGACCCTTATTAGCCAATGCTGGAATTAAAATTTCAGAGCAATGATTGATAGTTAAAGGTCTAACTTAACGATGTTTGTCATTGACATTAGAAGAACACCTGTGATTATAATAATCCGTAAGTATTGAAGCAGGGTAATACAAGCTCTAATGAGTTGCAGATGAAATTAAAATTTCAGAGCATTATTGGCAGTCATGGATTAAAATCTTAATGATATTTTTCACTAAGATTACAAGCGATTACATTTCATTGATCAGCCAATAGTGTTGCCATATGGGAACAGGAACTGTAATTAATTATTAAATTGAATTAGAATTTTCAAATTCGTAATTAATTATGAAATTAAGTTACAAATTCCACATCCCTAATTTCGTATACCTAAGCCTGACCAATTACTAATTCCTTGTGTTATTCAAATCATTAGAACAAATTAATCCATACCGTCTCAATTATAAAGGAAATTTAAAAATTTTCCTGGGCCAGACGATCAACATTTTGACAGTTAATAATTAAGATCTTAATGTTATTGTTAAATTATCAGAGCACTCATAATTATCTCAATCAGTCTATGTGGAATCAGGAACTGAAATTATTTTAATGAAATGTATTTAATTTCACATCTGGGATTAGTTATGGAATTAAAGTATCAATTTCAAATATTTCATAGCAATTCATCCGATGAGATTCTTAAAATCATGAGCGCAATTATAATCAAATTAATTATCTTCCTATCAAAGCAATGAGGCTAAGACCCAGCGTTAATTTATAATAAACCCCAATAGTTATGAAACTAATACCCGCTAAATATAAAACAAAACAAAACAACCTAAACACAAATGCTTATTAAAACCACCTGTGAAATCGCAAAATGCAAATAAATGCAAAAGAGAGAAGGAAATTATGTAAACAGTTTAGTGTGAGTTAAAGTTCTGCTGTGAAGGGTTAAACCGTATCAACACTTCAAAAACACACTGCAAACATACACCGCATCTGACCTCACAGGCTACAAAATGCTACGTGTTAATCGCTAGCCTTCAATGCTACTAGCTTTGCCTAAGCTCCAATGCTACTCATTGGCTTCAGTTAGCTAAGCTTGCTATGCTGTTGTTTACAACAGCCTCAAAATGGCGCGGGGACGGAGCCTGCGCACTTCCTGGGTTACGCGTCACTATGGTGACATCAGGGAACCTGTCATTTCGGACAGACAGATCCGAGTAATCAGTGAAACATCAATGTCTTTCACACTACCATCAAAAAGCAGCTATTTAGATTATTTATTTCGTATAGCGCTACCAATCTCACTCGTTTAGAGCTAGATAAATTAATCCACAGATTAATTATCAACACTTTTGGCCGCGGCGGGCCTTAGTACATTACTTCTGTCTAACTTCACAGACAAAACACAGTGGATTTATCATCACACAATTTATTTTTGATCAAGATCAATAACTATTCTCCCCAGAACGCGTTTTGGCCACTCCTTCCAAGCGCCGCGTCTTAAATTCACTGTTTTAGTGACACAAAGTGGCAGAGAAGTAAACAGATAGCTAATCTGATATTCTCAAACCGGGAGGTTTAATAGCATAGGTGAGTCCGGAAGTGGAAAACGCACCAACCAGATCACGCTATGAAGGCCTTATAGAAGAGAGAAATGAGGAAATTCGCTCATTTGTCTCTTTTGTGCTTTTAGAGCGACTTTTTGTCTTACAAGACAATTTATTTGATGCAGTCTATTTCTCCTACACAACTAAAGTTGTTATTTCATTCATTCAAAACACATTGCCACAAGTATACAGTACCACAAACACACAAACAAACTCTGTCTTTCTGTATCTACACTATTTCTTCTGGTTAAAAATAGGCAAAATACAACAATATGTTTTCTGGTTATGACATTTCACATCAAATTTGCCAAACTTATACCTTATTTAACAATCGTCCAGCGAGTCATTAAGTTTCAGTATATCTGAGAAATTCTGTTTATTTTCGTGGCCACGATATAATAATACAGAATTATTTAAGTAACTTTATGACAGTTATGAGCATAGGTAACGCAATCTGGGCAAAGTTTGATCTGAATATTACACAACAGAAGACAGAACACTTCTTTATAAATCAAAAAATAGTTTATTTACTATCTTACTAAAATACATGAACTAAGCTAACAACACAAAACAAAATACATACATACATACACACACGCACAGGCAATAAATTGTTGCAATTTGGGAACTGTTAACATATAGCACTGTTTGCTATTTCCACACGATTTTACCTGTGCAGATCATCGAGAGGAGAACTCTAGTATCTTTACTTTTAGAGATAAATACAACCAAGTCCAGTGAAATAGAGATTTTGTTTGATACTTGCTTTAAGTTGAGATGATCGCTGATCTGTGTTTCGTTTCCTGGCTTGAGGGAAACCTGTGCGTCTTTGTCAAAGTCAATAAAAGTTTGGGTGTTTTTTGTCTGTCCAAGAACAGAAACTGAGGGGTGTTTCAGTTTGGAATGTGAGGGGGAGGAACGGGAGGTCGAAAGGAGAGCTGTCCAGGTCATGAGAATATCACGTTTGTGGAGATCTGGTCTTTCTTAGCTCGGACGTCTGTCGTAAAACAGTCTTTCTTGTTGATACCATCATTGAATTATGCGTTAGAACGGTCATCCCGGACCATTCCCAGATAGAGAGTTATTTTGTCCTGTTTCAGTTGAATTATGGTTTAAGTGATAAGGACCAGCAGTGAAGTCCTGTTTTAATACATTCAAGATGTTCTCCTCCCATCTATCCTTGTTTTGATGGTCTCGTGAGAGCAGGAGGTTTTACGGCAGGAAATCGGAACTCAGGAATGTGCTCGACATTATGGTGTGTGTGCGTTCTCACTTCCCCAAGGCATTACACCACACCAGCCCAGGACCTCCACATCCAGCATCTTCACCTCCAAGATCGTCTGAGACCAGCTACCCGGACAGCTGTTGCAACAATCGGTTTGCATAACCAAAGAATTTCTGCACAAACTGTCAGAAACCGTCTCAGGGAAGCTCATCTCCATGCTCGTCGTCCTCATCGGGATCTCGACCTGACTGCAGTTTGTCATCGTAACCGACTTGAGTGGGCAAATGCTCACATTCGATGGCGTCTGGCACTTTGGAGAGGTGTTCTCTTCATGGATGAATCCCGGTTTTCACTGTACAGGGCAGATGGCAGACAGCGTGTATGGCGTCGTGTGGGTGAGCGGTTTGCTGATGTCAACGTTGTGGATGGAGTGGCCCATGGTGGCGGTGGGGTTATGGTATGGGCAGGCATATGTTATGGACAACGAACACAAGTGCATTTTATTGATGGCATTTTGAATGCACAGAGATACCGTGACGAGATCCTGAGGCCCATTGTTGTGCCATTCATCCATGACCATCACCTCATGTTGCAGCATGATAATGCACGGCCCCATGTTGCAAGGATCTGTACACAATTACTGGAAGCTGAAAACATCCCAGTTCTTGCATTACCAGCATACTCACGGACATGTCACCCATTGAGCATGTTTGGGATGCTCTGGATCGGCGTATACGACAGCGTGTTCCAGTTCCTGCCAATATCCAGCAACTTCGCACAGCCATTGAAGAGGAGTGGACCAACATTCCACAGGCCACAATCAACAACCTGATCAACTCTATGCAAAGGAGATGTGTTGCACTGCGTGAGGCAAATGGTGGTCACACCAGATACTGACTGGTTTTCGGACCTCCCCAGACCCCCCCAATACAGTAAAACTGCACATTTTAGAGTGGCCTTTTATTGTGGCCAGCCTAAGGCACACCTGTGCAATAATCATGCTGTCTAATCATATGCCACACCTGTGAGGTGGATGGATTATCTCGGCAAAGGAGAAGTGCTCACTTACACAGATTTAGACAGATTTGTGAACAATATTTGAGAGAAATAGGCCTTGTGTACATAGAAAAAGTCTTAGATCTTTGAGTTCAGCTCATGAAAAATGGGGGCAAAAACAAAAGTGTTGCGTTTATAATTTGGGTCAGTGTATACATATATATATATATATATATATATATATATACATACATACATACATACACAGTGACATTTCACTTTTAATTCACAATTAATTAGGCATTTCATAATTAATTATGGTAATTAATTAATTCTAATATACATATACAGTGTGTGTCTATCTATCTATCTATCTCTCTCTCTCTCTCTCTCTCTCTCTCTCTCTCTATATATATATATATATATATATATATATATATATATATATATATATATATATCAGTGCTCGACATTAACGCTTGTCCGGGACAAGTGAATGTTTTGGACGGGCAAGTGAAAGAGAAATTTACTTGCCCAATCGGACAAGTAACTTGAAAAAGTCAATACCAAAAAAAATACTAACTGCCTTTATTTATGATATAGCCTTTGTTATAGGGATGTGCGATATATATCGTTTGCTGTAATTTCGTAATTGTTGTTTTAACGAGTATATTGCAAGAATCAAACAAAACACACCTAGTGCAAGCATACATTGTGTAAAGTCGTCTAGGTTAGGTTAGACTAGCTCAGTGTTTCCCACAGGATTTTGTGGGACTTGTGGCGGCAGGTGACATCACATATTAATTTGCATATTCATGATGTCATTGCATCAAGTTTGCGTTCAGACGAGTTTTGGCAAGTTTAAAATAAAATAATTGTATTTGTAATTAATACTACCTTTTTATTTTAAAATATAATAGTATTATCACATCTTTATTGTTTTTTTTTCATTATTTTATTTAAAAAGAAAAATCTAACTAAATAAACTAAATGTGTTTTGTATAACTACAATAAATATTTATATTTATAACTCAATTTAAAAAAAAAAAAAATTATCTCCGGTCAAGTCATTTTTATACACGGACAAGTAAATGACAAATTTACCAACCACACGAGAATGCTTAATGTCAAGCCATGTATATACATACATATATATATATATATATATATATATACACATATACACATATATACATATATACATATACATATATATATATATATATATATATATATATTGTATGTATGTGTATATATATATATATATACATATACATATACATATATATATATACACATATACACATATATACATATATATACATATATATATATATATATATATATTGTATGTATGTGTATATATATATATATATACATATACATATACATATATACACATATACACATATATATATATATACATATATATATACATATATATATATATATATATATATATATATATATATATATATATATATATATGTATGTATTGTGTATATATATATATATATATATATATATATATATATATATATATATATATATATATTGTATATATATATATATATTGTATGTGTATATATATATATATATATATATATATATATTCAGAATTAATTAATTATGTTTTGGCTCATAATGAACACAACACTTTGTGTGATATGAATCTGTTTTTGTTCAGGTTTATAAGCAGAAGGTGAAGCACTTATTGTATGAACAGCAGAACATGCTCTCTGAGCTAAAGGCTGAAAGTGTTGTCAGCACTAAACTGCTGCAGAAGGAGCATGCTGACCTTGAGGATCAGCGGCGGAAGGACATGTGCTGCTTGAAAGTAGATGTGAAAGAGCAGGAGCTGTCCAGTGAGAATGTGATCAAGAACCTTCATCTGGTACGAGTATGATTATAATACGATGTAATCAGGATGCAAGTTACACAGTGTGGGAGGAAGGGACAAACATTAACAGATTTTTGTAAATCATGTTGTAAATATTGCATGATAAACTTAGATTTTTAATATAATATAGGGCAGTTTGGGAACAGAGGCCTGTATTGTAATATTTATTGTATACCTGAATCTCAAATATGTCCGCTTTCTTCCCTGCATATTTACGGACATAAAGAAAAAATATTTTGTGTTAGGTCAATAACCTGTGCTGTCAGTGTGCAGTAGACATACCCATCTTAACATTTTCTATATTTAGGCTTATGGTGCCTGAAAAGATCATTATGTTATATAAGTAAACTTTATATTACAAGTACACTGCCCCCCCCCCCATAATTTGCACCCTGGCTATAATGAGTACAATTACAATGACAGTTGCACTTTGTTTTAGATCTCAAATGAAAATAAACTAAATTGTCTTTCAACAGAAACATGATGAGGAAATGACTGTTCTGAGAAATGATTTTGCCAGACAAGTACGAGGTAAAGTCTCTGTCTTTATAGATTTGAATCGGCTAGAATTTTACAACAACTTGTTGCATAGAACTAATTTTGGAGCATTGTATCAATCCTCTTCAATACAAGTAAATCACTTAAATATGCAACTAAGTTTCCATGCTAAACGACCAAATAATGTCTATCGTTAGCCATTGGCTAATAAGTTGTTAGATTTCACTCACCAGTGTTTGAGTTAGAAGCTAACTATAAGTTTAGCACAGATATTTAACTTGCCTTAACTCATTTTGAAAACTGCATGCTTGACTGTTTTACTCTCTTTCTTTAAAGCACACTATTTTAGTTAATTTCAATGTACTGACTTTGAATCCGAGTAGTTTTCTGTAAAGATAACAGGCTTGTACTAATCGTGGAATGTTTATTTGCAAAGGCTAGCACTACTAATGCCGGAGCTCGAGCTCTTGAAGCTCTGCCCTCTTCTCCGGGAGCACCAGCTCATTTGCATTTAAAGCAACACACTCAATATCAGAGCGTTTGGTCTCATACCCTAAAAGTGGCAATTTTAACAAGCTATAAAAAATGATCTGTCGGGTATTTTGAGCTAAAACTTCACATACACACTCTGGGGACATCAGAGACATATTTTACATCTTGTAAAAAAGAGCATAATAGGTCCCCTTTAAAGTTGAATGGATTCTGATTGGCTTTTGGAATGGATTCTGCTTTTATCATTTATCACCTGAAAAAAAAAAAAAAAATTCTCAGATTCCAACAGTATTGTTTCTCTGTGCAGTTATCCTTAGTTGTGCTGTGGAATCTGCTATTATTTTATATAGAATTATTTTTTTAACTTTATCTTTGTCATCATTATCATTATCGTACTTGGTGTGAATGTGCATTTAGCCAGGAAAATAGAAAGTTATCAGGATTGAAATTGCTGGAATAATATTTCTGGGCAGAGACAGAGAGTCCCCCCTCACTTCAAGAGAGGTCACTGAGGGGATTCTCCACCCCAAATATTCATCCTGATAATATATTAATAAAAAAAAAAAAAAAAAAAAATATATATATTTTTAGGCCGAGCAAGTCAGAAATAAAAGTGACATGCTAAGTAAGCCTGGCAGGGGAGCATCAGTGAAATGCTTATATTTCAACATTTGCTTCTGAGTAATTTACTCAGGAATATTATTAAAACTAATTTAATGACACAGACTAATACGAAAACATTTCAGTTATGGGAACAATGGCAATATTATCTCTCTTTTTGGCAAATTGTCATTCAGAGTAACAAACCATGGTCATTTAGCGTAACAGATATATTTGTGTAAAAATTAAACAATTTTTAATTAAATGGATTTTAGAATTTAAAAATTAAATTCTGACCTGTACTTATTAAAATACAAAAAAAGAATAGCCTATGTGATCATACTAATTTTTTTATATATTTTAAATGACTCACTTCCTTACAAAATCTTTGTAAAAAGCCTAGTGGTTTGAAGGACATTAGCAAAGTATAAAGATTTAAAAATGAAAGATAATTTAAATTTGAGGGCTGCACTATGATGCTTAAATAGACTCTTATAATATGTCATCAAATGATTCATGTTTTAAATATGCCTAACAAGATTTTTTGGTATATAAATATTGTTACACTGAATGACATTTTAGTGTGCGTCTTCTGTCAAACATGGAAAAATCTAAAGTTAAACAGGATACATTCTAATGTATGGGGAAAAAAAACTAAATTTAAAGCTGCATTACACTTTTATTTATTTATTTATTATTATTATTATTATTATTATTTTATGCTTGAAACACCCTTTTCGTCTTTGACCCATATACAGCCAACTTACCTCTGTCCCATGATTTTTATAGTCGTGGTGCACGCACTTAACTCAGAGTCAGCATACTCAGAGTTGAATGAACTAACTCAGCTGTTTTTAAACCAAAAACAAAGAGTTTCCCATCTCAGGGTATGTCAACTCAGAGTTCAAGTTATAACTCAGAGTTGGTTGAAAATCCTTATTGAAACGGGCCCCAGTACAATGCTATTCATGCTGTAGCATTTCCCAATTAAGCATTAAATGGGGTTTATGAAAATAGTCATCTCAAGTGCACACAGGTCAACTAATGATGTGTTCTTTAGGTTATTCAAAGTATAAAGTACTTATATTTCTTTTTTGTTATTAATGTAATGCAATGCCTGGATTATTTTTTTTTTTTTCACTTTCACATTTTGAAATAAATAATCTTAGTTAAATACTGTAACACAGGATAATGTGCCATAAAATAAAAGGGGAAGGGAAGTAAAGAGTTTTAGGCAGTAACAATTTGCTTTAATGATTTAACATGGAAGTTAAAATATTGTCACAGAAATTGAGTCCAAATATAAGAAAAGGATGCAGAAACTACGGCAGGAGGAACAACTAAGACGCAAAACAGAGATTCATGAGATCGAGGAACGAAAGAACAGTCACATCAACATGCTGATGATGAATCATGAGAAAGCTTTCAGAGACATCAGGAACTACTTCAGTGACATTGTCTACAAGAATCTGGACATTATCACTTTACTCAAGGTGAAAACAAAATGTTGCTGGATGTTAACGCGAGCGCATGCATGCATGTTTTGTCTGTAATGATTATAAATAGGGCTGTCAGTTTAACGCGTTAACTTAATTAATTAGTTATGAAAAAAAAAAAAACTCGATTAAAATATTTTAACGCAGTTAACGCACTTGCCCCGCCCCCAGACCTGTACATCATTTTATATTTCATACAGTTGACTGTTGACAAATATGATGCAAGGTAACAACTTCATAAATGCAATTATGCCCTAAAATTCAAGATATTGGGGCAAAAATGCTCCTGTATGAGTTTTGTCTCATATTTATATCATATAATAAGCAATATCACACGAGCAGCTACAGCAGTGCTGTTTATGTCCAAATACCACTAGTGCAGTTCAGTAAATAAGAAGTTAATATTGTGTTACATTTTAAACACAATATTGTCTGTTTTTGCTCAGTTTTGCCAACAAATATATTACCTATAAAGCCACAGCAGAATTGTTGTGCGTCTCCGAGCAACACAGTGGTTAAGAAGGGATACGTGTGGCACTACTGGGCATGCGCACATCAACACAGTGGAATTTTTGTCACACTGTACAACAATCATTTTTTCATTATTGTAAGGGGTAGGTTTAGGGTTGTGGCTAGAAGGGATACAGCTCCGACTGGAAATGAACAATGAAATTAATATTCTACCTATTAGATTGTGTTTTATTAACGTCTAGCCCAACGCCTACCCCAACCCAGGCCTCGAAATTAACTTTTTTACTTGGTAGCACTGGTGCTCCCAACTTCAAGAAGTTAGGAGCACCAAAAAAAATTTAGGAGCACCCACTGAATATTAAGGAGCAACACAACTGCCAATTGAGCGGAAGGGCTGGCAACATCCTTCCTGATGATTAAAAATCTTCATCAATTGAACCTGATCCTTAAGCTGCAGTGCTTTGTTTTTATACATGCAATATACAGAGGCAAGATGAGAAGAAAATGTAATTTAAACTTTTCTCAAAACAGTCAGTTCCCCTCAGAAATACATTCATATAAACCCCCACTCCCAATTCAATATTTAGGATTTCCCTTCCATATTTCGTATAGTGAACGTTGAGCTTGCTCAGGCTGCTACAATATTTTATTTTCTTTGTGTCCGTCCTCAGCGTTAATGGCTGTTTACAGACTTGGCAATATTTCCACACAAATGAAATTTTGGAAAATGATTTCAATGCAGTTTGTGCAAGTGCGGTCACAAAACCAGTCAGTTCCAAGTAGTGGTGGGCGATATGGCAAAATATATATCAATATTTCATGATTTTTATCACGATTCTTTGTCATGTTAGTTTTACTATTTTGTTTGAGCAGTATGGCCAGACTAATTTCCCTATTATAAAGACAAAGCCTTTCAAGGTAACAGAATATAAAAAAAGAATGGTGGATATTTAGGCCAAAGTGGGTGACGATAAAAATCTTTGTCATTATTTTATCTTTGTTATTAAAAAATAAGAACAAAGATACACATTACAAATACACATAATATACAAATAAAATAAACAGTGTTTTATTTTCAGGTGCAACAGGCATATTTAGCAGGAGCATTCAAGAAATTGAGTGAACAAATATAAAAATAAATCACTATATAGATTGATTCCTATTAAAGTAACTATTATTTTTTCAGTCAAGAGTAGTTAGTTATTTCTTTCTCTTTGTGTTTTGTTGTTTTAACATTAAAGAATAAAAATTCTGTCATCTGTCTGTTGATTCTGTCAGTGTTTTATAGTAATACCATCATTTACTCACTCAAAATTAGTTTTAAACCTGAGTTTCTTTCTTCTGCTGAACATAAATGCTATTTAAACAGTTGCTGGTCCACAGTGACTTCCATAGTATTTTTTTTATCCTACAATCAAGTGGATCAGCAACTGTTTGGTTACCCACATTCTTCAAAATATCTTCTTTTGTGTTCAGCACATGAAAGAAATTAATACATGTTTGGGACAACATGTGAGTGAGTAAATAATGACAAATTAAATTTTAGGGTGAACTATCCCTTTAATGACAGTCGGCTGCATGTTTTGTTCTGTCCCTTTAAGAGCTGCACGCATCTAATATACAGGCACGCATCCATTCCTCTCAGCTGTTTACTTTTATTTTAGACATAACTAACTGAGTCTATATGTAAACCTTGTGTGTTTTGACAGTATTAGCTCAAAAGATAACTTAGTTCAGTAATCAGGCGCTGTTAGACAGGCTTTTCAGTTTGCGCGCTTCAGGTGCACGTGCTCAGAAAAAGCGCACGTCAGACCAGCGCGTGAATGAAAAGCTTAACCGGCAAGGCTTTAAAACACACGCAAATAATGTACTTTTGTGATTGTGAATAAGTGCAGTGTTTCGTGAGTGTAACTCTACTGCTGAGTTAACACTGAATGGCTGTGGCGTTGTACAGTACATACAGACGGCGGCACCAGAACTGCAACTGAAAGAATGTGCGCTGTAGCATGATACTACAATATTTCTTCAAAAGCAGATCGTGGAGACATTTTTATCGTCCACAATCAAAAATCGATATATCGCACACCCCTAGTTCCAAGTTAGCTCCCTGTCATGTGGCACATGCTGTGCAGTAATTCGCGAACGTTTAGCAGAGAACTGTAGAGGTCGCACCACAACAATTATTTGCACTCGCACAAATGCTCCCAAATATATTTTGGAGTCGCACAGATTACATTTCGGGAGCATATGCGACCAAAATGGTCGCAATTTTGAGCCCTGCAATCCTAAACCTACCCCTTACAATAATGAATAATTGTTGTACAGTGTGACAAAAATTATGCTGTGTTAATGTGTGCATGCCCAGTAGTGCCACATGTATCCCTTCTAGCCTTAACCCCAACACAGTGGTGTTCAGTTTCTGAATGAATCTGCGTTTTGAACGAATCAGGTGAACCAAGTTAGCCTTTAACTGAATTCCTGAATGAATCAGCCGTTTGAAGGAAACGAGTGCATGAAGACATTTAACGCCACCTGCTGGCAGTTTTAGTTTCTTATTTAGAGTATTATTTCATTTTAAAAAAGGCGGGAAAAAAAAAACTTTAAAGAAAAAAGGGATAGTTAACCCCAAAGAAAATCAAGTATGTCATCATTTACTCAAATCTGAATGACTTAGGCCACTTTCTTTTGTGGAACATAAAAGAAGGTATTTTGAAGACTGTTGGTAATAAAGCTGTTTTGGTTATCAACGACTTCCATTGCATGAATGAAAAAAAAAATGTTTCTCAAATTATCTTCTTTTATATCCCATAGTTTATATTAGGCCATTGTAGCCTAAACGTTTATGTGTAATAATAGTATGTTGAATCAAATAAAATATTTATTTCTAAAGCTACTATTTGTAATGTCTAGCCTACTTAATACTTTCTCATTTAACTCAAAAATAGCTTTCAATAATCTTTTGGGGGTATTTTTACAGCCAAATGTAATTTGCGATTAATTAGATAGATTAATCAACACATCGTGTAATTTATTAGATAAAAAAAAATTAATCGACTGACAGCCCTAATTATAAATCAAATTACAGAGTTTCTCTCATTAGGCTGTTTTTAGGAACTTTGATCATAGTCATCATTGCATCTTCACAATTATTATATCTACGTTTATGTATCTGGCAATCAAGCTATATTTAAGTATGTTTGTGTGATTATTTGTCAGTTCTTGCTCATTTTCTTCTCTGGTGAAATGTATACAGGAAGAATTAAAGGAGATGAAAAGGAAGGAGGAGAAGAGAAATAAAGAGATGGCTGAAGTGCTTGAGGAGAATAAGGATCTTAGAGAGTCTCCACAAAAGGCCAAAGAGGAAGTTGTAGAACTCCAGAAACGGCTCGCCAACTATGAGAAGGACAGGAGTGCTCTAGCTGTATGTTCAGGGTCTACCGTAGCAGACACTGAACTATGATAGTGTTAAATGTTAACTATAACAATAGTTTTGATAAATCTTAGTAATGTATGGAATTTTTGTTCTTTGTTTTGCTGTCAGAGAACAAGAGCTCGTCTCAAAATATCTGAAAGTGAAATGAAGGAGCTTAAGTGGGTGCATGAAGTGTTGGAACAGAGATTTACTAAGGTGATGGGAGGAACAGCATCAGACCTTTATAACACACTGAACTAGTAGCCTTAATGGTCTAATGACAGCTTATAGCTTGTTTTATATTCATCTTGATAACATGTCTGCCATGACATGAAAATAATTCAATTTTATTGTATTTTTCTACAGCATTATTAAATTGCTTAACAGTTATCTTTCAGATTTTTTTTAATGTGTTCATATTGATCCATTGGGACTGCTGCATGTGTAAGAACTGAAGACACTTTGTTGTGTAGGTTCAGTTGGAGCGAGACGAGCTGTACATGAAGTTCACTAAAGTCATCCAGGAGGTTCAGCAGAAAAGTGGCTTTAAAAACCTGCTACTGGAGTGCAAACTGAGTGCACTCAATGACACACTGAAGAAGAAGGAAGCGCAGCTCAGTGAGGTGCTGTCTGCTTCCAACCTGGACCCCAGCACCCTAAACATGGTCACCCATAAACTAGAGGTACATTTCTGTGCGTACGTAGTTACATACAAGCATTTGCAGAGGACATAAATAGTAATATATGACATAATTAGAAATATAAAAGTCAGTTTTACAGAAGTGTTTGTTAATGTGTCTCTACAATTGTGAGTTTTATTTTTGTCTAGGAAGTTTTGGAGTCCAAAAACCATACTATCAGAGACCTACAGTATGAAGTAGCACGCGTTTGCAAGGTAAGAAACGGTTCCTGTATAAGTCTCCATAAAGGGTTTAAATCAGGGGTCGGCAACCTATGACACGCGTGCCAACATTGGCACACAGAGGGATAACCCTCTGGTTGTGTTCGGGTCAAATTGACACGGAAAAGATTTTATTTTTCCCAAAAATACTAGTTAACGTTATCGCATTGGACTCAAACTTACTGACTTTGTTCACATAGGGTATAAGTACTTCTCATTAATTTTTTTTAGAATTTTCGTAATTTTTTGTGGGTTTTATTTCACCTAGTCACACTTGTTGTGTTCCCGGTCAAAAATGACCGGACTCCAAACAACTGCTTATAAATCTGTCATTATGCTATATTATCACTAAATATTGGATTCATTCTTTTTGTCAACTTGTTTTCTTTCATTTAGGACTGGTTTTGTGTTTCTATTTGCATCTGATTAATCGTAGGCCTCATTTATCTGAGAGTAGGCTCCTCGTTTTTTGAGTGAAAAAAATCATTTTTTATGAATAATTTTCACAATATTAAACAAAAAATTATAAAAATTTGCACTGTTTCTCACACTAGTGTGCTTTAATGTTTAATCAGGAAGTTTGCTTTTAAATGCTTTTATTTTGTACAAAATTGCACAAAGTCACACTTGTCAAAAATGGCCAGCCATTGAAAGTGAATGGGGAAGAATGAAAGTAAGAGAAGTAACTAGTGTTCAGGAGAATGTTGTGCTTGCAAACATAAAGGCCTTGGACCTGTGCGTGTGTGGATGCATGTATACTCACGCTATCACACACACACACACATCTATGCATACAAACTATTGTGAGTATTACACCTATTTCATCCTACCCTGAACTGTATGCAATATGCTTTTATGAATCTGATATTATAACTCTCTCTCTCTCTCTCTCTCTCTCTCTCTCTCTCTCTCTCACACTCACACACACACACACACACACACACACACACACACACACACACACACACACACACACACACACACACATATGCTCAAACTGCCTTGTCTTTGGCCTGCATTGACTTCAAAATAATATTTTTTTTCCATCCTTCGACCAGAACGTTACATCAACTTCAGCTGGGCCCTCAAAATCAGAAGATTGCTCCTCTTCAGTTGTTGCAAGGTTTTCAGCTTGTTCAGTGATGTTTTCCTCTTCCAATATATCTTGCAATGCATCTTCATTGTAAGATTCATCCTTAGCTGTCCCTTCCTCATGTGAATGACAAGCAAGGCACTGTGAAGCATTTGTATACTCTAGCATTTATTTGTAAACTTTCGTCTACTCTGTGAGAACACGAAAGCCTCAAAACCTATTGTCATAATGTTTTGTCTAGAATATGTGGTGAAAGAAAAGATTATTTTGAAGTCAATGCAGGCTAAAGACAAGGCAGTTTGAGTATGTGTGTGTGTGTGTGTGTGTGTGTGTGAGTGAGAGAGAGAGAGTTATAATATCAGATTCATAAAAGCATATTGCATGCAGTTCAGGGTAGGATGAAATAGGTGTAATTCCAACCCGATCTCATGGCAATTCGTACATATTTTACGAGGTGGCTAATTCGTACGAATTTGTATGACCTCACTCATACAAATTCATACAATTTTTGCTAAATTGTACATATTTTACGAGTTGCCAATTCGTATGAATTTGTACGAATGACCTACACCTAACTCCGCCGCTAAACCTATCCGTCACTGGGGTTTAGACAAATCATACTAAATCGTACGAGTGAGGTCGTACAAATTAGCTACCTCGTAAAATATGTACGAATTGCCGTGAGATAGCGTTGGTAATTCCAGCCCGATCTCACGGCAATTCGTACATATTTTACGAGGTGGCTAATTCGTACGACCTCACTCGTACAAATTCATACGATTTTTGGAAATTATTGCTAATTTCTAATTAGCTAATATATTATTCCGAGGTCACTGCATTCACCAGATCAGATGGTGGATCAGCACCTAGAGACGACCTCTACAGCCCTGAACGTCAGCGGAGACCAGGACACCTAGATGAGCCCCAGAGACAGACCCCCAGTGAGGACCCCGTCACCTAGACAGCCATCAGGAAAAGACCTCGGCAACCAGTTGAGCCCTCCAATCTGACTTTGCAGCAGTTGGAATTGAACTGCTGTGTCGTCTGGCCAGAGGAGAAATGGCCCCCCGACTGAGCCTGGTTTCTCCCAAGGTTTTTTTCTCCGTTCTGTCACCAATGGAGTTTTGGTTCCTTGCCGCTGTCGCCTCTGGCTTGCTTAGTTGGGGACACTTCATTTCCAGCAATATCGTCGACTTGATTGAACAGAAACTTTTTGAACTGAACTGAGCTGGACGATGCCATCACTAAATTCAATAATGAAATGCCTTTAACTGAAAATTGAGTGTTTAATCTTGTCATTTTACATTATTGACACTATTTTCCCATTTTGATATTGTGCAGTTGCTTTGTCACAATTTGTATTGTTAAAAGCGCTATATAAATAAAGGTGACTTGACTTGACTTGACTATTGCTAAGCCGGATTTCCGCTTCTGGCGCTGCTGTGTTCAGTCGACGTTAAAGGATGGCTCCGCTCAATCTGTGCTTTTATATACTCTTTAACGTATTTTTACTTTCTCTTTTTACACGCATAACGTCTGCACTATTTATTTATGACAAAAGAACACTTTTGGACATTGGACACCGCTGCACTAACCTGCTTCAGGTCACTTTATCCACGGATCCAGCGTGGCCAGTGGAGATTCTTCAGAACGCCGAGGTTAACAAAGGCCACCCGAATAATCCCAGGAGGCGAAAGAAACACCGCGGGCGATGCGCTGGAATTCGTGACAGACTGAGAAACAGGGCTAACAGCCCTCCTCTCCCGAGTATTTTGCTCGCAAATGTCCAATCCTTGGAAAATAAGATGGACGATCTTAGAGCCATGACAAGTTTCCAACGGGACATTAGGGACTGTAACATCCTTTGTTTGTCTGAAACATGGCTCACTCCCTCGGTCCCGGACACCGCTGTAACACCGTCTGATAACTTTTCTGTTTTACGGATGGACAGAACAGCCGAGGCCGGTAAAATCAAGGGTGGTGGGGAGTGTGTTTCATGATTAACAAGAAATGGTGCGACCCCAGGAATATCTCCATTCTGTCGCGTTCCTGCTCGCCTCATCTGAAACATCTCTCCATTATCTGCCGCCCATTCTATCTGCCCCGCGAGTAGCTTTCATCGCTACTGCCGTTTACATTCCACCTCAGGCAGACACGAGCTTGGCTTTGTCCAAACTCCACGAGGAGCTAAGCGGCTACATCAACAAAAACCCTGACACTGCCTCTATCATCGCAGGGGACTTTAACAAAGCCAACCTCAGGAAGGTCATGCCGAACTTCCATCAGCATGTATCCTGTCCAACTAGAGGACCGAATACACTGGATCATTGCTACACTCAGTTTAAGAATGCCTATAAAGCTCGTTCCCTGCCGGCTTTTGGTAAATCGGACCACGCGGCCATTTTCCTCACACCGGAATATAAACAAAGGATCGTTCAGGAATCTATGCCACAGGCGTCTCTTGATGACGTCGACTGGGACATGTTCCGGGCGAGTTCAGCTGACGTCAGTGAGTTCACGGATGTAGCATTAAGCTTTGTTTACATGCTAACCGACCAAGCCACTGAAATGGTAACAATAAGGACATTCTCTAATCAGAAACCGTGGGTGGACAGAACAATCCGTGCTGCGGTTAACCAACGCACTGCCGCATACAACGCTGGTCTTTTGTCAGGAAACATGAGAGAGTATAAAGCATCATGTTATGCTCTGCGACGGGCAGTTAGAGCTGCTAAACTCCGATACAGAGAGAGAATTGAGTCACATTTTCAGCTCAATGACTCTCGACGCATGTGGCAGGGACTGAAGACCATCTGTTCCTCTGGAAATAACCCCTCCGCCGAGGTGAGAGCAGATCCATTGCTGGCCGAAGAGCTAAACACCTTCTACGGCCGCTTCGAATGCAACGGTGGCGCGACTCTGCCGATCAGCGCGTCAGGAAGCAGCAGACAGAGCAGCGATGTTGATCATGTTATCACCGTGTCGGAGGACGAGGTTCGGAGAGAATTAAGGAGAGTAAACATCAGGAAAGCTGCCGGACCTGATGGGATTACTGGCCACGTTCTAAGATCATGCGCCGATCAGTTTGCTGGTTTGTTTACTTCCATCTTTATTGAGTCCCTTGCTACCTCTGTGATTCCCACCTCATTTAAGAAATCTGTCATCATCCCTGTGCCTAAGAACAGTAAACCCTTTTGCCTGAATGACTATCATCCAGTTGCCCTCACATCAACAGTCATGAAGGTTTTTGAGAGACTTTTAAAGAAACACATATGCTCCTCCATCCCTGCTACCAAGACTTCCTCACCGGCAGACCACAAGTGGTGAAAATGGGCCAGTTCACCTCCAACTCCATCACCCTGAACGTAGGAGCCCCGCAGGGCTGCGTTCTGAGTCCCCTGCTCTACTCTCTCTACACACACGACTGTGTGTCCTCTCACAGCTCCACTTCTATTGTTAAATTTGCTGATGATACTGTGGTTCTGGGCCTCATTTCCAACAATGATGAGACCGCATACTTGGGTGAGGTAGAGAGACTAACATCATGGTGCCAGGACAACTGTCTCTCTCTGAACGTGAGCAAAACTAAAGAGCTGATTGTAGACTTCAGGAAGAGACAGCAGCGGCCCTACACTCCTCTTATGATCAGCGGGACCCCTGTGGAGAGGGTGAGCAGCTTCAAGTACCTCGGTGTAAACATCTCCGAGGACCTGACTTGGACTGCACATATTCAAACACAGGTCAAGAAAGCCAGGCAAAGACTGTACCATCTGCGACAGCTGAGGAAATTCAGGGTCTCACCAGCAATCCTGAAAACTTTCTATTCATGGGCCATAGAAAGTGTATTGACTCAGTGCATCTCAGTGTGGTACAGTAACGCCACAAATCAGGACTGCAAAGCTCTGCAGAGAGTCGTGCGCTTAGCTGAGCGCATCTCAGGGTCTGCCCTCCCCTCTCTGCAGGACATCTACCTCAAACGCTGCAAAAGCAGAGCTGCAAAAATAATCAAGGACTCAAATCACCCCGGTAACCGTCATTTCACTCTGCTGCCATCTGGCAAGCGCTTCAGGAGCATGATGGCAAAAACTGAGAGACTGAGGAGGAGCTTCTACCCTCAGGCCATCAGGCTCCTAAACTCAGTCTCATAACATCTACAGGACTCAATTTAATTAACTGTAAAAAAAAAAAACACACCCATCATTCTCCATCATCCGCATTGCTGCTATGTGTACATACCCGGTACAACCCGTTTGCACATTCCTCTTGCACATCCCTGGTTATATTAATATTTATTAAATCCACAGTAGACTGTATTGCACATTTTAGTTCATTGCACATTTTACTCCTTATTTTCTTAAAAAAAAATTTACTTATATTTTTTATCTTATTCCTACCTATATTTATATATACTGTCCTGTGTTATGTATCATCTTTTTGCACTGTCCATTGAGCGGACCCGTCCTGACCTACATTTCACTACTGATTATACCCTGTATGATTGTGTATGTGACAAATAAACAAGAACCTTGAACCTTTTTGCTAAATCGTACGTATTTTACGAGTTGCCAATTCGTATGAATTAGTACGAATGACCTACACCTAACCCCGCCCCTAAACCTACCCGTCAGTGGGGTTTAGACAAATCGTACGCGTGAGGTCGTACGAATTCGTACGAATTAGCCACCTCGTAAAATACGTACGAATTGCCGTGAGATAGCGTTGGTACTTCTCACAATAGTTTGTATGCATAGATGTGTGTGTGTGTGTGTGTGTGTGTGTGTGAGATAGCGTGAGTATACATGCATCCACACACGCACAGGTCCAAGGCCTTTATGTTTGCAAGCACAACATTCTCCTGAACACTAGTTGTTTCTCTTACTTTCATTCTTCCCCATTCACTTTCAATGGCTGGCCATTTTTGACAAGTGTGACTTTGTGCAATTTTGTACAAAATAAAAGCATTTAAAAGCAAACTTCCTGATTAATCATTAAATTAGATAGTCTATAGATGTGCGTGGCTAACAGCGCTCAATGTCAAAATAATTGAGATGGCCAATCAAATTAAAAGAGGGTGGGGTTCACAGAAGCAGAGTGTGAATGCCGGCGCTAAAAGCTCACTCAGGTTCGTTATTTCAAATGTAGACACGCTGCAAGCAGACACACTGCACACTTCTGCGCTGCATTGTGGCTCTGACAAGGTTTTGTTTCGTCCAGATTTATGTTTCTGCCGGTCGGTGCCCACTTTTCACACTGCATAACGTGCACTTGTAATATCTGAGAGAGAGGGAGAGCATCCAGTTTTGTTCACATAAAACTGGACGCACCGGCGGCACTCTCTCTCACTCATATAGTGAGGGAAATCCATCTGCGATCCGAGCGGAGAGGTTATAGGCTACTCATGAACTCAATATGCGCTCTGCAATAATAACGTGATCGGTGCCTATGGTCCACGCTGATAGCTGTTCTGGGGCAGCTAGTTTACATCTCCATAAACATATATAGCTATATATATATATATATATATATATATATATATATATATATATATATATATATATATAGCAGTAAAGGTAATACAGTGGCTGGAAATCTGTTTATCCTTCGGTTCCTCGTGCTTCCCCATCTTCATAGAGAATGCGGTTCATGGTTGCTCAGAGTCAGAGCGCTTTTGGAAAGAAGCTGGAAATGGCGCGGCCGCAATTTTTAGACGCTGTGAACAGGGAAATCTATTTAGAGCACCTTATTGTGTTAATTAAACTATCGATATTTGGTGCCAGATATCGATTCTCATATCGCATTGAGAAGAATATATCGATATATCGTGATATATCGCCATATCGATTTAATGTCCCACCCCTAATGCACACATTCACAGTGTTAAAATCAATGTTAATGTGTAAATTGGGCTGAAACTAGAATAAATATGTTAGAATAGCATGACAGAATGCTTATGTGTCTCTGTGAATGGATGTTGAAATGGAAACTTAAATTAATCAAAAAATTTGACTAAATGTTGATCATATGACACAGCCACACTACCAAATAAAATATTTATTATTATTAGTTTAAAAATAGCATACAATATATATGGACGACACCCTGTCGTGACTAAGTGTAGCTGTCTATTTCCATCCACAGGCCCATAATGACCTCCTGAAGACTTCTGTAGCAAAGCTGCAGGCATTTGGGATCCCTGTGGAAGAACTTGGCTTTAAGCCACTCGAAAGCAGTTCTGGACAGAGTCTTGGCCAGAGCCCAGCTGCCCTCATTTATGCTTCAAATTAGCAAGAAAGGGAAAATATACACCCTTAAAACTTGTGATACATATAACGTCCACATGCACAGACACTTACGAAATTCTAATAAAAGACATATTCTTTAAGGTTTGTATGTATGTGCAATTCATTAGAAGTTATGGATATGCATGAGATTCTTTGTATAAATCATTTTCAGCGTAAATGGAAGTCACTTTGTCCACTATGTCAGTTTGTGAGGGTACCTTTTCTCATCGTGAAAAGGTAATAACGTTTTTTATCCAACATACTTAATATGACAGATGTCATGTTTTTTTTTTAACTTTGCGAATTCCTTTTATTTCACCTTACCTTACGTTATACATTCCACAACATTTTATACTATATATTTTTTAATCGATTTCTTAATTGTACAATAGTAATTTATTCTAATGTAGTAATTTATAGTGTAGTATTTTATACTACACATATTTAGTTACTCTTTGTTTTTTTTTTCACAAAATATAAAAAAAAGGATATATTAGTTCACCAAAATAAATCTTGCAAACCTATTGCCTCAAAAATCTAGTAAAGTTGCTCCGTTTTCAAAACTTGGCTTCTTGAGTTCTGATATTTCTAAGTAATGTCTGCTTTCACTGACTTAATATTTCTCAGTAATGCGTACATCCACATTAAGTACTGACAACTCAAAATAAGTATTTCAACTTGACTGTGTTTAGTTAAAATAGTAGGTCATTGAGTAATATCAACTAACAAGTAACATTTAGTATTTCATCATTGGTTGTTTGTTTGTTTATTTATAAAGCACACTTAAATCAACAATGTTGAACAATGTGCTGTACAATCACACATTAAATAAAATGCTAAATAACACTAACATAACATAACTAATAATACAATGAAACACACAATAAACCTAGTAACCAGTAAACCTTTTGAACCAAACTCTAATGCAGGGGTCGGCACGTGACCAATAGGGAAAACTGCATACCGACATACTAAAGTGTGAAAATTAACCTACGCTAGTCTACAATGTCAATGTCAAATTAACTGAGATGGCCAATCAAATCAAAGTAGTTTACTGTTCACAGAAGCAGAGCAAGAATGCCAGCGCGAAGCGTCAGTTTAATGTTAAAAGAGAGTGAGGCAAGATGTAAATTTTCAAAATCCAAACATTTACTATTATACTAAACTATTTACTATTAGTCAATTGTTTTACGATAGAAATGTTAAATGACTGACAGCTATATCCAGTAATGCAAACCACATTTTGAGAGAGATTAAAGTTGTGTGTGAATTACCTGTCTCTCTCTGCAAACATAAGCTTAGCTTAAAAAAACAAAACAGCTATTTTTCCCCCTCATTACTGAGAAATATAATGTAGTGATTCAGTATCAAAGCTATTTTATGTAGTGATATCAGTGTTGGGTAGCCTCACACGAGGTACCACTAAATGCAGTGATTTTAGATTTAAGTAGAACCACCTCATTGGCTTTGGGCTTAAATATTAAAGGGATAGCTCACCCAAAAATGAAAATTACCTCATGATTTACTCCCCCTCAAGCCATCTGTTACACTTCATGAACTCAGAACGAGGAGACGTAGGAATTCAGAATTCACTTATACAATCATACTTTAATGATACAATCCATTGGAACACAGGAATCGCTGGAGACTTAGAACACATGAAAGACATAACAGCTGACCCTCGACACAGGGAAACACAGGGCTTATAAACAGTGGAGTAATCTAGATAATTAATAATACATGGCTGGGGATAACTAATCCCTGTCCTCAAGGGACATGTAGACAGGACAGAAGCCAGAGCGGCACCCGTTCTGGAACCCACGGCGGAGCGGGGAGCTCGGGCGGCCATGGTGGATCAGGGAACTCGGGAGGCCATGGTGGGACCGCCTCCGAGGGCGCGGACTCTTGGAGGCCAGGGCTTGACGCTTACCTTTTTCCCAAGGAGCACATGTGCTTCTAAGTTGAAAAATTTAGGAGCGCATTAAAAAAAATGCACATTTTTCAAATTACTGTATGTGTTTTAGCTTAATAAGGGGATATAAAGAGACATTTATAAGCACAATTATTTAATTTATCAGAATACAGAAAGTACACAAGGTTTTTAAATAATTTAGCTTCAGACTCTATTTAATAGGCTAATTATGTAATTATAATTAGTTATAGTCCTATTAAACTGTATGTGCATTAGGTATGTGACAGTATCAAATTTTCACAATAGTCATTGAAGCTTTTGTCAAGGTATGTGTTTTTTTATCACAATATATAATTTCGAAGTGAAAAAAAAGTGTTGTCCTCCTAACAGGTTAAATAACTTTATTAAAGATCCTTTACCAAAGAAAGACTTTAATAAAAAATACACAAAAATATAAATAAACAAGTGTTTCAAGATTAGAGTGCAAAAGATTGATCAAATGAACACTTTACAATAAGGTCCCATTTGTTAACATTAGTTAAAGCAGGTTAACATTAACTAACAATGTGCAATAGCTAATTGTTGCAGTAGTTAATATTATTTGTTAATGTTGATTAATAAAAATACAAACTAGTTAATGTTAGCTCCATTGAATAATATTAGCAGACAACTTTTGATGTATTAAAAGTTGAAATTAAGATGAACATGATTAATAAATGCAGTCATTGTTTTTTCATGTTAACTAATGGAACTTAAGTGTTACTGAACGATAATAACGAATCAGTCAATATATAGATAGGCCCTCTGTTCTCTATTATAGATCAGTGGATAGGCCATGTTTTAGGTTCGATTTTTTTTTTTTAAATAAATGAATGAATGATGCATTTATATAGCACTTTATTGTGTATTGCCATACACCCAAAGTGCTTTACAGTCATGAGGGGGGTCACTCCTCAACCACCACCAGTGTGCAGCAGCCACTTGGATGATGCGACGGCAGCCACAGGACAACGGCGCCAGTGCGCTCAACACACACCAGCTACAGGTGGAGAGGAGAGAGAGATAGAGCCAATCAAAGTGGATGGGGATTATTAGGAGGCCATGATAGACAAGGGCCAGTGGAGGGAATTTGGCCAGGACACCGGGGTTACACCCCTACTCTTTACGAGAAGTGCCATGGGATTTTTAGTGACCACAGAGAGTCAGGACCTCGGTTTAACGTCTCATCCGAAATACGGTGCTTTTTATAGTATAGTGTCCCCGTCACTATACTGGGGCATTAGGACCCACACAGACCACAGGGTGAACACCCCCTGTTGGCCTCACTAACACCTCTTCCAACAGCAACCTAGTTTTCCCAGGAGGTCTCCCATCCCGGTACTGACCAGGCTCAACCCTGCTTAGCTTCAGTGGGCAACCAGTCTTGGGCTGCAGGGTGATATGGCTGTAAATAGCTCATTAAGTTTGAAAATAAATAGCTCATTAAGTCTTTAAGTATTAATTATTTGGTGCTATTGTGAAGACTAAAGCGAATATAAATATCTAAATGACTGAAACATTTACACAGTTAGGAAAGTAGCCAGCTGCTGGGTTTACAGGGTTACGGCAGCGTCAGCGCCCTCTAGTGATGAATGAGTGTGTTTGATTCAGCGCGTCTCCTTCACTCGCTCCAGCTTTCTTCTCATCTGTGCTCATTTAAATTAAACCGTTGCCTTTTTAAAGTTCAGTAATCATATGAGGCTGTATGCTATTTTTCCATAAATAAACTGAATAAATTAATACGTTTGTTATTGGCTACTGTATAAGTATAAGTTAGGCTGTTTTGTATTGTATTCGCACTCATGCTCCTAAATATATTTTCCAGTTCGCACACATCTATTTTTAGTCGCAAATGAGAGTGAAATGCTCGCACTGTCGAGCCCTGTTGGGGTGCTCTGGAGGCACGGATTCTTGGGGGCACTCTGGAGGCGCGGACACATGGGGGCACTCTGGAAACGCGGGCACAGCTATGCGCATTCGAGGGGCCGGCACTGGAGAGCGCTCTGGAGGCGCTGGCCCAGCTAAGCGCATTCGAGGGGCTGGCACAGGAGGGCGCTGTCGAGGAGCGGGCTCTGGAGGGCGCCGTCGAGGAGCAGGCACAGGAGGGCGCTGTCGAGGAGGTGGCACAGGGCTTGGGTGAGCAGCGACCGGCGGGCTTGCCATACTCTCTGCCGGCGGGCTTGCCATATTCACTGCCGGCAGGCTTGCCATATTCACTGCCGGCGGGCTTTGGATACTCACTGCCGGCGGTCTTGAGGGAGCCGCGGGCGGCTGACTTGCGTTGGCCGTGGACGGCCGACTTGCGTTGGCCGCTGACAGCGGCTGTCTTGCATTGGCCACGGGCGGCTCTGGGCCGAGGACAGAGGCAGTGCTGGGAAGAGTTGGGTGGTCGGGACATTTGGCTGGGTATGTGGAGGGTCCTAGCGAGGGGTGAGCTGGTGAGGCCTGGTGGTTTCCGGGTGGGGTTGGATGATGATCGCTCTGAATCTCTTCTACTTCAAGATTTACGCCATTTATATAGAGGACATGATTAACCAGCTCGATCAGGGAAAAATTGAACGTGGGAAGATCGCAGCCGATAACGTCTTCATCCAGCCCCAGCCGAAAACGGTCACCGAGCGAGGCGTCAATCCAGCTCACCTGGTTGGTAAGCTCAAGAAACTACTCTACATACCTCACCAACTCCCGACCATCCTGCCGCAGACACCAACGCCTGTCTTCAGCCATTGTCATGTTTATAGGTCAGCTGTTCTGTCACGCTTCACGAACTCAAATTCACTTCTACAATCATACTTTAATGAAACAATCCATTGGAACACAGGAATCACTGGAGACTTAGAACACATGAAATACATATAACAGCTGACCCTCGACACAGGGCTTATAAACAGTGGAGTAATCTAGATAATTAATAATACACGGCTGGGGATAACTAATGAACTAATTAGCAAAACTAGGACAGGAAAACCAAATAAGGGCACGGAAACACAGGGAGCACGTGGAAACACAAGACACAGGGAAACAAAGTCTGACACCATCCTAGGTGTATATGACTTTCTTCTATCAGATGTATCCAATCAGAGTTATATTTAAAGGGGTCATGACATGAGAAATCAAATTTGCCTTGATCTTTTGGCATATAAGAGGTCTTTGTACCATTAAAACATCCTGCAAGTTTCATAGCTTAAAATGTCCTCCTCATTATAAACATAGCATTTATTTTATCAAGCTCCAAAAACGGCTCATTTTGGATCCGAGGGGCAAGGTGATGTCTATGGAAGCAAAATAATGACAATAGTTTTTGAAACATAAAGCATGCTGAATTCAACAAATCGAAAAAAAAGATGCATTGCAATTAACAGTGCTTGCATTTTAATGCCTTGTATTTCCAGGGCTTGCATTTTTAGATCCTGAAATGTAAAATAGTTGTTTATTTAAGCTGTGAATATTTCAATTCAAAATATTTCACACACATTTTCATAATTAAAAATTCAATAATTCATATTCACCTTCCAGAATTCACTTCCAAAATATTCAATCTGTTTAAAAATACGATGTGTAATATTCGACAGGCAAATTTCGGTCATTTTATTTCACTTTCCAAATTCGCTGCCACAAATTCAGTGGTTAAAATTCGGCGGTGCACATCCGGGAACCGCAGGAATAGCAGTAGAGCACCGATGCATGATCTCCAGCTGATGTCAGCCGCTCACCAGCAGGTGTCGCAAGCGGCTGTTGATGAAGGCCATATGTGGATCAAGTCATTCATTAAAAAAAACGGATTTGCAGAAATAGAGCAAGCGCTAAGTAGAAGTTTTGATTATCGGGGCCAGTATAAACATGTAGAAACGCTGATTGTATGTATGTTTAATTCAACATCTTTGCTGTTTCCCATAGCCTACATGTAAGCAGCTTTCTCTAACACAAAGGAGATTATAATGCTCTTTTACCCAATGCTGAAGTTACATCTGAGGAAGACATATATTGCTTTCGGTTGCTTAGTTTCTGGAACTTTGTATCATGGTGTGGGATTACAAATTATATTTAAATGTTTAACTTAGATTCTTATTATCAACTGTGCTCTGTCTCAATCAAGTCATGTTGATTGGCAGAGATTCAAAGAACCCAGACGTTGATTCAAAGAACCCCTGGCCCAGACGTTGATTCGTTAGGTTGATTGGATTAATGTCTATCTTTCGGAGCCCCCTGGCCCAGACGTTGATTCGTTAGGTTGATTGGATTAGTGTCTATGCATTTGGTTATTGGGTTTGTCTCCAACCTCCAAGAGTCCCTCCTCCAGAAATGCCTATAAAAATGACCTTGTAAAGTTGCTTGAGTTGAGAGATTTTGATGACTGCAGACCAACAGCTTGTGTTCTCAATAAAGAAGCCTGCTGACGATCCATCCGGTTTCTCCTGGTCTTTCTCTTCTGAGTTTTCTACACTTTAGAAGAACCAAGTTCACAACAGATGGTGCCGTGACCCGGATAGAGCTCCTCACCTGAATCCAGATTGAAACTTCTGTACAACCAAGGTTTGGTGAGTGTCACTCTATCCAAAAGAACCTTTAAGACCAGTACAAATTTGTTATCCTCTGCGCCGTCAGAGAAGAGTTAACAGACAGCTGTAGGGTTTGGTTTAACTAAGTTTATCCTCTAAAAAAAATATTTTTAGAGATGAAGTTTATCCTCTGTTCAGGCAGGGAAGATTAGCATTACGTGCTAATATTGTTTATCCTCTGTTCAGGCAGGGAAGATTAGCATTACGTGCTAATATTGTTTATCCTCTGTTCAGGCAGGGAAGATTAGCATCACATGCTAATATTTGTTATCCTCTGTTTCAGCAGGGAAGAACTGGTTACCCTCTGTTTTAGCAGGGAAGATTAGCGTAAAGTGCTAGTAATTTGTGTTATCCTCTGCTTTACCAGGGAAGGTTAACAATAGGTGATGTGTTAACAAGCGTACCCTCTGTGGATCAGAGAAGTTTTAGTGTTTTGTTTTGTTTTTTTGTTTAGTGTTTGTTTGTGTGGTACAGAAGAAACTTACAAAATGGTTAGAAGGAATGCTAGGCTGATTCCAACCACAGAAAAGAGTGGTCTTGCGTCCCCTTTGTGGTCAGATAGTGAATTCAAAACGCTGTTAGGGGAACAAATGAACCTAATAGTCACTGAGAAAGTTAGACAAGAACTAACTCAGAAATATGAGATTCATCCAGACAAGCCTTGGTCTGTAGAAGAGTGTAAAAAGGTACTAGGAGCATGTATTCGCAAGAACAATGTGAAAGGCATTATCTGTTGTCACAGAGAATTCAGTTTAACATTAGCCACACAACAGTCTCAGTGTAACTCAGAGCTAGAGAAACAGAACAATGAACTCCGTGCTAGAGTATCCACTTTGACTAAGAAATTGAACCTCAAGAAAGATGCAGCAAAAACTGATGTGAAAGTTAGTCAGCCTGATAACATTTACCCTGATTTACAAGCGTTTTTTGAAACAGATGTAGCTCTCCAATCAGTAACTGATGTGCCTGTAAATTCAGTCAATGTGTGTGGTGCTAGGAGGAGATCTCAGGGAATTGAGGGAATTGAAAGTGTTCCTCCCAACTCTTCTGTTGCCCAAGTACAAACTGTTGCCAAAGCACTAGGACCTAAAGATATAGAGAGACTATCCCAGAGCTTACCCTCAGCACGCACAAATTTTTCTGAATTTAGAAGAGCATTGATCAGCAAAATGCGTCTCTATGACATGTCGTTAACAGAAGCCACACGGCTGATGTCACAAATTCTAACTGAATCTGAATTCAACAGTTTTGAGTCTGCTGTTACTTCTGAACTACAACATGCCAGTAAAAGCGATTTGAGAGAAGGTGTTTTGAAAATTCTAAAGAATATCATGGGACCCAAAATAGACTGGTCCAGAATCACTAACTGTGTGCAAAGGATAGAAGAATCTGTGAGTGAATATACTGAGAGATTTTGTCAGTCAGCTGTAATTTACAGTGGAATTGTTTTTGACCCTGAAAGTGTGCTGGAGGACAAGGGACCCCTGGTTCGTATCTGGTCAGATGGGCTTGTAGCCGAATACAGAAAAGCTTTACCCTTTTTAGATCTAACTTGGTCTAACAGAGGTCCAGCAACGATGAATCACAGGTTCTCAAATCAATGGTGGAATCCAAAATTCAGAAACGCAGCCACTGAAACAGTCAAGAGATGTGTTACATGTCAGAAAAATAATGATGTACCAGCAGCCACTACACCAGCAGCACATACCCGAGCTCCACCAGGGCCATTTCGTCACCTGCAAGTTGATTACATATCGTTGCCCCCTTGTAAAGGAAAAACTGACGTTTTGGTAGTAATAGACAAGTTCTCAAGATGGGTAGAAGCTTATCCAACAGGGCGTGCTACAGCTGCACATACTGCTAAATGTCTTGTCACTGATTTCATTCCCAGATGGGGATTACCAGATTGCATTGACTCAGATCAAGGTACCCACTTCACAGGACAGGTAGTCAATGAAGTGTCTAGAATGTTGAAGATTAAGTGGAACCTTCACTGTCCCTATAGGCCACAAGCATCAGGACAGGTTGAACGATCAAACAGAACAATCAAAACCAGGCTAAGCAAAATGCATCAGGAAGGAGTACCATGGGTGGAAGCACTGCCCGCAGTACTGTGTAGTATGAGAGCATCACCTAACAGATCAGTAGGACTGAGCCCTCATGAGATTATTACTGGACGCCCAATGCAGATGCCAGGTGTGATTGATCTTAGAAATGCTGATGTGCACATTGCTTCAGATGCCCTGATCGCTTACTGTGAAAACCTCACAAAGGCAGTGCAGAGTGCCAAAGAGAGAGTTGAGTCGTGTTGGCAGACTCCACCAGAAGGTGGACACACAATCATCCCAGGTCAATGGGTCATGATAAAGGCGTTCAGAAACAAGCCATTAGAGCCTAAGTGGTACGGACCACATCAAGTGATGTTGATTACAGCTGCTGCAGTGTTGTGTCAGGGAAGGAAAACCTGGACTCATGTGTCACACTGTAAAGTTGTTCCCCCACCTACAGGGATAGGATAGGACACACGGACCAGTGAGGAGCCCAGGGAAGAACCGAATGCAACAGGCTTCGGGGGCAAACCCTGCGGTGAAGACTCCCTCATAGGCCTTCCCCATCCACTAGTCCATCCTTACCTCACTGTTCTTTAGGTGTCGCAGGAATTGAGAAATAGGGAAAGAAGGAACAACAATAGCAGACTATATTTGAACAGAGGATACAACCCTAATGTTTGCAGACTCTACAACAAATACTGCTATGTGCCGTTGTTCTCGTTTGTTTTGTTTTTTTTCTTCCTCTGTGCAGATACCACTTGATGGCTGTCCTGAGATCCATATGCACTGCCCTTCTCACCTGCGGATGAAGCCACAACCTCTAGAAAACAACTAGACCCATTGCCGAGCCAACTATCACACAAGAAAGAAGAAAGAAAAAAATACACAACGCAGAGACTCACATACGGGAACTTCAGTCATCCATCAACATGATCAAGATTTTCGTACTATTAACCATCATGGACATCACGCAAAGTGTAGACCCCAGAAACAACATATTCTTAGAGCTGATGAATATGTCAAGAAATGCCTTGTTTGCTGGAAAGAACGTTTGCACATTCTTGGTCTTTCAGCAAAATTACACCAGATGACTGAAGATAATTCTTCATGGTTCGGAAACTTGTTAGGTAAACCCTGGCTGTGGATCAAGGAAATAGCAATTCTGCTGTTGTTTCTCCTACTTGCGTACTATCTATGCATCCACAGTATCAAGTGTTTCTTTCAGCAAATGATTCCCGCCTCTCACGAGGAAATGACAGTTCCAACCAGAAAAGATTATTACCCGTAAGAACTGCACAGACCCTAATTGCATGTTTTGTTTCTGTGTCAGCATGCAATTACATATAAGCAACACAGAACATGTACAATGTGCCTGTAACGATTACAAGTTACAAGAATTAACTTTCAAGTGTCTAAATTTGTATTTTGTGAGAGTTATTAGAACTCTCAAAGGGGGAATTGTGGGATTACAAATTATATTTAAATGTTTAACTTAGATTCTTATTATCAACTGTGCTCTGTCTCAATCAAGTCATGTTGATTGGCAGAGATTCAAAGAACCCAGACGTTGATTCAAAGAACCCCTGGCCCAGACGTTGATTCGTTAGGTTGATTGGATTAATGTCTATCTTTTGGAGCCCCCTGGCCCAGACGTTGATTCGTTAGGTTGATTGGATTAGTGTCTATGCATTTGGTTATTGGGTTTGTCTCCAACCTCCAAGAGTCCCTCCTCCAGAAATGCCTATAAAAATGACCTTGTAAAGTTGCTTGAGTTGAGAGATTTTGATGACTGCAGACCAACAGCTTGTGTTCTCAATAAAGAAGCCTGCTGACGATCCATCCGGTTTCTCCTGGTCTTTCTCTTCTGAGTTTTCTACGCTTTAGAAGAACCAAGTTCACAACAATGGCTTGTGTGACACTGTGCTGTAATACTGGGGTTCCCCTCACGTCACACTCCAGGATTCCCCAACGACGAGTAATGCGCCTCAGTGAACTAATACAGTGATATAAGACCTCAGATCTCAGAATACACTTTACTGATGATTATGCAAACTATATTGACAGTTAAGCAGATGTAGAATATGAACGAACGCATGCTATTTCCCTCAGAAATCATTTAAAGAAAACACATTAAGTGGCTCAGTAGTGCACTAACGCAATGAGTTATTAGGCTTGTTTGAGATGCGCCTATAGCCTCGCCTGAAATGTAGGTGAGAGCAGGCGGCTGCAGTGAAGGGAGGAGTGAAATAAACGCAGTCAAGACGGACATGTGATACAATTTCAGTTCTGTCAAAAACACATAAACGAAGGTCTACATTTCAGTGCCTCTCCATATTAAACTGGTTAAATGTACATTAATTTAATCGTACCCTGTGATTCATGAACAGTGTTGATCCTGCATGTCATCCGCGATCGTGACGACTAGAGGTCAACCGATAGTGGATTTTACCGATACCGATAGCTAGGTTGGACCACACTGGCCGATACCGATTAATCAACCGATAGTTTTTAAAATAGATACTGAATGAAAACTAAATAGAGCTTTACTATTTAAAAAAAAAACAGTAACAGTACTGAACTATACTTTATAAATGAATAAAAATTTAGTATTAATATTTATTACTATATTGATTATTAAAGTTATTTCATAGTTTACAAATGTTAAAAGAAGAAACTTTAAAATTTAAAATGAAGCCTATTAGTAAATGTTGAAATGAAATGAACACACTCTAACAAGGAACAATACTTCTACAGCTTTTGTTAATGTTACAAATGGACTCTTATTAAGCATTACCATTTCATTTCAACAGTCATGCTTAAAGATGGCCATCTTGAAATACCTACAAAAGGCCATATTAAAATTACATGCACAGGTTATTGATATTGTATGTGCACTCTTTATTTGCTGCTATTTTAGAACACTGCATGATTATCTAATTAAAATATAAACAAATATGCAAGTGAGTGACACACTGTGCAAAAGCACAGCGCTGCGTCTTGGAGAAGTGTCTGGTATCACACACACACACACACACCAGACGCGTCACGTTCAATTTAAGCAGCGGTCTAAAACTGTTTATTTAATCACCAAATGGACATAAGTTTGCTTCAAGAATGAATTATGTGTCATAAATGAGTTTGAAGTTCGGTGTTTAAATAACAGAGCAAACGGAAAGAGAAAGTGCGATCTGTATTACAGCTCTCTATATGAAGCATACAGACTGTATTAGAGCCACGGAAAGACAAACGTTTTGCTGAAAAATGCACAATACATAATTTATAGCCTAGGGCGAAGTCATTATGTACATTAACAATGATTTGGGACAAATAGGCTATAATGTTATTTAATGGGAAACTATGTGAATGGCGCTCTGTTCCGCGGCAGGATTTTCTGTCAGCTGCATTTAAATGCGCGTTTGAAGTTTCCCGCTCTGTGCAGTGCGCAGTGTCACATGCCAAAACAAACAACATGTGCTGTCAGTGATTTCTGCCTCTAGAGGCCGTTCTCATACTGTATAATGATAGCAGACCATTCTCAACCACTCCAGCAACAGACGCAACATGAAGAAAAAAAAAAAAAAAAAAAAAAAAACACCGAAAACTATCGGCATGGATTTTTGCCGATAAACGATTGTTCTGCAAATCAACTATCGGTGCCGATTAATCGGCAAAACCGATGAATCGGTCGACCTCTAGTGATGACCGATCGTAATATGAGACTTCTCCCACTTGCATTGTGATCTATAAACCCTCCCTTCGAGTTACCCACCGTATTTATTTTTAAATATTTTATAAATCCCTCCATGGAATATTTAATTCCCATTTGGTGGCCTTCTGTGTCCAAAATTGTGCAAAAACATAGTGGGACAAGGTTTTCACTGCAGCTGTCAACTCCGTTTGTTTGTCCGAGGGAGCAACACCCATACGGAAATGTAATATATGTGCACATATGAAATATCCATATATGAAATACATGTTTTATATATGCCCTATCCATATATGAATCCTATTAGAAAATGGAACAATTTCATATATTGACATATAAGTCTACCCCATACAAAAATATATGTTTATGTATGTACAATACATGTATTGCCATATATGGAATGTATATAATCATTAATATATGTGGGATATATGTCTATTTTAATTATGTGTTATATACAAATTAGACATATATGCATAGCAAATGATTTACATACAGGTGCATCTCAATAAATTAGAATGTCATGGAAAAGTTAATTTATTTCAGTAATTCAACTCAAATTGTGAAACTCGTGTATTAAATAAATTCACACAGAGCCACACAGACTGAAGTAGTTTAAGTCTTTGGTTCTTTTAATTGTGATGATTTAGGCTCACATTTAACACAAACCCACCAATTCACTATCTCAACAAATTAGAATACTTCATAAAAAAAATTTTTTTAGTGAATTGTTGGCCTTCTGGAAAGTATGTTAATTTACTGTATATGTACTCAATACTTGGTAGGGGCTCCTTTTGCTTTAATTACTGCCTCAATTCCGCGTGGCATAGAGGTGATCAGTTTGTGGCACTGCTGAGGTGGTATGGAAGCCCAGGTTTCTTTGACAGTGGCCTTCAGCTCATCTGTTATTATGTTTATTATAAATAAACATGTATTTATCATCTGTTGTTATTGTGTCTCTTTAACATCAGCTGTGACTTGACTTGGCTCTTTAACATCAGCTGTGACTTGACCTGGTTCGTTAATATCAGCTGTGACTTGACTTGGCTCTTTAACATCAGCTGTGACTTGACTTGGCTCTTTAACATCAACTGTGACTTGACTTGGTTCATAAACATCAACTGTGGCTTGACTGGACTCATGACTGGCAGCAATGACATGACGGGGTGTTGTTGTGGCCGCCATTTTGTGAACGGGCTCCGCTGTGGCCGCCATTTTGTGAATGTGCTCCAGCGCGGCTGCTATCACACTAGTGAGTGCGGTATCGCGTTCCTCCGCGACACCCACAGTGAATGCTGAACCAACAGTACACAGAACATAATCCAGAAAATGACTCAGTGACGAATGAGGGCCCTTATGAATCACTTTTGATTTTAAAGGCTGGTTAAGGCCATCACAGAAAAAGTCTATTAACATACAGTCTGGTAATTCTGAGCCATTAGCCAGAGCCAAATATTCCACAATGTAACGCTCGAGTGATCGTGTACCCTGCTTGAGGGCTAGTAACAAGATCGCTGCGTCCATACCTGACCAATGTTTGTTGGAAACGGGAAAGCCGCTGGATCCTTGTGTGGCTGAGTATTCTGTTACGGAGCCGACGAAACGTGAGGCATGCGGATCCATTTGCAGACTTTTATTTATAAACATAGTCAATAAACAGGCAGGGTCAAACAATGGCAAATAGGTATGGTACGGGCAAGACACAGAGTAATCCTAGGGGTAGCGTGAGTCAACGATCGGCGAACAGTATCCAACAGGGCAAGGCAAAGAGAGACAATCCAGGTACACGGCAATAATCCAGGCAGGGGAAAACACAATCCGAAACAAGCAAGGCAAGACTAAGACTAAGAAAACTACAAAAGGCTCTGTAAGGTAGCTATCGGCTAGGGTAGCGATATGCGCATACAATACTTGGCGATCACAGAGAGCAAGTTCAAGGCTTATAAAGCGTGTGTGATGAGTGATCAGTGAAATCAACTGTGTGTCGTCAGTGCAATGGATTATGGGAAATGTAGTCTTAGGTGATGTGCAATAGTTAGTGTAGTGCAAGAGTCCATGTGGTGAGTGAGTGACCTCTGGTGGTGAGTAAACAGAAGTTCATGGCCAGGATTTGTGACACTGGCTCTGTATTGGCTCTCTAGCCTGTGGAAAAGCAACCGGTTCTTAAAGGGCTCGCTAGTCGAACCAACTAAGAATCAGCAATAGCACTGGCTCTGAACTAGCACCTGGTTCCTGCTGGTGGAAAGGGGGTAATAGAAAACCAATGGGATCAGCCAAGTCGTCGTGTAGAGGGTCATAACCCTGAACCTCAGTGACCCCAGAACCTCAGTGACCTAAGGGCAGCCCTTCAAGAAGAGTGGGATGCCATGCCTCAGCAGACAATAAGTCGACTTGTGAACAGCATGAGACGTCATTGTCAAGCTGTAATTGATGCTCAAGGACACATGTGAAGTTATTGAGACATTTACATTGTTGTTGTGGTTTTGTTTCAATAAATAGATTAAGATTATTTTTATTTGTCATATACACAATTATATAGAGTGTATATAACCAGTAGTGAAATGTATTCTCTGCATTTAACCCATCCTAAGTAAACACACACCCGGAGCAGTGGGCAGCCATGTTACAGCGTCCGGGGAGCAGCTGGGGGTTCGGTGCCTTGCCGGACCGGAGATTCGAACCCACAACCTTCCGCTTACAAGTCCGACTCGCTATCCATTAGGCCACGACTGCCCCTAAAAATAGTTTGAGATGAAGAAATTACCACTGCATGCTTCTACTTAAATGCCCTACTTTCATGATATAATATCACTGTAACATGAACGTTTTACATTTTCCATAAATAACTTTTGTGAGTAGTGTATATTGTGTATTAAAACAGTAGGTAAAGTTAAAGATTATTTAAAAGACTGCAGAATACAAATTATTTATGTAATAGTTATAAAGTTGTGGTTGTAAAATATTCCCAGATACCACTTGATCTGAGCTCCAACTTCTTAAGGACAAGGCAGAACAACAACAAAGCACAGCCTACATGCCCATGCAAATAATATGCCTCTACAGACATGAAGAATTATAATACAGTAACCCAAATGTTCAATGACAAAGTTCACAACTGAGGTTACAATTTCATTTGCTATTTAGCTTCAATGAATAGTTGACATTCATAATAACTTCAAGCAACAACTGAAAACTCATCTCTTTCGACAGCAGCTTCTCAATAGTATCAAATTCACATTCTGCTGTAAACTTGACTTCATCCTAAACTTAAAAAAAAAAAAAAAAACTTAATCTTTCCCTTTATCTTTCTCTCCTTCCCTTGCTAGCTTGTACTTATTTGAAAAATGACTGAGACTTGGTGTTACGAGCACTTCCTCTGTCTGATTGCCTCTTTAAGATGAATCGCTTTATGTATTCCCCAATTGTAAGTCGCTTTGGATAAAAGCGTCTGACAAATGATTAAATGTAAATGTAACTAATGAGGGCATCGTTTTGGCCTGGAGAAAATAAATTAAAAAGGGCAGTTGATTTGTTTGCATGTATATTGCAGATGCTAGTTTTGGTTTCAATAAAATGTGTAACCTTTTCTGGGTAGATGCTCCATCATTCACATCACTGCCATCCACAATCTGCAGGTTCAGCCTCCATTTCTATTTTCTGAGAATTTCTGGACTTGTCTTTCTGGACTCATTACCTTTTCAAGGGACACAAACAGGAAAGGCACAATTATCAGCAAAGATATGAACAAAATTGGCTACCATAGGTTAACCATATTTTCAAAACCCCAAAGTCACATCTTTTAGTTTACTGTACCTTTATGCAATATGCACATCTATGTGCAATGCACCCACCATAGGCATGTCACTGACATGTCAATATACTTGGTGCAATATAACCAAGTACTGTACTGTATGAATTCAAGGTGCTTGTATTTGAGTAATTCCATTTTGTGAAGCTTTATAGTTCTAGTCTAGACTAGAGATAAACATTATAATTTTGCTCCATTACTTTGGTCAGAGAGCTTTAATTTATATTCAAATGTTGCAATGTATACTATGCATTGGAACATTAAAGCCCTCCCTACACCCACCCTAACCCCACCCCGTACTTTATTTTCTACTTTTTGATTATTTCCTTCATTTTTGTTGAAAATAAATGCCTTTCCGATGTGATATGAGATTTGAAAAGGAAGAATAAAATTTCTGCAAAAAGCGGGTTTTAAGTCGAGTCGATCTGATGTTTTACAAGGGTCTTTTGTAGTATTGATTACCAACAAGGCAGGCTATTTGCACTTAGTGTAAACAGACACTCCGTAAAAGAAATAGCTTATTCCTTGGGCCCTTGTCGTAACATTTACCTAAACCTCAGGATGTTGACGTGCATACATACAGGCAGACACAATTGCTGAAGAAGAAAAAAAAAAACACAGTTGAAGACATTTCCCAGACCTACACATCAAGGCTGTGTCCCAAAAGTCATCTAAAATTTGGAGGCCATGGCAGTTCTTACATTTGCATTTATACTTATGAATTTGGCAGGCTCTCTCATCCAAAGCTACTTACATAGCATATAAGGTATATTGCATTAACCAGGCCAATCAAACATGTTCCGGGCCTTGTCCTCGATGTCTCACTATTGGCAAGCAGTGTGTCACATGAAACCTATTTTCAAAGATGCATCGCTTGGACCCCCTTAAAGCAGGAAATGCTATAAGTTATTTTTCCCACTGTGGTCTTCCACCCCGGAAAGTTACAGGCTGGGTTGTGTTACACTTCTGAGTAATTCCACGACGACTCATTCCGAACCCCAGTTCCCACAGAGCATGGTGATGTACCATCGGGTTAAAAATTATTTGTGTGGAGTCTACTTGACTATCATGTTATGAGATGCCAAATGTACTAGTAGCAAAAATTAAATAAAAATAAAGAAATAAAAGGAAAGGAAAATCCACAACACAATAGAAATGATAGAAGAATAGAAAATTACAGCACAAGCAAAACTAAACATTTTTCAATCTATCTAATAACGACATCATGTTCAGTTTGTTGGTTGGTCTTTAGGTGGTTTGGTTCTCTACGTTGCTGCATTAAAGTTGGTCAAAGAACAGTTCACAACTGGCATGCATAATAACAATCTCCACTGTTGTTTAGAAATTTTTAATTGTTAATTTGGAACTGGTCCTCACACGTACACTCTAACACAAGAAAACGCCCCTCAACAGACACAAAGAGGGAGAGAGAACAAGCCACCATATTATATAAATACAGAATGCATGCAAACTGGTTTCCCCATATGCTCTCATCAAACTCAAATCACTCCGGTACAAAGAGTCCAACCTGCAAAAGATTGGTGGGTGGGCCTCTCTCTCTTTTCACTTTAAACTTTTCTCTGTCTCTGTCTGGTCAGACACATGTCTGTGATGTTTCCTAAATTATGTGCATTGTGCAGCCAAGGTTAGGGCTGTGTTTTATTCCATGAGCCTTTAACAGAACAAATGCCAAAGTGAGTCGCAGGACTCTGGCAGCTGCCATGTGTGCAGCTCCACAGATGCCTGTCCCACAGCAGCCCAGCTCTGCCCACCACTGGTTTCCTTCAGCAGTGACACTTCTTTCTTACTCCATGCACAATAGAAAATGCCAATTTTATATTGTGGTTGAACCTCTCTGGTATGGTTGCTAGCCAGGAGATAGATTGCAATTGACACTTCTTTCAATTGTTTTACTCAAAAGGATAAACATGCACACTCAATTTTATCTTTAGTGTAAGTGACAACTAATGAAAACCCCAAATTCAGTATCTCAGAAAATTAGAATATTGTGAAAAGGTTCAATATTGAAGACACCTGGTGCCAACTCTAATCAGCTAATTACCTCAAAACACCTGCAAAGGACTTTAAATGGTCTCTCAGTCTAGTTCTGTAGGCTACACAATCTGGGGAAACTGCTGACTTGACAGTTGTCCAAAAGACGACATTGACACCTTGCACAAGGAGGGCAAGACACAAAAGTCATTGCAAAAGAGGCTGGCTGTTCACAGAGCTCTGTGTCCAAGACATTAATAGAGAGGCGAAGGGAAGGAAAAGATGTGGTAGAAAAAATGGTACAAGCAATAGGGATAACCGCACCCTGGAGAGGATTGTGAAACAAAACCCATTCAAAAATGTGGGGGAGATTCACAAAGAGTGGACTGCAGCTGGAGTCAGTGCTTCAAGAACCACTACGCACAGACGTATGCAAGACATGGGTTTCAGGGTCCATGTCAAGCCACTCTCGAACAACAGACAGCGTCAGAAGCGTCTCGCCTGGGCTAAAGACAAAAAGGACTGGACTGCTGCTGAGTGGTCCAAAGTAATGTTCTCTGATGAAAGTAAATGTTGCATTTCCTTTGGAAATCAGGGTCCCAGAGTCTGGAGGAAGAGAGGAGAGGCACAGAATCCACATTGCTTGAGGTCCAGTGTAAAGTTTCCACAGTCAGTGATGGTTTGGGGTGCCATGTCATCTGCTGGTGTTGGTCCACTGTGTTTTCTGAGGTCCAAGGCCAACACAGCCGTATACCAGGATGTTTTAGAGCACTTCATGCTTCCTGCTGCTGACCAACTTTATGGAGATGCAGATTTCATTTTCCAACAGGACTTTGCACCTGCACACAGTGCCAAAAACTACCAGTACCTGGTTGAAGGACCATGATATCCCTGTTCTTAATTGGCCAGCAAACTCACCTGACCTTAACCCCATAGAAAATCTATGGGGTATTGTGAAGAGGAAGATGCGATATGCCAGACCCAACAATGCAGAAGAGCTGAAGGCCACTATCAGAGGAACCTGGGCTCTCATAACACCTGAGCAGTGCCACAGACTGATCGACTCCATGCCACGCCGCATTGCTGCAGTAATTCAGGCAAAAGGAGCCCCAACTAACTATTGAGTGCTGTACATGCTCATACTTTTCATGTTCATACTTTTCAGTTGGCCAAGATTTCTAAAAATCCTTTCTTTGTATTGGTCTTAAGTAATATTCTAATTTTCTGAGATACTGAATTTGGGGTTTTCATTAGTTGTCAGTTATAATCATCAAAATTAAAAGAAATAAACACTTGAAATATATCAGTCTGTGTGGAATGAATGTATACATTATACAAATTTCACTTTTTGAATGGAATTAGTGAAATAAATCAACTTTTTGATGATATTCTAATTATATGACCAGCACCTGTATATATACACACACACTCACACACACTTACATCTAGTAAATGTTATATTTAGCAGACGCTTTTATATAATGCGACTTACAAATGAGGGCAATAGAAGCAATCAAAACCAAGAAAAGAGCAATACAGTTATTTTTTAAATTGCTTAGACACTAAAAGTGATACTTGAGGCCCACTTAGTAGAACCATTCACTTATATGCCTAATCTTTAGACTAAGTCTGCAAAACTATAAGCATGCTTTAAACTCAGTTTGATATTGTAAAACCAACTTTTTGCAAAACTCTAAACACAGTTCTCTACATTACACACATCATTCGAAACTAACAGCTCTTTTATTTAATTTGGGAAATATTGCCATTTTAATGCCACACTCATTTACTGATGACCTACACACAGTGATCATGTGTGAAAACACTTATACATTATTTGTTAACTTAGTGATCAAAACGTGTTGTTGTTTTTTTATATAAATTATTTTTACCCCCTTGCATTTCTGTTTACATTGTATCTATATTGTACAATGTGTTTTATGTAAAACTATATTGTACAAAGCTGACTTTCTGACTTGGCTTATATGCATATTCTGTGTGTGTGTGTGTGTGTGTATGTATATACACACACACACACTGAATATGCATCTGTGCTGTATGCATATTCAGTATATACATCTATACTGAATATCAATACTATACATATATCTATATATACTGAACATACAAGCCAAGTCAGAAAGTTAACTTTATTTCTAAAGTGGTTTATGCAATATAGGTTGTTTCACATCAGCTTCACAATAGTATCAAATTCAAATTCTGCTGTAATGCAACTCTAAAAAGTCAATAGTGTCATTCTACAGCTCAAGTCAGTTCAGTGTTGATTCAGTTCACTTGCATAACTGTGTAAAATTCATCAGCTGTACATACATACTGTATATAGTGTATGTGCATATGCATGTATGTGCGAGTGCTCTGACAAACTCCACTGCACTCTGAATAAGCAAAAGACACACGAGAGCAGTGTTTTACATTTTTCACATCTGTGTGTAGTTTGGTGTGTATGTGGCTAATTATTTTGCGTTTGTGTGTACAGTTACTATGCAAAAATACCATTTTTAGAAGAGTTAAAATAGTTTTCAAAGAAGTGTTTGCTTTTGCAAGATGGGTGTGACGTTTTACATGTTGTGTGTGTGTTTTGTGGTTTTGTGTGTAGAGTTTTGAGAAATCGAGCCATAGTTTCAAAAACTGTGTAAGCATTTTGAAAAAACTGTAATGGCACACTCGTTTACTGATGACCAACACACAGTGATCATGTGTGAAAACACATTCATTATTTGTTCACTTTGTAATCAAAATTAGTTTTTTAGAAATAAATTATTTTTACGCCCTTGCATTTCTGTTTACATTGTATCTATATTGTACAAAGCACTTTATAAATGAAGCTGACTTTCTGACTTGGCTTATATGCATATTCTGTGTGTGTGTGTGTGTGTGTGTGTGTGTGTGTGTGTGTGTGTGTGTGTGTGTGTGTGTGTGTGTGTGTGTGTGTGTGTGTGTGTGTGTGTGTGTGTGGGCGGGTTTATGTGGTTTATGAGGACACAAATTTGTATAATAACATGGGTATGACAGAGGTATTACAATTTGAAGGTGGTTTATGAGGACACTGCCTATGTCCCCGTAATTCAAAAGGCTTAAAAAACATACTAAATTGTGTTTTTTTGAAAATCTAAAGATGCATACAGTCTCCTGTGAGGGCTAAGTTTAGGTGTAGGGTTGGTGTAGGGCAATAGCACACACAGTTTGTTCAGTATAAAAACCATTACGCCTATGGAGAGTCCCCGTAAACCACAAAAACCAACATGTGTGTGTGTGTGTGTGTGTGTGTGTGTGTGCGTGTGCGTGCGTGTGCGTGTGCGTGTGCGTGTATCTATACTGAACATGCATACAAGCCAAGTCAGAAAGTCAACTTTATTTCTAAAGTGCTTTATACAATATAGATTGTTTCACAGCAGCTTCTCAATAGTATCAAATTCACATTCTGCTGTAAAGCAGCTCTAACAAGTCAATAGTGTCATTCTACAGCTCAAGTCAGTTCAGCATTGATTCAGTTCAGTTGCATAACTGTGTAAAATTCATCAGTCATACATATTGTATATACAGTGTATATGTGCATATGCATGTACAGTATGTGCGAGTGCTATGACAAACTCCTGTGCTCCACTGCACTCTGAACAAGCAAAAGTCACACAAGAGTAGTGTTTTACATTTTTCACATCTGTGTGTAGTTTGGCGTGTATGTGGCTAATTATTGTAGGCAGCGGCTATTTGCACTAAGTGTAAATAGCGATAGATGCTATTTACACTAAGTGCAAATAGCGATAGATGCTATTTACACTCAGTGCAAATAGCAATGGATTCTATTTACACCAAGTGAAAATAGCAGTATTTTTTAAAGATATGCTATTTACACTAAGTGCAAATAGCAATAGATTCCATTTACACTATGTTAAAATAGCAAGATTTTCTGCTATTTATATACTACTTATTGCAAATAGTGGCAATTATCTGCACCTCAGTATTGTCGTACATTATAAAACAGTACGCAATAATAACGTATTGAGTGCAAATTATAGTTTTAATTCAAATTATTACAGTTTTTGCCTATTGCTTGAACACTTTTTGCAAAACTTCGGCTCATTATGTCAAAACTTTACACACAAGACACAACACTGGGAAATAAACCATTCACATCTATGTCGAATTGAAACTCTGCTATCAAAACCTAACAATTCTTTGTCAAAATGTCACTCTGATGACAAAATGATACACACTTGCATCATATGAATACACTTTCAGATTAGCAGCAACACACTAGTGTACGTTATATAAAACACTGCAGTCTTTAATTTTCATTGTTTTTATTCAGTTCATCAGTTAGCATTCTGTGAAGCTCAATGCAACACTTGCAGTTTTTGTTCTGTTTTTTTTTCCAACAAAGGTTTTCACAATAACCAAAAATGAAAGTACTGAAAGGTTACAAATGACATCAACTCAATACTGCACATCACTGTACTATACAATACAGTAAATACAGCAACGCAAAAATACAAAAATAAAACACAAAATACACTACTGTAAATACAGAAAAACAGGCCAATTGTGCGTGGGTGGGATTACAGATCCTGCCGTCTGTTTGGGTCTGGCCACAGGATCTCATCAACGTCACAAGCGATATTTTCTCCTGCTAAGCAACGGGGAAAATAACGCCTTGTGTGCCGAATCCATCCATGGATTGACGTTACCTCAGTGTCTCCGCATGCCTCTTCCATTGCCTGTAGAAGAGGCATGCGGGCATGTGGTTGGCGGTCATATACGCGCCTTCTCCAAGCGGAAAAAAATTCTTCAATAGGGTTTAGAAATGGCGAGTAAGGGGGCAAGTATACAACTTCAAATTGATCATGGTTGGTGAACCAGTCCCGGACCAGAGCAGCCTGGTGGAAACTAACATTATCCCAGACAACAACAAACCTGGGCTGCTCTGATCTGTCCTGTACAACTGCATCATGAAGTGCATCGAGAAATGTTAGTATGTGTTGCGTATTGTAGGGACCTAGTTTGCATTCTGCAATATTTTGCAGAAAATATTGCCTTGTGTGCCGAATCCACCCTTGGATTGATCCCACCTCAATGTCTCCGCATGCCTCTTCCATTGCTTGCAGAAGAGTCATGCGGGCGTGTGGTTGCCAATCATATACTTTCCACCGCCACGCTGAAAAGAATTCCTCGATTGCATTTAGAAAGGGGTTGTAAGGGGGCAGGTATAAAAGTGTGAAATGGTTATGGTTGTTGAACCAATCTCGGACCAGGGTAGCCCTGATGTCATCTGATACACATCTCCGCACTGGTCCTCGTCCTCTTCCACGTCCGACTCCTCTCTCTCTTTGTCCTCCTCTTACTCTGACTCTCATTGCCTCCATGCTTGCAAAGGCCTATTTGTAGTGCTAAGACTCAGACCGATTGGTGTTCTGTTTTCTGTGCAAGTGTTTTCAGGTGTGTATGTAAGTGCCTACAATTGCCAGATGAGTTTTGCATTTTGAACAGAGTGTTTTCCCAATGATAACAGGGGATTTCGTTTTTGAACAAGGTGTCTAATGTAAGAAAACGTGTGTAGTGTTTTGCAATAAGTGTGTAATAGAATTGCAAACAAAGTGCAAAGTTGACAATGTGTTTAAGCTATGGTTACACTGTGTTTAAGGTATGCTACAAGAAGTTTAGGTATTGAGGCTTTGGTCTAAGCATTTGGTTTTAGTGTGTAAGCAATGGGCAAAAACTGTAAATGCATGCCACCTTATTGGGACAATAAAGCCCTCTCTACACCTACCCTAACCCTACCCGATACTCTTATTTTAAACTTTTTGATTATTTCCTTAATTTTTATTTAAAATAAATGCCTTTCTGATGCGATATGAGATTTGAAAAGGGAGAAAAAAAAGTTTGGCAAAAGGCGGGCTCGAACCCTGGTCGATCGCGTCAAAAAGCATGTGTTTACCACCGCCACTGAAACTGATGATCTATCAGCGCCTTTTTGTAGTGTTGACTAACTCAATCACACGTTAGTGGGCGGAGTTAGTGTAAATAGCCTTTGCCAACAAGACAGGCTATTTGCACTTAGTGTAAAAAGACACTAATATTTTATGATTGTGTGTAGAGTTACTATGCAAAAATATTTTTTTTAGAAGAGGTAAAATAGTTTTCAAAGAAGTATTTGCTTTTGCAAGATGTGTGTGACATTTTGTGTGTGTGTGTGTGTGTGTGTGTGTGTGTGTGTGTGTGTGTGTGTGCGTTTTGTGGTTTTGTGTGTAGAGTTTGAGCATTGTAGCCATAGTTTCAAAAACTGTGTGTAAGCATTTTGAAAAAACTGTTATATATAAGTGCAATGACAAGTCTCGGTTAGTCTTCTTTTTTTTATAATACATAAAAAGAAAATGAGTATAATAAAAAGAAAACAAAAATAGAAAAAGAAAAAGAATAGAGAACACTATGTTAGAGTGTAATTTTTATAATAATAAGAAAACAAGTAGATATAATGCTTGTATTAGAGGGTCAATTAAAAAAAGAAAAGAAAAAGAAAACAAGTAGTTAGAATAAAAATAGAATACAGAGTAGGGCAAGTGTTAGAGGGTCAAGTGTAAATGGAAAATATGTGTTTTAGCCGTTTCTTGAAGCTGGCTAAGGACCCATCTGAGTCGGATTGAGTTGGGCAGGTAATTCCAACAGGAGGGAACAGTAAGGTAAAACTCTGTCAAAGTGACTTTGTGCCTCTTTGGGATGGCACTATAATGTGTCGTTCACTTGCGGAGAGCAAGCTTCTGGAGGGCACATAAGTCTGAAGTAGTGAATTTAGGTAAAGGAGTGCAGAGTCGGTGGTTGTTTTATAGGGAAATATCAATGCCATGAATTTTATGCAAGCAGCTATTGGTAGCCAGTGCAAATTGATGAACAGAAGTGTGACGTGCTCTTTTCGGCTTGTTAAAGATTAACTAATCGGTAACACTTTACAAGGTTCATTAGTTAACAACATTAGTAAACATGAACTAAGAATGAACAATACTTCTACAGCATTTATTAATCTTAGTTAATGTTAATTTCAGCATTTACTAATTTGTAAAGTTTGTTAACATTAGTTAATGCACTGTGAGCTAACATGAACTAACAATGAACAACTGTATTTCCATTAACTAATGTTAACAAATGACATGCACCTTATTGTAAAGTGTTACCAACTAATCTTGCAGCCGCATTCTGGATTAGTTGAAGAGAATATATAGGCTATATATATAGTCTAGAACAGTGGTTCTCAAACTTTTTTCACCAAGTACCACCTCAGAAAATATTTGGCTTTCCAAGTACCACCATTATGACCAACATTAAAATACATTAAAAAAAACAAGTCAGTTTTATTCCTAATACAAATATTTATTATTGTCAGCCAATTAAAACATTGCAAGTACACAGTTTGAACATTAACACTGCACTGTGCTTACTTCCAGGTAAATAAAAAACTTAATTATTAAATTAAAATATATTGCACCTAAAAGTTAAATAAAAACTGTACTGTACTTCAGTGTTAAAAAAACTGTACTTAAATAAAGATTAAATGAAAATGTATCATACTTAACATTTTAGTACAGTAACTTTTAAGTCGCTACAATACATTTTCATTTAATCTTTAAGTACAGTACAGTTTTTATTTAACTTTTAAATAAAAAAGTACTTGATAAAAAAAAAATGTGTAGCTGCAAGTAACTACAATCATGCCACATGACCACCAAAGCCAGCTGTAAGCGCTTGAGAGGGCAGCGTATTTTTGTTTTTTTCAGTTGAGACGCTGTGGTTGCTATTAGGGATGTTCATTTCGGTTATTTTTCCTAACCGACAACCGACGTTCGTTAACCGATTATTAACCGTTAACCGACAAGATTATTTTAAATTAGAACTGAATTAAATTAGAAAGAATAAGTGTCTGTGACCCGTTAAAAACTAATTCCGGGGATTAATTTTACATGAGCAAAAAACAGCAAATAACAGAACATGAGGATTCACAAGAAAAACCAAAGCACACCCATAAAAATGAAATAAAATAAAAACATTTGACTCATTAAACACATGCATAAATACTGCAATGCAATAATGTGATTTGCAGTCGCACGTAATGTCAGCATTTTATTTTAAAAATGGATCGGTTCCTTGTACCAAGTACTGTTGGCCTGCCCCCGACACAAGATTTTTCTAGTCAACTATTCGCACGTTTATATTAAATTAATAGTATAATAACCATTTAGGTTATTATTTATGCCTATTATTTAGGCATTTAGGCGTATTATTCCGCGCTCAAACGCACGCATAACGCTTGCCGCAAAGCACCGGCTAAAGTAATGATTATGAATGCATCGGGGGAAAAGAAGACATTTTAATTATTTATTAATAAACTAGTGCTTTCTCAGACTCGCCATCACAGTTGATGTGCCTTTAATAGAGAAATGCACCTATACGGACTACATAATCAGAGAAGATTGTTTATTTTTTAATTGGTTTTCAAGCTTTCTGCAGATTTATTTCTTATGTCTGTGAGCTGGTTCATTGTTGTGATGCGCTCCATTCAAGGAGACTGCATGATACGACAGAAAGCACATCCAAAAATGACGGGAGTGTAAGCTCTTTCTGCAGGAAAAAAAATAAATAATAATAATAATTGCGTGCGCCCCCCCATGACATACAGTAAGCTAAGCGCGATAATACTCCCACATTCCTCATAAACATTTGAAATGCACCTATACAGCGATTTTATTATTCATATAAAATAATAATTATAATAACAACCTGTTTTGGTCATATTTACTATTAATTGCCCAGCTCCCCCTGTCATTGATCTAGCACCCCCTCAGCACCTGCGTTCAACATTCTCTGGCGCTGCCCCTGATCATATTATATCACATCACGCACCTGCAGCGCTTCTGCGAGCGGAGAAAAACATAAAGCTAGGCGATATATATATATTATAACGAATAAATAGGCCTATACGAGAAATATATTTTCACTTAAATAATAATTTAAGAAAACGAAAGAAAAACTGTGCAACAAGTAGCCTATGCAGAGTCTCGGTTCTTTTTTGTGCTGTGCGAAAGGAAACCAGACGGCAGAAGCGGCATCCTATTTTTTTAGGCTTATTTTACAAAAGCGCAAATATTTGTTTTTATTGTGAATGCACACAAATAAAAGCAAACCTTTTACAATTCCGATTATCTTCAAATGAGTATTTGCTTCCACTGCTAGAAGGGAAGATAAAATCAAGTGATTGCTCCAGCGCCGCATGCGCGTGCACAGTTAAGCTTTACCTTGACAATGCAGCCTGTTCATTATCATTATTAAAAAACAATCAGTCAAACATATGGGCCAGGGGAAAAAAACACACTGCTCAGTTAAATATGTAGTAAAATCTGTGCCTTTAAGTGTTATCACCATACCGCCATGAAGTTATGCAAAACATGTTTTCCGTGGATATTCGAACGCGACTGAAGCAGACCTACATAAAAGGTAAATAATATTTTGGCATTCAAATAGATCGCGAAGACGGAAACATTTGATTTTGTGTCGAACGAGAGACCCAAAATTGGTTTCAGTTTCGTTTTAGCCTAAATTAATTCGTTTTGGTTTGTCGTTTATATAGCTATAGCTTCTTACATTTTTAATTCTTGTTCTTTTCAAACTAGTGTTAATTGAAAGGCTTTATTGAGGAGTGAGGGGAACTAAAATAGCCTAGCTATGTTTACAGTGTTTATTATAATGTTTGTAATTCGCCTCGGCCTATGTTTTTTTTTTCTCTCTCTCTCTAAAGAGCATATATATTTTTATAGGCGTATCTTATTTTAACCATGCAGCAAACCTTTACTGAATTACTGAAGAAGAAGAAAAAAGTGACTTTAAACCGTTTAACTGATTGTATCAATGGTTAAATGGTTAAAATGAACATCCCTAGTTGCTATGATATGGAATATTCGCTGAAGTAATATGGCAGACGCATCGCGAATGAAATGTTTCTCCAAGTATTATTTTTCATAACAATATTATGGAAGGCTACTCCGGCAATTCCATCTGGTAAAGATATAAATACTCGGAGACAAGCAATATTAACTTCTCCATTGTTGTTCAGTCCTAGTACAAGCAGGGTGTGACGGTATTAGTCCCGCCCCTCCTCCACTGTGATTGGTTAGCTGACTAAGTGACAGTGATGAGCGCTAAGTTTCACCCAAAGAAGAACATTTATCAACTCTCGCACTGAGAAAAAAACACCAGAGTGCTCAGCATGAAAGACGCTCCCATTTAAAACAATTGAAAAAAAATCACTAGCCTCGAAAAAAAAAAAAAAACGCTTTGGTTTGACATGCGGCCTAATTTATATATAATTCAGAGATTCCTCTGCGTACCACTAGAGGAAGCTCACGTACCACTAGTGGTACGCGTACCACACTTTGAGAACCACTGGTCTAGAACATCCGAAATTAAAGTTTTCTATGAGAAACGGATTTATTGACTCTTTGATCATTGATGATAGTACTTAGCCTATTTAGACTAAATAGGCTATATAGTCTAGAACGGCGGTTTTCAAAGTGTGGGGCGTGCCTCCCCAGGGGGGCGCCAGAGCATGTCAGGGGAGGCGCGGGGAAATATTATAATAAATAAAAAATATAATTATTGAGTTTAATTATTATATGTATTTTTTTATTATATTTAAATGTTTTTATTTTAAACGATACTAAAAAAGAATTAGTCAAAAATACGAGAAACATTTTTCACCCAGAAGGCCGTAGCTGTGAATTCGCTGCTGTTTAGCAAGCCCGCCAATATAGGTGTAATAATTTTTATAAACAATACATTGTTTAATTTAGCTCTTTGGTTTAAGCTTTATTTTAGCTTTAGGGAATCTTACAATTTGATATTGATATGATCAATTGATATTAATCAAAACGTCCAACTTATACCTTATTTAACAATCGTCCAGCGAGTTGTTAGATTTCAGTATATCTGAGAAATTCTGTTTATTCTCGTGGCCATGATATAATAATACAGAATTATTTAAATAACCTTATGACAGTTATGAGCATAGGTAACGTAATCAGGGCAAAGTTTGATTTGAATATTTCACAACAGAACACAGAACACTTCTCTATAAATCAAACAAGAGTTTATTTGCTATTTTACTAAAATACATGAACTAAGCTAAATAACACAAAACAAAATACATACACACAGGCAATGAATTGTTGCAATTGAGAATTATTAAAATATAGCACTGTTTTGCTATTTCCACACGATTTTATCCATGCCGATCATCAAGAGGAGAACTCTATTATCCTTACTCTTAGAGATAAAATATGACCAGTTCAGCCACTTTATAGAGATTTTGTTTGATACTTGCTTTTAAGTTGAAATGACGCTGGGTGGCTTGAAGGAATCCCGCGTGTCCTCGTCGCGTGACGTCACTCTGGGGATGCCCTTCTGGTGGTTTGCTCGGTGCTGTCTGACGCTCGAAGTTCTTCCTTGAGTTCCTTTCGCATAGCTTCAGACTTTCAAGGGTTTCTTCAGAGATTTGACTAAGTGTTGGTTCAGTGTTCAAACTCGGCCAGATGTTAAGGCTAGGAGCTCTTTTGGAGCAGCTCCAAGTTTCAAGAAACGCGCGATTTCGAGCAGAGAGAGAGAAGAGAGCGGGGGTCCGCTTTTTAGATGGACTGACGTCAGGGCGTCCACCAGCGCTCTTCCAATGAAAGGGTTCCTGTGGGCGGAGCCCCGCCCACATGGATCAATCTTCCGTGCGTAAATTTTTCTGCTTAGTTATTTTGTCACATGAAGAAAATATCCTGGCAGATTTCTATATGTGTTATAATCATACATTAGTATCAGAAGAGTCAACTTTCATTTACACCAACTTGTTGCATTTATCATGGCCGTTAAAATGAAACCAAATTCAGCATATTTCCTACACGTTAATAGTTTTCCTGCTAAGACACGCAAAAGGGTTCAAATTAAAGATTAAAAACAACGCATCATGCATATGATGCTATAAGTGTAGTACTCACTTTACAGGAGAAAATTCTACCTCAAAAGATTACAAACATACCATAGATTCCAATAACACAGCAAGCTTATAAATGACATAAAATACACATTGATATATTTTGTCTCTTGTGGATATTGCTTTAATAGCACAGTAGCTATTATTAATCGTCTTTTGGAACACTTTATAAAAGTCTTTGAGTCCTTTTAGCAAAGTTGACAAAAGTTTGTGTGTTCTTTGTTTGTCCAAACAGAAACTGAGGGGTGTTTTAGTTTGGAATGTGAGAGAAACGGGAGGTCAGGAAAGTAACTTTGGGGCATGCATCTGCCCCACTCCAGCTCTCGTAAACGTCTTTCTTGTTGATACCATCATTGAGTTACTGCTTAAGCGGTCAGGAGATATAAAGTTTGTCGCTGGACCATTAGCAGATGTTTACCTCAAAGCTATCCTATTTTTTAGAGGTTTCCTTACGATGATAACCCAAAAGCATGGCAGGAAATTGGCCAGCCAGTTGGGTGAGGTGCTGTTCGTCTGTCAATTTTATGACTTGCAGATAGTGAAGAAAATTTCTTTAAGCCTAAGGAATTTGTGGTTGCACTTAGTTCAGATGTGTGTGTGTCCTTCCTCTCCACAAAGGCATTACACATCCCCCTTTTGCTCGGTGAGGTTCCCATTTCGAACATCGGCGGGCACTGGAACAAGAAGCGGGGAGAACAGGCACACACAAGACACAAACAACATCTCCATCACTGACTGAATCCTGGTGCAGGGTAATTTGGGAAAGAACAGGTTAGGAACCATTCTTTAGGATTACTGGCAATTGAGTCATTCCGATTGGTTTAATTGTCAGGAGTTCGACGAGGCGGTATAGGCGTGATCTCAAACAGGTTGGGTGAGTTCTCAGGTTCGGGTTCTTGGTCGGTTTGATCACGTCGGAAAATGCGTGGGACGCCTGACGTGCATTTGTTGAAAGACTCTTGAACGGCGTTCACTCGCTTGTGTAGGAGGAAGGCCAGTGTCAATGTCACAATGTACCCTACAATAGTAGAGATGCAAAGCGCTGTGTCAGCGGCAGACCAAGACCGAATAATAGGCGCGCCAGCGGGCGGAAGGCGAGCGATAGCTTCTAAAGCTGTATCAACAGGAGTCAAGTCAATAAGTTGCGTTCCTTCCTCCTTGATCCTTTCTTCCAATTCTGGATCGAGGACGAAGGAGTGCTGTTTGAAGAAGGGTGAGATTTCGATTTTAGCCTGATACTCGTCGTCGGTAAGGTGATACAATGCTAACTCATCAATATGGAGGATCGAGATGGGACAGTGATCCATAAAGTTTGGTTGGGCAGGATAATGCGTGTGGCTGTGTCGTGTTGATCGTATGTGAGGGTAGCTGTTCGTGCTGGGGTGTTGACCAGCCATCGGTTTCCGATGATTTCGGCTTGCGTTACCTCAACTTGAGAACATGGTGTCGCTTCGGCGGGGCAGCTAGTGTCGGGTCTAATGGATTCTAGTCCGCAGATGCCCTCAGTATTATCGCATACGAAAGGTTTACTCGGGCAAAGGAAGTGAATGTCCTTCGTGCGCGTACACATCCTTAGGTTTGGGACCAAGTACAACTGCTCATTGTTATCGTGATACGCAACGACTTCAGGAGTGTGGATTTTGACATAGGTGTTCCCTTGCCAAAATCCCACATTCACAACGTCTTTGAGCCGGTAAATGCTATTAGAGTCGATAATGGGCAAACTGAGGAGAAAGGCCAAGTCGCCTGCTTCCGGGTCTACGCACAAGGGAATAGCGCTACCCCAGGAAAAGGCGAGATGGGTTTGGATGGGACTAGCAAGGCCCGCGGTGTTTTGGACAAGGCTAAGAGGTATCAAGTAGTGTGAAATCCTACCCATGGCTAAGTTATCAATCGAGGAACTTACTTCACGTAGCATGTCGGTCATGATTTGGCGGGTCGCCTCAATCGGTTGATAACGGTTCTCACAACGAGTTACGACGACTTATTAAAGGGAGTCAATCTTAATTTTGGGACCTGGATTTAAATAATTGGTAAAGGGAGTTCCCTGATGAGGGGACTAGAGGGGAGAGGAAATTAAAGTGAGAGAGGAAGAAGGAAAAAAAACAAAAAAAAAAAAACAAAGAGACACAGGTGAAAGGAAACAACAAAACGAGAAGCGGCGGCACAAGGACACCGAATGAGGTTAGGCAGCAAACGAGTGTCACATGTGTGAAGTAACTCCTCTCTACTAGAGGTTGACTCTAGCAGTGCAGCTGAGGAGAGAGTATAAGCGGTGTGTTTCAACAAGGTCGCTATATGTTTTCCTAAACAACAGAACTTATGTTAGTGTGGTGTAGAGCGTATGATTGTCGGTCTGTGTCAGTGGGTTTGATCTTCCCCCTTTCCCGGTCGGCTGGAGCTCTGGTGCCTCTTTATCTGGTTTCGATGGACCCATCGAAGGACTGGCTCGCTGCGCCCTTGTCTGATTTTGATTCGGTAGGCAACAGGTGAGAGCTTGTCTACAATCTCGTGGGGTCCTGTCCAGTGAGGTAGGAACTTCTTTGACAGGCGATGGGGAGCGTTCTGCCTTGGTCACACTGAAAAATAACTATATAAGATTAACATCATCCTAAATTAATAAAGTAAAAATTACGATAATAAAATCATATTATATTGCGTGAAATTAATGTAAAAATTACACTCCGCAACAACAACAACAAAAAAAAGTCTGTGGCATCCATTGTTCTTAACACGAAAAACAGCAATAACACTTAGGCTTATAGATATTTTTGAAACTCTAATTGATCATTTTCGTGAGACATTCGTTTGTATAAATTGTTCAGATTTTTTTTCTTCAATATGAAAATATTTTTTCATGTTTATTTCGTGATGCAAATATTAAAGAGGAAAATATAATTGATTCACATGCAGCTTGAACTGAGGCGAATGTAGTTACCTCACTACAAATAAAAGAATGCAAAACACATTTATTGTTTGTATTTGATCTTAAAATTTACAGAAAGATGAGACTTTGTGTTATAATAAAACAAAAAACAAAGCCTATTGCGATTATTGGGTGTCTTGCGTGCAATGAATGGACTTAAAAACGTTAAATATTATTTCCAAGCATTTAATTAAAACAGCTTGTGAATAGTCACGGTATTTACGTCAGAAAAATCAACAAGTTATGCGAGTTGGAGCCCATATTATTTGGGGGGGCCGTACAATTTTTTTGCATATGGGCCCGGGGCTGACTTGCTACGCCACTGCACACCCCTTTATATTTCATTCTCCTTTGCTTGTTTGGTACACATAATTCACTGATCATCGTAAAATAAGCTTTTATCTTATAAATAGGTTTTCTCAACAACAACGAGGACACGACAAAAAATAAGTGAATCATATTTATATAAGGTTTTTATTTATTTATTTATTTATTTATTTATTGAAGGGGGCGGTCTTTAATATTGTGAATATTCAGCATCATTACTCCAGTCTTCTGTGTTTTAAAACAAATGAGTATGTGTACTCTGCAGAGGTCAGATATTAATGTTTGGTGTCTGGAAGATATATCTTTGATCAGTAGATATCTCTCTAAATGCAAACAAAAGTGATGTAATTTAGTTAAAGATTTTACTCACAAATAAGCTTCTGCTTGATTCTTAAACGAATAAACATGATCCTTCAATGTATTGTCAACTTCGGAAACAATTGTGCTGCTTAATATTATTCTGTGATATTTTTATAGGATTGAATCCTGGCAGATTATTATTCAAAATATAGAATTCTTATCAATTTAACATTATTTCTGATGTTGAATAAAAGTATTTATTTATAAAAAAAAATAAGGAAAAAATAAATTAATAATAAAATAAGTGCTGTTCTTTTATTCTTCAAATATCCTAATATTACGTTTTAAACATAAAATAAAGCAAAGAAGAGGGACTTGAAAAACTGAAAATTAATCAGGCATAATGTATTTTTCTATTATTTTATTATTTTTTACAGCAACAGTCTCAGATCTAACAGATGACTACGATCGACGGGTTGGCCATCACTGATGAGCTGTAGGCTACATTAAAAATGTAAAAGATAAAACACAATACATTTTTTTTTTTAAAAATCAAAAAGGATTTCATAAAATTAAACGACATGAGTAGCCTATACTTATAAGCAACACAAACTTCACTAAAGGATTCCTTTCGGAGACATTTGTTATTTATTTGTTATAGACTTTTGTATACTTTTTATGTTATCTTTATACTTTTACAAAGAGTGTAATGAAAAGAATGTCTAAAAAATGTCTAAATTATTATATTTATATTTAATATGCACATAATGTATATTGTATAAGTTAGCCGGGAAAAAGACAAACCCACTAAAAACTGCACAAAAAAAATAAAAAATAAAAATAATTTAAAAAAAGACAGACGCAGACCATCACGTTATAAGTCAGACGCAGATGTCACGTCCATTGAGAGGAGTAAATGAAGAGCAAGTAAATTGTGCATTCGCTCGCTCACACACTGCACTGAGCCGTGTGAGCAGGTTATGATACGTGTTAGCGAAAAAATAAATAAATAACTTCACAGCCACACGTGAATCACGCGTGACGTCTGCCTCGACACTTCACTGCTATGGAAGGCCGTTGGGTATGAAGTGTGGTTGCTGCCTATGAAGTGTGGTTGCTGCCACATCGATGACTTAGCAGTAGAAGGAAAAGGAGCAGTCTACCCTTCCGTCGCCGTCAGTCCGTGTCGATTTTTGAATGGGGATTGATAGGGAGGGCAGACGACAGACCCGCGGCGACGTCACGGCGACGTCACTGTCGAAACCAATGATAGGCGGCGACGTGACGGCGGCGTATGTAAGAAATTTATCAAAAATATACGTGTACTAAGTACGTCTGAACTAGGTACGTCGCCTTACAAGACGCCTGATATGTACGTCGTCTCCATGTACGTCGCTTAAAATGAACTTTAAAGTTTGCAATAGTAGATGTATTTGTTATAGGCTATTGTTTTTACTTATTTCCTAACAAGTGTTAATAGTGAATAATTATAAGTTTATTTCATTTTAGATAACTTTTCTTTTTTGGCTTGGTGTAGTACCTCAAACAATGTTCTTAATATTAATGGTGTTCTTTTTTTACTAGGACGCTGTAGTCAACATTAAATGACATGGAGCGCACATTATTAAGGAAATATATTTAGTTTCATGATGTTGTAGTGTTATACAGCCTATAACATTTTGTAATAAAAAATTGAAAGGTTCCTTACAGCAGTCTCAGATGTTATATATCATTGAAGCCTTTGAGTTCAAAAGATTTGACATTCTTAAAAGTAAATAGGGACATTATATTGCTGGAAAACATTCTAAAATTGGGATTACTGTGAATGGTTATGGAAATGTAAAGATGAAATTTACTCAGAATGCAAAGTGACAAAGTAAAATCAAGATTAACATCATTGGGATGAAAATATGACAAAGTAAATTATAGTTTCTCTAGTTGGCTATAATACATGAATAATAACATTGTAACTTCTGATCAAAAACACACAGAGAAGAAAATACAGATGATACACAATGCAGGAAAGTGGGCCTCTTGGGCCGGAGTTGAGAAACCCTGCTCTGAACAGTCAGCTATTTCAATTTATAGATAAAGGCTGTGATATTGATGTTGCCCACTAGAGGGTAAGGAAGGATATATACCTAAAGTGCCTAAAGTTTGGTTTCTATTCGTTTGAATGGTAATAAATGCATTGATCTAGCTCATTTGTATAAGTATAGTGTACTGACAGTAAACGTGAAACTGGAATAGGCAGTGACTTCAGCACTGTCAACATAAGAGGTGCACGATGATGCGAGTACAAAATGTTTTACAATGTGCAAAAACAGACATTATAAGTACATTTTATTTAATATTTAATCATTCAGGTCACGTACTGCAAAGTGTGATCTATAAATGTAAAAAAGGAGTAAATGTAACAAGATGGTTAGTGGGTAGAATTAGAAAACTGGCTGTCACTCAAATATATATTTTTTTACTTTGATCAAAAAAGTGGCTGGATATAGTATGTAATTCATCATCTAAAAGTGGCTTCAAAAGATTGTGGTGATTTCATTACAAGCACAACAAATATGCTGTGGAGCATTAAGATAAGTTCCAGTGATAGCACTTAAGGTTGTATGAAACTGAGTATAAGTGATGATAAGTGAGTATCGTCATTTCACTGCTGGTTATATACTCTATATAATCGTGTTTGTGACAAATAAAAATCTTGAATTTTGAAGTATTAGAAGGAAGGACTCTAAGGCCTGGTTAGACCAGGGGTGCCCAAACTTGGTCCTGGAGAGTTTAGCTCCAACTTGCCACTATACACCTGCTAGGCAGTTTCTAGCATGCCTAGCAAGAGCTTGATTAGCTGGTTCAGGTGTGTCTAGGTTGTAGCTAAACATTTGACAAAGCTTGCATCATTTCATTCTGAATTGTGCCGTTATCTGTTTGTTTCCAATAACGTGCATTGTGTTTCACTGTTACTTGGAGCATCTATCTCTCTGCAACTCAGTCAACAAACTCAACTCTGCATATTCTAAGTTATATGATAAATTTGGGTTAATTATAAAGTTCATCTAGGGATGAAAGGTGCGCTGTTGAAAACATGTATAACAAATATTGGAACAAAATATTACATCAATATATTTCTAAAGATGCAACTTGTCGCAATCACTGGGCCGCTGCGCCCTCTGTAGGTATTTTAGTGATACATATTGTATAGGTTTGTATAGATGTATATTTCTTTATGTATTTTAACTGATGTTCAATGAGACCATATGATTACTTGCTTTTGATGTTTTATTTAAACCAATTATTTTTTCCTCATTGTTACAGCTATTTGTCTGTTTTTAAAGATTTAAAGTTTAAGTCTATCTTTTGCATAAAAAAACAAACAAATCATCAGTAGATTGCTCATTTAACAAAATAATCGTTAGAGACAGCCTGATTTAATATGTTTCCAAATGCACCTAACAATTCCATTAAAATACCGTTTCATCACCTTCTCGACCAACATGATAGACTCATCTCCTGACCTAATATTCACACATTTTATGGTCGACATGACTCGGTAAACAGGACTATGACTATGAGCACCATAAGTGTTAAGTAAAATTATTAATATATACCCAGCATATCAAAAGTAAAACCTCAGAATGGCACATATCAGAATAATATGTTAAATAATTAATTATTTTTTGTGAATGTGTCTGTAAGATGTTATTGTGAAAATAAAATTAATTGGTGTATATTTTGTAGTAAAATAATAATGTAAAACCGAAAACTATTAAATTCAACTATTTGAGGTATTTGACTACGCGTTTGAGGCGGTATTTCCACGACGTTAGTCACGCGTCTATGGAGGCGACGTACTTCTCCACGACGTTAGTATCACGCGTCTATGGAGGCGACGTACTTCTCCACGACGTTAGTATCACGCGTCTATGGAGGCGACGTACTTCTCCACGACGTTAGTATCACGCGTCTATGGAGGCGACGTACTTCTCCACGACGTTAGTATCACGCGTCTATGGAGGCGACGTACTTCTCCACGACGTTATTATCACGCGTCTATGGAGGCGACGTACTTCTCCACGACGTTATTATCACGCGTCTATGGAGGCGACGTCTTATCACGCGTCTGATCTGGCAAACGTGCTTATCACGCGTATGTGGAGGCGACGTCTTATCACGCGTCTGTTGAGGCGATGTACCCTTCTCACACGTAAAAATACGCGACTGTCTACTTCGGCAGTTAAGGGATGGCACATAACACTCGCCATACATCAAGAGCGTTGAGCGCAGCGGCGTGCGACCTGTTCCAGGAGGAATGCCTGTGTCTATAGACACACAATTAATATTGATATTTTCACAATATTTACGCTTGCAGAAATATATGCTACATTTGTTTACATTTTGCAGAACAGACGGAAGAAGATCCGTCAATGTGCATTTGTTTCATTATGTTCAAATGTTTGGTAGCGGTCATGTGAGGAGTTTTCACTCTTCTCCGTGTCAGAGGTTATATACATATAGGTATAATACATAATTAATATACTTTGAAATATAATTTAATTCAGTGATGCAAATCAGAATTTTCATCAGCTGTTACTCTAGTTTTCAGAGTCATATGATCCTTCTGAAATCATTCTAATATATTGATGTATTACCAGAGTTGGAAACAGTTTTTCTGTTTAATATTTTTTGGAACCTGTGACATTTTGTTCAGGATAATTTGATGAATAGAAAGCTAAAAAGAGCAGCATTGATAATAAATTAACATATTGGAATGATTTCTGAAGGATTATGTGACACTGAAGACTGGTGTAAAGGCTGATGAAAATTCTGATTTGCATCACTGAAATAAATTTACATAAAAAAAAAAAACATTACAAATCTTTTGAACAACAGTTCAAAATTGTATCTAGTTGTATCTATATATCTAAATAAAAATAGACTATAGATATACAGTATATGATCCAAAGAAACTAGTAACTAACTACTTGAGTAGTTTTTTTGTCTGATAATTTTTTACTCTTACTCAAGTAACTATTCAGACTATTACTTTTACTTGAGTAAATATTTCTAGAAGTACTTTTACTTTTACTTGAGTACAGTTTTTGGGTACTCTACCCACCTCTGTTGACGTGAAAAAGTGCTTAGCGTCACGTCAGGGTCTGAGTGTCAGTCCTCTGTTGTGTGTGTCTTGTGTTCCCGCCTCTTGTGTCCATATTTGGTTTGTTTCCTGTCCTTGTTTAATGTCATTATGAGTTAAGTATGTTCCAGCTGTGTTTATGTGATTGTGTTAATTAACCTGTGTATTTATAGTCCTGTCTGTTCACTTTGATTTCGTCTGGTCTACTCATTACTCCCGGTGTTTCTTGTCTGTCAGCTTTGCTTTATCCTGCCTTGTCTGCATTAAAGAATATTATTTGAGTTTACGTCCTTGTCTGCGTGTCCTTGATCCTCCCTGCTGTGTGCACCGTGACAGAAGACCAGACCAAACAGTAAGGCGGCGCCCCTTCACACCGTTTAGTTTTTTAGTTTTGAAAAGTCTTTTTTTTTGTTCCTGTGTGTTTGTTGGTCCCGCGGCATGGAAGTCGCCTCTCGTCCTTCCGCCCTAGCCTGCGTCAAGTCGGCGTGGGAGTTCGGCGGGATCAGCGTGAGTGCTGCAAGTCCGTCGGCCGCGAGACCTCCAGCCCGCCGATCGCGGGAGATATCCTCCGCCGCCCGCGGCTATTCCATACCAGCCGCTCACCCGAGCCCACCGTTCGCGGGAGATGACGCTGCCGTCCGCGGCTCACCGAGCCCACCGTTCGTGGGAGATGACGCCGCCGTCCGCAGCTCACCCTAGGCTGCCGGCCCGCCGCTGACTCAAGCCCGCCGGATCCGGTCCACATCACGGCCAGGAGTGCCGTGCCATGTCCCCAGAGACATGTTTTAAGTCATGTTGTGTCCACAGGAGTAGTTTTAATCCAGTCCAGTCTTGTCTTGTCCTGTCCACGGAGACTCGTCCGTGGAGCTAGCGGCTCTTCTTGTAGTGGCCGCGGAGGCCATTCCCAGCCGCCTGCCCCCTTGTCGCAGAAGTGGAGGCGGTCGCTGAGGGACCCTGTTAGGGCCCCTGACTCCTGGTCATGCCCAGAAGAAGCCTCAGCCTCCGAGCTTCCTGTTCCTGTGGACTGTCTTGTTCCAGTGTGGGCGGTCCTGTCTTGTCCTGTTTATCTAGCCCTGGAGGGCTTTCCTGTCCTGTCCTGTTCGTTCCTGTGTGTCTAACCCCGGGGGGCTCCTGATACCCCCTAACTTCCCCAGGGAAATTTTTTTTTGGGGGGTAGAAGGGTTCCGGCTGGAGTGGCCTGGCCGAGGGACGAGGACCAGACCACCTGCCATGGCCTCCTGAGCTCCCTGCACCGCCGTGGCCGCCAGAGCTCCCAGCTCCGCCATGGCCTCCGTTATCTGTTCCGCTGTCTGTGTCTGTCCTGAGGGGCCTCCAGAGCGCCCTCCCCCTCCCCGGTGGACCTGTTACGGCGTGGGACACGCCTTCTGGGAGGGGGGAGTAATGTCAGTCCTCTGTCGTGTGTGTCTTGTGTTCCCGCCTCTTGTGTCCATATTTGGTTTGTTTCCTGTCCTTGTTTAATGTCATTATGAGTTAAGTATGTTCCAGCTGTGTTTATGTGATTGTGTTAATTAACCTGTGTATTTATAGTCCTGTCTGTTCACTTTGATTTCGTCTGGTCTACTCGTTACTCCCGGTGTTTCCTGTCTGTCAGCTTTGCCTTGTCCTGCCTTGTCTGCATTAAAGACTATTATTTGAGTTTACATCCTTGTCTGCGTGTCCTTGTTCCTCCCTGCTGTGTGCACCGTGACACTGAGCAGACATACACATTTTTTATTGTATTGCAGTTTTTTTTTAATGTAAGCTGTTCTTGCAGCTCGCTATTCTAAATTATGATGATTGGTGATATTTTATATGTTAATGACATTAATTAGAAGTTGTTTACAAGGCAGAGAGCTGAAACCATTCAATTTGGTTTCAAGATCAAGATCATTTGCGATTCATAGAGATCACATCTGAAAGAGACGCGTACGCGCGTTTTCTGTTCGTACGTTCATTCTATGAATCAAACGTACACATATTCGAGATATGATCGTAAGATCAAATTTAGGATGGTTTCTGCGCAACATTTTATAAATGAGGCCCCTGGTTCCAGACAGATATCCAGAACTTCTTGTCAAAGCAATGAAGTCCAGTAAACTCAAATAGTTAAGTTATGATGTGGAAAATTTACCGTAGCCAACGCAGAGACGCACAGGCCTACGCCGAAGCCTACGCCGTACCTGACGTGCACCTCTCCAAAAATCTAACAGCGCATCAATTCTACACAGACCGCAAGCGCTATGATTGGTCTGCTAGAACCCCTCCCTCCCCGTATGTTCTTGAGTTTTGTGTGCGTTTATGAGCACTGTAATATAGTTTAATGTTACACCTTCTTATTTAAAATAAAACAAAGCAAAGAACAAATGTCTTATCATTTATTATACTACATAGCATTATACATCACTAGTTGTCCGCGAGTCCGTGACAAACAATGTTGATCTGCCGTGGTACACATCCTTGTGGAGATTGAAAGAATGCCATCTTCTCCTGTTCCGTTATTGTCTCCTTTTTGTAGTTTTAAATAATGATTTGATATTTATTTGCCGCCGTCACGGCTTCTCCGACGAGCCACTTCTTCTTCGACGTTTGCCGTGGTACTGCGGGTTACACCAGCAACATGCCCGTGGACACTGCAGACTAGCGGTCCGCATGTGTACTGCACGTCGACGTGGACGACGACGCAGAAGTATAAATTAAAACCGATGCACAGCTTACGGCATTGCGGCTACGGCGTAGGTCCGACACAGAAGTATAAATTGGGCTTTAGTTCATGGTTGTGAAAACATGAAAAATTAAGTTCAACCAGTGTGTTTTTCAGTTGACTTAACTCAAAATTTTAAATGCTCCTAAATTGATACAGTGTGTTGGCTCAATTTACTGCAAATTAGTTCAACAAATACATATAAGTTGAGTGAACTTAAGAGTCAATGCAACAAGATGACTAAGTCAAGTTGTCAACAATTTTTTTATATATATTTTTATTAGTACTATTTCATATTTTTATTTTTGTTTTGTGAGTTTGTAATATTGTGAAACCTTATTGTTTTAATAAAGGTGTATTTAAAATTAAAATTCTCTCTCTCTCTCTTTAATTGTTTTAATTAGTGTTTTTCAATGAAGGTGTTCATTGTGGTTTTAAGTCGTGTGTGGGTTTATGTGCATCAATTAAAACAGCGCATTAATATAGAATGGTGATTAAACTGACTTGGAACTACCTGTGCATTAAATGGTTTTACTGCATACCTGCCTGCCAATCAGAATCCAGTATTCAGACAGACCATGGAATAAAGGCTGATACATAGGCCCATATATAAAATATATGCACAAAATGTCATCTTAACACTTTTGATGAATGGCAACGCTGTTTATTTATTTATAATTTTGTAATTTCTTCTGAATATCAACATTACTGAGATTTTAGTCAGCTGAAACAGTTTTGAGGTTGATTAATCTAAATTTGTCATTTGTTATTTAACACTCTAAAATGCTGGGTTATTTATTTATTTTATTTATTTTTTAACCCAAATGCTGGGTTTACCCTGTTGGGTCATTTTTAATATGTTTACCCAGGTGATAGGTAGTTTTCCTGTAACTCAGCTGCTAGGCCATTTTTACTGTCAATACAATACAATGATAAATCCCCTCACATACCTCAGTGTAACCCAATGTTGGGTAATTTGTGCCAAACCGGTTAAAACTGGATGTATTTGTCAGCGGTCATTTTGTGTTCTGTCCTGAGAGAAAACCTGACTGACGGGAAACTTCCTGAATGAATTTAAGGTATGTGTTACACTGTATTCCTATCAAATTGTTATTGTATAAATACGAACACGTCTGTAGTCTCACATTTTTGTTTCTATTATTTAGTTAGTTAGTTAGTTTAAATGTACGTCCCAGTAAACATCTGCTTGGAATGCTAGCCTTCTACGAATGCAGCATTCACCGGATATCTACACTCAATGAGAACGACATGCCGGCTCCACCATGGAAGTTTCACCTAAGCAAAACTGTGTTTACAGGTTGTTACATTTTGTTTGTATACTGCAGAACGTTAAGTATAAGATATGCAACAAACAGTTATGCAACTAACAATATTTAACAAAGACCCTTGTTTAATAATTTAGATTAAAAGAGGACACGTGTTAAATTTCAGTTTTCTCAATTAATGCCAGAGGTTTACGTAATCTTTTGAAAAGGAAATCTTTATTTTTATTTTGTGCAAGAAACGCATGCCTGTGAGGAAGATGAAAAATTTTGGAGAAGTCAATAGGGAAATGACATATGGTTTTCACATTGCACCACTAGATCTGCAGGGGTCGCTATATTAAAAGGAAATTTCAAGGGTAAGGTCCTAAGCCATGAAATTGATAATTTGGGAAGAATGGTAATATTACATGTTAACATTGATCATACTCATTACACTCTTGTGAATTCATAACAGTAATAATCCAATAACCGACAACTTAACAATGAGTTTTTTACAAATATTGAAACTAAATTGAAACTAATTAAGAATAAATTTCCCCTGGCTAATATTGTATGGGGAGGTGATTTCAATAGTGTATTTGATGAAGATTTAGATCGATGGCCATCAAGAAGCAATGAAGCTCATTGTGAAATTAAAAATGTATGTACCCGTTTGGGTTTAGTTGACATCTGGCGTCTCAAAAATCCAAACACAAGGATGTATATATACATGGAATAACAAAGAATATTCTAAACAATCACGCATTGATTTTTTCCTAATATCACAAGAACTGGAACAATGTGTCCAATCTGTGTGTATAGAGCCGTCAGTTTTAACAGACCATAAGGGTACATCAATCTTTATTAATGTACATGGTCCAGTTGAATCGAAATTCAAAAGAAGTTATTGGAAATTGAATAAAAAGTTATTAGATGATCATTATTTTAAAATAATGGCTTCAAAGATAATTGACAAACACTGGTCTCAGGCTAAAATAATGAATGTTTATGGACAACATTGGGAGATAATGAAATATGAAATTAGGAACTTAGCTATTTCAATGGGGAAATCCATAGCTTCAATTAAAAGACAAAAAGAATATAAGGTTATTAAAGAAATAATGAGATTGTCCAGTAAAGGTGATTTGAATATACAGGAATTAATAGATTTATCATCATTACAGGAACAACTGGATAACATTTATGAAGAAAAAGCAGAGGGTGCATTTATCAGATCAAGATATAAATGGTTGGAACAGGGAGAAAAAAACACTAAGTATTTTTTTAATTTGGAAAAACGGAATGGTGAATTGACTTCTTTAAGTAAATTGTCAATTATTAATACAGTTATAGAGGATGAAAAAAAGATTTCACAGTTTGTTGCTCAGTTTTATAAAGATTTATAAACTTCTAAATTAGTATCTTCTGACTTGATTAACTTTCTAAATAGTGTTAAAGATAAAGCCAAAGTTATTGATGATGATTTCAAGATGTTTTGTGATGATGATTTAAAATTGGAGGAAATTATAGAATGTATTGGTAACCTTAAAGATAATCGTTCTCCAGGTAATGATGGGCTTATTAGTGAGTTTTATAAAATCTTTCGAGACAAGTTAGCTCCTTTTTTGCTAGCAGTGTTCATAGAATCCATTGAAAGAGGGGAATCACCCACCTCTTTAAGACAAGGTGTTATTACATTAATCCCAAAGCCAAACAAAAATATTAATTATTTAGAGAATTGGAGACCCATTAATCTATTAAATAATGATGCCAAATTATTTGCCCTAATTTTTGCCAAAAGACTGAAACAAGGATTAAAAAGTATCATAGATGAGGAACAGACCGGATTTATTCAAGGAAGACACAATAGTAATAATATTAGATTGATACTAGATATGGTAGACTACAACGAATATATTTTAGAGGATAGTTTTATTTTGTTTATTGATTTTCACAAGGCATTTGATACCATAGAACACCAATTTTTATTCAGAGCTATTGATTTTTTTTGGCTTTGGCAGTTATTTTCAAAATGCTATCAAAACCTTATTCAAAGGGTGTACCAGTTCTGTAAAATTAGCAAAGGGGACTTCTGACAGATTTAATATAGGCAGGGGAATAAGGCAAGGGTGTCCGATCTCCCCTTTTTTGTTTTTGTTAGCAACGCAAATAATGGCCCTTCACATTAAAAAAGATGATTTTCAAGGAATTGCTGCATTAGGAAGAACATTTAAGTTGTGTCAGTTTGCCGATGACACTACTTTATTTTTTAAATATTTGCATGAAATCATTAAAGCAGTGAACTGTATAAAATAATTTTCAGAAGTATCAGGTCTAAGAATGAATATGGATAAATCAGTTCTGTTTCCTCTCAAAAAATGTTCTTTGACTCATTTCCATAATATTCCAATTAAAAACCAAGTAACATATCTGGGAGTTGTTATATGTAAAGATGAATATTTGCATAATGATTTAAATTTCAGTCCAATTATTAGTAAAACTAATAAGAGATTTAATATGTGGTTGCAAAGGGATTTGTCAATTCAGGGGCAGGTACTTCTGTCAAAAGCTGAGGGTATTTCTAGATCAGTCTATACGTCCTTATCATTGGATATTCCTCCTAAAGTTGCGAAACAACTGGATAAAATGCTTATTGATTTTATCTGGAAAAATAAGCCTCATTACCTGAGAAAATAAATTTTATGCAGCTCCAAAGATCATGGTGGTTTAGAGGTGTTGAGTTATGATACTTTAAACAATGTATTTAAAATAAATTGGCTTATTCAATACTTAAAAAATAAAGACAGTATTTGGCACTCCTTTCCCAAATATTTATTTAAGCAATTGGGTGACCTCAAATTTTTGTTGAAGTGCAAATTCAATTCAAAAGTGCAATTCAATTGAAAAAATACCAGTTAAGCTTGCAACATTTCATAAACAAGCTCTTATGGCATGGACGCTGGCCTACAAACATAATTTCTCACCAAGGAGGTATTATATTTGGAACAACAAAGACATCTTATACAAAAATAAATCTTTATATTTTGATTACTGGTTGGAAAACAATATTATAGTAGTTAGCCAGCTCTTAAACAATTGGAGTTTTATTAACGTATAAGGAATTTTTTAATAAATTTAAAATACCAGTTAGACCTATAAGGAATTAGCAGTTGTAATGGATGCAATCCCTCAAAAAGTTTTAACCATTCTTAGAAGTGCATCACAGGAGAAAGAACATTAAACAAATAGTAGACAAATAGCTCTCAGACAAATAACAATGATATTGTAGTCAATACAACAAAATGCATTTGAATTATAATTAACATGACAATGTGTACAAAACGGTAACTAATCGCTCAAAAGTCGGGAAATTCTTGTTTATTTTTACATGGGCTGTCTGTCAATCTGAGGCGTTGCTATGGTTGCGTGAGCTTGACTGACTGATATTCCACAGTCTGTTCAGAAACATAGGCTCTCAAGCCATGGTTCTTTCAGTGAGTGGGTCGACGGAAGGAAAAAAATAAACCAAACAATATTTTAAACTTTTTTCATCAATAATCAAAGCTAGTGTGTCGATTTAATTACAAATCCATATATTATATATTTTAGAATATTACATAATTCATCAATGCCCATTTGTCATGTATAATAATACACCAATCAATCATGATCTGACAAGTTCAAATTTCATTGGACAATAACGTGAAGTGGAGCGGTCATTTTCTGTTCTTATTCATAAATCTGTTGAAAATTGCATGGGACAGACGAGCTTATTTGTGGAGCGATCTGGATCTGCGGTTTGTCTCATTTTATAAATCAAATTACATCGCTGAGAAAATGTATGCTAAATGACTACAAAAGCACGGCACAAAACCGTGCAGTGCTAAAAGTCGCATTGATGGTAATCAGTATTCAATTCACTTATATGTATGTGTGATATACACCGTTTACTATTTGATGAAACTATCATAGTTATTTAAGCCCAAGTGCCACCTACAGGTGTATAAAATAAATACTGACCTCAAGCTTTTCAACGTATATTGTTACAAAAGTTAAATTTTAAATAAATGCTGTGCTTTTTTAACTTTTTATTAATCAAAGAATCCTGAAAAAAAGTATCACAGGTTTCCAACATTGATAATAAATCAATAGAAAAGTATATAAAAAATTGGACCAAATAAATGCAGGCTTGATATGTGACTTCTTGCAAAAATATTAAATAGTAATGTATCCAAACTTTTGACCAATAGTTTTTTTACATTGCCCCTATTTTACATTTGAGCCCCTGCCCCTGAGGAACTCTCTGCACGTCCCTGCAACATACAATGAAGTGTGTTATATTAAGTAGTCAGTAATGAATTAATAACAGAATGGATAATTCTGTTAATAATTTTTGTTGTCACGAATTTAAGTTGTGTGTCAATTATACACTTGCCCTGAGAAACATTCACGGAATAAAAAAATTGACAGCTCGATCTGCTCATGTGTGGTCCCTGAGGTCATGTAAACATCCACGGAAATCTTTGCGAGTTCAGCTCATGGTCACGGCCACACACTAATAGTAGATGCGTGTGTGCGCTCGTGCAGGGGTCAACATTGTGTTCGCTTGAGGGCCCCTGTAAGATTTCCAGAAGCGCTGCCAATACTGATTTGTTTTAACCATTTGTTTCCTCATTTTAGCCGGATATAACTCACAAAAAATAAATCTCGAATTATATATTTATAGTAAACGTTGCCTAATGTATAATACATATATAATTCGAGGGTTTATTTTTATGAGTTATATCTGGCTCAAATGAAGAATTATATATATATATATATATATATATATATATATATATAGCAGTGGCGAGCGGTGACTTTTTTAACAGGGTATGCTGAGTAATATAATTAAGCCCCTCCCCGCCCTCCCCCGATCAGCTTTTGGGACGCACTCAAAGATGACAAATAAGAACCACCATGGCAGGTGTCGATTTAAAAGTATGCACATTTCCTACCTTATTTGTAAATTAAATTCATCTCCAATCCTTCTTCTATCGTTTCAGATTTATCCATTGTTATAGGAATGCTAGAAAAATATAGCTGATTTCCTAAGTAAAACCCGCTAAAACAACGTTTTCACGTAGTTACGTTATTATAGGTAATATTCAGAGGGAGATGGGGGATTCCCCCGGTCTATGTCTCTGCATCTGCTAAAGGTTTTTTTATTTTATTTTATTTTTATTTTTTATTGTCAGTGAATAGGAGTTAAAACTCCAACCCAGGTGACATTACTCACAGACCATGCAAAATACCCAAAAATAATATATTTCAAATATTGCCAAGTAACACTGCAACATGGCAGACAACAATAAAATCAGAGAAGGACCTTAACTGTAAGCAACACGAGCATACGCAAAACAAAGGGAACAATAATGTAACAATAACAATTTGTAATTTATGTTAATGTTCAAAATGTTCAGGGGATTCATGTTTCTTTATTTTCCTGATGTTTATTATTATTAACATTTTATATAGCCCACATTTTTATAAACTTTTTTTTTTTAGTTTACCGCTTAGGCATGTTGACAATAACGTATCAACATACGTTGTCTATGACCAGGGCCGTCGCTAGGAATTCTGGGCCCTGTGCACAAAATTTGCTATGGGGCCCCCTCAAAATCACGTTCATTTTTGGGTGAATCTCCCTTTAAGAACTTTATTGTTTGTAAATAATAAACACATAATTTATATAAGACACTGATATTTATCTATAATCAGGCCCTTATTGAATTAACATTTTACTTGAATTAAAATTAATTAGAGCTAAACATCTAAAAAGAAATAAGTTATTTCTTAGAATCCAGAGTTTATCTGACTAGTATTAGTTGGATGGTGGTCACAAGAAGTAAAACCATGGTCCTCATTACCATGGTTATATGGTTTTAAAATAAATAATAAGTAATAATAAACTATAAAATTTGTAGGTAAAAACTAAACATGAAGAAACTACAAAACACCTTTTATAAACTTAAAATATTCCCCAATATGTAACATTTATAATAAATTGTTTTATTTGTATTATTGTAAATTGTAAACATTGTTAATAACTTGAAGTTCAATTACTATGGTGCTGAATTGACAAGCCTAGTGCCGTTTTCCAATATACCTCATTGTCGTGGCTGTTTTCAGCCAGCATCACTACAGAACCTTTAATGTTCTCATATCACACGACTGTAAAATAATTCTGTGTCACATCTGAATGGATCAAGCGACTTTATCTCTTATAAATCGTGGCCGAAGCGCGGCGCACGTTCGCCGGCGCTGTGCAGGAGATCTGCTTTGACGCGCGACTGGCGGATGCATCAGGGAGCGCTACTTTGCGGTTTCGCATGCGCTGTCATTTAAAAACAGCGCCTAATATCAAGGAGGTCTCCCTCGTTTCGGCGATCGGCCCACTACTCGAATAGAATGTCCCGGTGCTCCCGATGGCCAGTAGGCGATCGTGGGCCCCCCAGACCCCTGGGCTATATGCACTCTGTCACCCTTTCCCCCCACTAGCGACGCCCCTGTTATGACCAAAAATGAAAGAAGATGTGTTATCAGTGGACTTTTAAAACTTGCTTTGCTTGAGAAAACATAAAAATACAATTACAGCGTGTTTTTTTCTTTTGATCTAGTCGAGTTGGTTTTGCATCAAACACAATGTGATTTTCGGCAATCGAGATCTGACAGCAACAGCGCATTTTTCCGCTTGGGCGAGCGCTTCGCGGACAGCTTACCTCGCGCATTAAATCAGCCGCAGACCAGCAAACCAATGAGAACGCGCCTCAATCCTGACGATCATAGCCACAGAGCGGAGGCGAGAAAGCTGCGGAGAATCCGCTCGCCCGGAAGCAACCGTAACTGACGTAGATTTACAGAAAATTACTGCCGTTTGGCAAATACATATTTGTACATACGTATTCCTAACTCTTTAAGCTTTAAGTTACATTTCAAACGACAAGGGATCAACATATAATCATAGTTATTTTAGTTATCCCTTGAACTTATTATCTCAAATGGCCTGGGTATGCAGAGCATTCGCAGCTTATATGGACGGAACGCCCGAGAGAGAGAGATTTTAAAGTTTGACAACCTTTTCCAAAAATAACTTTTATTCTTATAGAACCCAGTAACAAAATAAACGGATACACTTTTGACAAGAGAAGGGTTCTTTGCTAAACCTAAAGAAAGAGAGAGTAAGAGTTATCCATATATTATTAATATTATCCAAACAATTCCATAATGATTTTTATATTGATGATGTTTAAAGCATTATACAAGACTATAGTTACCAAAATATTATGTGACAAAACGTAAAAAAAAGAAGAAAAAGAAAAAAAGATCGTTTCCTTCATAAGTGAGTAAAAGTAAAGCTTAAAGGAACAGCATTCTTCAAAATATTTTGAAGAAACTTATACAGGTTTGGAACGACATGAGTGAGTAAATGATGATTTTTGTTTGAGGTGAACTATTCCTTTAATTGTAAATTTATTACACTGGCTTTGAGGTCATGTTTCTGGAAATTGAGTAGAGCAAAAATAATTTTATTGCTTGGGAGTATTAATATCACATCAGTATTTCTATATAAAATATTATTTTTCTGTTGAAGTATTCAAAATGAAGTATTATCTATCTATCTATCTTTCTATCTATCCATCTATCTTTGCGTCTTGCATCAGAGGACTGTATTAAAATAAATTGGATTTAATTAATTAATTATTGAATTATAAAATAGTTTGGTTTTGTATATTTTATATACGTATATTTTAGCTGTAAGCGGTCAACCTCGCTCCAGGACTTAAATCAATCATGAAGAATGTACAAAAACAACAACAAAAACAACAACAAAAAACAGTATTATTGTGTTATTGTAGTTCGCCCTATTTTCATTCTGCATTATGAATTATGGCCTAAGTGTCATTAAACTCTACAATCAATACAATGAATTACTGGTTGATGAATAATGCAGAGATTCAGTCCACAAATCTATAGGATTCAATGTATAAAAATCAAATCCACAAAACATAAACAATATATCGTTTAGAAAAAAAATCATAATTTGAACAGGTATAGAAAACTTGAAGACATTTTTATTCTTTTAATTTTCAATAGAACTGAATTACTACAACTAATGTTTAAATTAATTGAAACAGGGGGAAAAAAACCCTACTAAAAGTTATTTTCTACACCATGTACAGTTTATACAGTGCTTGTGAAATAAGACGTGTCAATATAGATATGTACAACTAAAAAAATCGACATAACTACATTGGGCAAATGTTGCCAATAAAGCGGTCAATATTGTGGCTATAACTGTAGCCAAACATTAAACATTTGAAAAGAATAAATAAGTTGCGTTTTACGTTTAAAAGTGCCTTCATTTCGCGTTCTTACGGTTTTCACCTTTTAAAGCGAAATGAAAATTATTGTGGAAAAACATTCATACAAACGTTTCAAACTCGACTTTAAGAACAATATATCAACATTGGAGCGTTTCACTCATCTTTGTATCTCCGAGTGTGGTAGTCATCCGCCAGCAGAGTTAGTACCGAGCTGTTGGAAACTAGATGCTTTTGATTTTATTTTGCCCCAGGCCTTATTCGCAGATATCTGAAGCTGTAGGTTTTTCCATTTTGAAATCTCTAAACTTAGCGAATCGGCCTTTCTAAAGTGCTCCTCTATTGAGTTTGTAGTTTTCTAACAATGCATTTCAATTGCCAAGTTCTGATTAGTAATAAACGGCAAATCTTAATTCCGTATTCCATGTTCCTTTCCAAGACCACTCCATGGTTCATTTGGGTCTATTTGCCCTGTTTCTCGTCGTTGCATAGAGAAGTTGCATGCAATAATGCTGTCACATCACACATGGTTTGATGTCCTGATAGGAGACCTGCTGATGGTGGTAGTACGAGCTACTCCCTGGTGAATGCATTGATGAAGAGGTCATGGCGTTAAAAGAGAAGACAAACTCTTTCCTGTCACACATGCTGGGCGATTGGGAATGATAGCGCGGTATACCTGCGGGGACAGAAAATGAAACTGCATTGTTAAAAAAAAAAAAAAACTACATAGAATTCACCCTTAGTTTAACATGTTGGTTTAGTTTAGTTGATCATTTAATTTCTTTATGAATAAATTTAATGTTCCGCTTGGCTGTATATTTAGTCATTTGGCAGACGCTTTTATCCAAACTGTACGTTTGGGTTGGCCTGCTAAACGTTGCCTAATGGTATTTTAGTGTTTATTATTATTATTATTATTATTAGTAGTAGTAGTAGTAGTAGTAGCATAGCAATGATAAAGAAATTGTTTCGGAGATGAACATTCGCCTGTGACATTAAGTCGTGCATTCAGCGGGAAAATATTTATGCATCTCGTAAAATCTTCTAGCCGGGGTGGGTGTGTGTGTGCAGCTTAATATACCAGTAGATATTAGAAATGAAATATGAGTTTGTGTAGCCTATAGGCAATGGTAAGGTGATGCTATATATATATATATATATATATATATATATATATATATATATATATATATATATATATATGTATGTGCGTGTGACCCTGGACCACAACACCAGTCATAAGTAGCACGGGTATATTTGTGGCAATTGCAAACAATACATTGTATGGGTCAAAATAATCTATTTTTCTTTTATGCCAAAAATCATTAGGATATTAAGTAAAGATCATGTTCCATGAAGATATTTTGCAAATTTCCTACCGTAAATATATCAAAATGTAATCTTTGATTAGTAATATGCATTGCTAAGAACTTCATTTGGACAACATTAAAGGCGATTTTCTCAATATTTTTATTTATTAATTTATTGCTCCATCAGATTCCAGATTTTCAAATAGTTGTATCTCAGCCAGATATTGTCCTATCCTAACAAACCATACATCAATGGATAAATCTCAATAAAAGTAAAATGGATCCTTATGATATATATATATATATATGTGTGTGTATGTGTGTATAAACACGTCACCTTACCATTGTCAACACGTTTTTATTTTAATTTAATTTGTTTTAAAAATTCATATGTTTAAAGAAATTGATTGCAATTTTTTTCTGGATTCGAGTTGTATAAATTGTATAAATCATTTTTATTTTATTTATTTATTTATTTAAAATCTGTTTTGTTAAAGAAAATGATCACACTTTGCATTACGGTGCCAGTGTTTGGTGTATTAAATGCGGTGATTCTTTGTGCGTTTCTCTAAAAAATGCATAAACATTGATGAAAAATGTGACCAACACATACTAACTGAAGGGGAAGATATAATTGCACAAATGTGTGTCGTTATGCTGCATAATTTTAGCTGGCCTGTTGTTAGATTCAGATGTGTTATTAAAAAAGAAAAAGAAAAAAAGATTCAGTAATAGTCTACCTTATAAAACAACGAGATCAACTATTTCTGTCAAACATGTCAGTCGGGGTCAAATTATCTTTAAAACATTTACCTTGAAGGTCGGTGGTTCCGTGGCCATTCTGGTGCAGGTAGGACTGTTCCAGAGAGTGTGTGGGTAAACTGGGTTGCAGTGGATTGGCTCCAGGGTTGCACGGAGAGAGCGGCTGCTGTTTGATGTAAGACGCCCCGTTGTTTAGAGGGGCCGGGGACGCTGGAGGCCAGACCGAGGCTGTGCTGCTAGAATACACGGCATGCGGCTCCATCACTCCCCCGCTGGCAAGAAGCGGCGATGCAGAGTTGTCATGATGGGTGTATTCACTCCCCGAGGATCCCGTGCAACTGCCCATGTAGGAATGTCCACTATTCGTTGATAGATGGGACATGGAGTGTCCTGCCAAGCCCATTCCTTCCATATTGCTGGCCAAATGTCCATTCATCGTCCCAATCCCACTCTCCAAAGGTAAACTGTTTGGAAGACAAGACAGGCCCCCGCCGCCCCCCTGAAAGTTATAGGACTCGGGTATGTGATTGAATCCCAGCCCGTTCATCATGCTGTACATGGAAGGTTTGAGCGCCTGACATTTGCGCCTGAATCCCCGCGGCCTCCTGCGGAAAGATCCCTCCTCAAACATGAACTCGCTGGCCGGGTCGATGGTCCAGTAGTGACCCTTCCCGGGTCTGCCCAGACCCTTGGGCAGCTTAATAAAGCACTCGTTCAGAGACAGATTGTGACGCACCGAGTTTTTCCAGCCTTGATATGAGCCTCTGAAAAACGGGAAGCGGCTCTGGAGGAACTGGTAAATTTCGCTCAGAGTCAGTCGTTTGGTTGGAGAGCTCTGGATGGCCATGACAATGAGAGCGATGTAAGAGTACGGGGGCTTTTCAGGACGACGGATTCCAGCGTTCGTCTTTTTTGTTTTGGTGCTGGAGGGGGAAGAGGAGGTCTCCATCACAGGCGTCTGTCCGTGCGGTTTCTCCGACATGGGGCTACTGTGAGCAGGGGTCTGCACGGAGAGCTGCTGGACTTCAGCAGTCATTCTTTACGCACACGTGCAAGTCAAAATCCACGAACAAAAATACTGCGATTTACGCTGCTTATATTAATAACCAGTTGAACTGCAGAAATGACCCCTCTTTCTCTCTGGTTATTACTCCTGTGATAGTACTACGCACCATACAACTGAATACTGCAGGGAAAAGAGATTCTTTCGGCTTCAGATCCTGTCCTCTTGTTCTTTCCTTAGGAATTGAGCTTTTACTTATCTGTTTCCATCCGCTCCTCTCAGGCTCTTGAGCATGAGCACGTCAGAGTCACTCAGGGGCCGCCCAGTGTCCCTCCCAGTGTCCCTCCCACTGTCAGCTCTGCTGAGGTGGGCTTCACCGACATCTACACAACTATTTCACTAGAAGTAACGCGCGTTTGTAGTCTTATTTATTGTAAATAAAATAGCATATTCAGTGCACGTTAGCATAGATACTTTTTTGCACAATACAAAATTACTTTAAACCAATAATAAATTCAACTTAGTATCGTAACATTACTGGATGATCACCGCGTTTTGGGGCTTTTTAATAATATCAATGGGATAAAAATGATTAATTCATTAATGTAATTTGTACATTAAATACTTTGAACTTTAAATCATTCTCACATTAATAAATAAAAAGAGCGGGTTTTAGGGAAGTTCAGATGCTGCAAAATCGCGTTATGCAGTAAGTTATTTTTTAAGAAATAACACCACTTTAAAAAGCCCATAATCGGTAGAAAATTGTTTCTTTTTCCAGATAGACAGGAACACAGACAAGATGTTTACTACAGAATGTAAACACTCTCTCTGAGCTTTTCAAATAAAAAATCAAGCCAAAAGCCTCGGTAGTGCAGCTAATTCACATAGAAAGCCGCATCCGCATTCTGAGTTTTACATAGAAATTTAAAGAATCCTGGGCTGTGGAAGAATGGAAGTTTTCGGTAACATTGAGTTGATGGAAAGTCGTCTGAAGACTACAAAATTTCTCTGTATCGCTTCATGAAGGCAAGTTCACACGAACCTTCCCAGTTGTCATATTGCACCTCCTCAATTTTTTGCTTTGCGACTGACACTGATTTGCCTAATTGTGAACGTTATGGACAATATAGTAAAATAAATGCGTCATAAATGTCTATCAGTATTCTGCAGACATTTTCTTTCTTTCTTTCTTTCTTTCTTTCTTTCTTTCTTTCTTTAATCTTGATTATTTGCTCTCTTCCGGATCCAATATCTAAATCGAAGCTTCAGTCTAATTTAGTTACTGGGAATGTGTATATGTTTTTATTTCTGTGCAGCACTCATGCTTTGAGAGTACAGACTTTATTTATTTATTTATTAAGATACGACATACATTAATAACGAATTCACTTTGAGTCACATTTCTGTTGAGACGTGTGCAGCCTACATAGAGGTTTCACATGTTGGGGGAAAAAAAGACTAATCTAGAAGAAACTTTTTTACTTGCTTTACTAAGAAATATCAATATTCAGGAGTATATCTCTGTTATCAGTACCCTTAAAGGTTTGGATGCATACTGATAGAGGTATTGTTTTCAAGGCTTGAAAAGGGCCCGTACTTTTATCAGCGCTATGGACCACCCAGAATGCGCTCGCCCTCTGCTTTTAATTGAGGTTGAAGAGTTCATTTGTTAAGGCCTTTAGTTTTAACACTCCTTTACTACTGTGCCCTGTTCACTTTCACATTAACTATTCAAATCTTAATATCAATAGATAATGCATTCTCAAATGTATACGTAATACGACTAGTTGTTTCATGGATTTGAGACCTAAAGCATGGTACAATTCTTCACCTTTGGATGTGCAAACAATTAACATTTGGTTTTCTGCTCGCTCACTTCAAACAACCGAGTTGATAAAAATATATTGCTCAAAACCTGATTTTTATAATAATAATAATAATAATAATAGACTGATTCGTCTCAGTCAATGTTCACATTTTCCATGACGTCTTCCAATAAAATATTTGACAAATTGCGCTCCCGGCCACTTAGAAAGAGGAAAGACACATTGTTCGCCTATGTTAGCATGACATAACACAGTTTTGCTAAATTCATTATTAGAACACAGGCGTCACTAGCTGTTTGTGTATTGTTAGTTTTAGATAATAGCCTACTTTTACTTTATTGTAACTCGATCTCATTAATGACAAAAAAAAAAGAAAAAAGGCCCAGTTGGGATATACATTATGAATTATGTCTACAAAAAAGTTAATGGATCCAACCACCGTTACACATTTGTAATGAAGCATTGAAATGTGGTTTCATTTATTCAGCCTATATTAATGAGGAAACGACTTGAATAGCAGGGGGGCTAAATGGCTAAAACATTAATCTATTCAAATAGAATGGAACATACTTAGATTGTTATAGATCAGTACATAGCCTACACAAACATCTCTTGAGCTGACTGCCAGTATATGACGGCAATTTGTTTTGGTTGGGAACAGAGAGATAATTCTGAATTCGTGGTGAACTCTGAAGGTTCACTTAAAGGCTGGACGTGAATTGTTTAAAAGGAAGAATGACAGACGGATCAGTCAAGGGTTGGCTGCTTGTAGGTCCACAAGTTCACTTTCGCGTGACACCTCCATTATTGCACTTATACCAGTAATATTGTAGTAATCATTATAACTGTAGTCTATATTGTAGAGACATTGTAGTTAATTTCTTTCTGATGTTTAAAAGAAAGAAAAAAAATAACGAAAGAAAGAATGAGTTTTTTTTTTAGATTTCTGAAGATACTTATCTCTTTTCACAATATACTGTACAGGTGCATCTCAATGAATTAGAATGTCATGAAAAAGTTCATTTTTTCTTGTAACTTATTTCAAAAAGTGAAACTTTCATATATTTTAGATTCATTACATGTAAAGTAAAACATTTCAAAAGTTTTTTTTGTTTTAATTTTGATGATTAGATCTTACAGCTCATGAAAGTCAAAAATCAGTATCTCAAAATATTAGAATATTTACATTTGAGTTTCAATAAATGACCATCCATACAGTATACATTCTGGGTATCTCTTGTTCTTTGAAACCACAATAATGGGGAAGACTGCTGACTTGGCAATGATCCAGAAGACGAACATTGACACCCTCCACAAAGAGGGTAAGTCACAGAAGGTCATTACTGGAGGAAGAGTGAAAGGTGTGGCTGTTTACAGAGTGCTGTATCAAAGCATAATAAATGCAAAGTTGACTGGAAGGAAGAATTTGGGTAGGAAAAGGTGCATAGAGAACAAGCAAGAGGAAGATGAGAGAACAGACCCAACAATTCAGGATGACCGCAAGCTTGAGAATACACTTGGGAGAGCTTAAAGCAAAAGGAGCCCCACAAGGAGTAAATTAACATACTTTGCCAACAATTCACTAAAAATGATTGAAGCTGGAGTCAGTGCATCAAGAGTCACCACACTCAGACGTCTTCAGGAAAAGGGCTATCTATCTATCTATCTATCTACCAAGTTATTATTTTCTCCATTATATTCCACTTCTGAACCAGAGTATTCACATTCATTACAGGTAGAAGTATAGATACGTCAGAAGCATCTTACTGTGTTTCAAAACTACTTAAAGAGAAAAAGAACTGTTCACCCAAAAATGACTGTTGCTCAGTGGTCTGAAGAATGTGGGAAACAAAGTCCTCATGGTATTTTTTTCTATGGAAGATGAAAGTTACAAACTTTCTTAAATTTTGCATTTCAGGTTTGGAATTTGGAAATCAAGGTCCCAGAGTCTGTACACTACCCCACCTCCTCAAACAAACGTTTTTCTAAAGCCATAATGAAGAGTGGACGCTTTTGTCCAAAGGCACAATAGAAGAATCAAAACCAACAAAAGAGCAACAACCATGTTGCTTGTCTACACCCTAAGTCCAGTGTGAAGTTTCCACAGTTCAATCTCAGTGTACACATGCACTAATACAACAATCTATTTGATACCATCCAATGCACATACATGCTGCGTATCCCAATACATACGGTGTATAATGTGTATTGATAACCTGAGTATATTTATGTGTATATTGGCTCTGTAAGTATGTAACAAATGTGCTGTGATGATGTGACAATAAAAGTGATTTGATTTGATTTGGTTAGCCTAACACAGTCCAAGGTATTTTTTTATTTTATTTTATTTTTAATATATAATATATATATAATGTTATATTAAAATGTTAATGTTGAAAAATTTGGGATCGCTGGCATATGCTGAAAATGAACACATTTTAGTTGCAAATACATTAAAACCATTTATGGACATTTCGCTCGAGTTCTCTTCTTGAGTCTCTGCCACAGACATCTTCGTACTTGGCTACATACGTCTGCTATGTCCAGTGATGAGGGTAACGAGTAACAAAGTTAGTATAGCCTACTTATCACAACATTGTCAATCGCGTTGTCAATCGCAAACGCTAATTTATTCAAACGTCTCTCTACCGAACTACTGTAGCTTAATTTGCGGAGGACGAAGAGAAAGCACCCGTTTGATAAATGAGCCAGTAGTGGAGAAATAATAACTTTTAAGAAATTATTTTTTTTTGAGTAACGACCCCAACACTGGCTATGTCCTTGCTGGAGTATGACGTGATTTGTGTCATGTGCAGGTGCGATGGATCGCGTGCAAACCAATAGGGTGTCGGAATGGTGTTTATTCTTCTCATCCAACCACAATCAAATTCACTCTATCCGGATGGCGCGATTTATCTGGATAGTTTTTTTTTTATTTTTTTAACGAAGACAAGCCGGAATGAAAACAAGCCGAAATGAAATGGGAGTAACGAGGCTATTTTTAAAAAGTAAGGAGTAGAAAGTACAGATAATTGCGTGAAAATGTAAGGAGTAGAAGTAAAAAGTCGGCTGAAAAATAATTACTCCAGTAAAGTATAGATACCCAAAATTTCTACTTAAGTAAGGTAACGAAGTATTTGTACTTCGTTACTTGACACCTCTGGCTTATACAGAATGTCATGTAATTAAAACAGTCTAGATTTGGAGAGGGTGCTCAGTCCCCATTACTTCCACTCTCTTCGTAGGTGGGCGCGTATATTTTTGTTGAAGTGCTGTTTATGTGAATAGGAATAGAGGTCTGCGCGGGACTGTTTTTTAAGTCCCGCTCCCGCGAGGTTATATCCCGCACCTACCCGATCCCGCAATATATTCAGTCTTTGTTCACCCGCTGTCCGCTTTGAATAATTTTCTTCCCGCTAAATTTAGATCTCGTTTCCAGAATCACACATTAAATTCCCTCTACTGAAATAAAGAGAGATAGGCTAACAAATAAAAGTGTAGTCTGCACAAAATTGTATTTGTTATTTTATTCGTCTTGTCAAGAGTCTTTTATTGACAGCAAAATGTTTTGCTGCCAACACAGTAGGAAAAAAAGTGTCACAGAGAAAATAAATATGTACAAAAATTGTATTCCTTATTTTTATTCTCTTGTCAGGATACTCAGGATACAATTCGTTTAAACTTTACAACACAATAGCAACAAGTGTCGCAGAAGATTTTTTTTTAGGTTGTACAAAAATGGCCTAATATAATTTTATTCGTCTTGTCAAAATACTAAATTCGTTTAACATCTTGCTGTAAACACAGTAGTTTAGAAGTTTAAAAGTTTGACAGATTAATACAATCAGTTATACCGTTTAAAGTCACTTATTTATTAGTTTTTTTTTTCTCCAGTAATTTATCAAAATATTTTAAAAGGATTGCTGCATGGTTAAAATAAGCTACGCGTAAAAAAAAAAAAAAAAAAAAAGTTTTTTAGAGAGAGAGAGAGAAAAAAAGAAGATAAGTCACCTATAAGTCGCATTTTATTATTTCATTCAGAAATTGTCACAACCAGTTGCTGGAGTGCCCATGTCAGCCACAAGAGGGCACTCTTATTGGATTGTTGTTTTTCGGTTCTGGACTTCGTTTCCCATCACCCCTTGCACTCATGATTGCCTGATTGTATTCAGCTGTATGTCATTGGTATTAGTTTGTCTCTCTATTTAAGTTCTGTCACATACTGCTCTGAGACAAGGTAGATATCCAAGTGCAGTTTTATTGGGATGCACAATCGTAGTCAAAAAACAGGCAAAAATCCAAAAACCATAAGACTTGAATAGACAGAACGTGCAGTGTAACAATAGCAAAACCTCGATGACAATGCAGACACAAACACAGCTTAAATAGAGAGACAAACTAATACCAATGACATACAGCTGAATACAATCAGGCAATCATGAGTGCAAGGGGTGATGGGAAACGAAGTCCAGAACCGAAAAACAACAATCCAATAAGAGTGCCCTCTTGTGGCTGTCATGGGCACTCCAGCAACTGGTTGTGACAGAAATAGGCCGACGCGAATTACAAACATTATAATAAACACTGTAAACATAGCTAGGCTATTTTAGTTTTTCTCACTCCACAACAAATCCTTTCAATTAACAGTAGGCTATTTAGAAAAGAACAAGAATTAAAAATAACGACAAACCAAAACAAATTAATTTAGGCTAAAACGAAACTGAAACCAATGTTGGGTCTCTCGTTCGACACAAAATCAAATGTTTCCGTATTCGCGATGTATTTGAATGGCAAAATATTATTTACCTTTTATGTAGGCCTGCTTCACTCACGTTCCAATATCCACGTAAAACAAAATGCTTTGCATAACTTCACAGTGGTAAGGTGATAACGCTTAACGGCACAGATTTTACTACATATTTAAACTGAGCAGTGTGTTTTTTTCCCCATATGTTTGATTGATTGTTTTTTATAATGATAATGAACAGGCTGCATTGTGAAGGTAGAATGCTTAACTGTATGTTTTTTTTTCCCTTCTAACTGTGGAAGCAAATACTCCTTTTAGTCATGAAGATAATCGGAATTGTAAAAAGTTAGATTTTATTTGTGTACATTCACAATAAAAACTAATCTTTGCACTTTTGTAAAATAAGCCTAAAAAAATAGCATGCCGCTTTCTGCTGTCTGCATGGTTTCCTTTCGCGCAGCACAAAAATGAACCGAAACTCTGCTACTTGCACAGTTTTTCTTTCGTTTTCATAAATTATTATTTAAGTGAAAATATATTTCTCGTATAGGCCTATTTTTCCTTCGTTAGTAGATAATATATATATATATATTATATATATATATATATATATATATATATATATATATATACACACACACACACATTAGAGCAAAGCTTTATTATGTTTTTCTCCGCTAGCAGAAGCCCTGCAGGTGCGTGATGTGATGTGATGTGATATGATATGATCATGTGAATCCTCATAGCTGTTGTTTGCTGTTTTTTGCGCATGTAAAATTAATCCCCGGAAAACAAATATTAGTATTTTTAACGGGTCAAAGACACTTATTCTTTCTAATTTAATTCTGTTCTAATTTAAAATAATCTTGTCGGTTAACGGTTAATAATCGGTTAAGGAGCGTCGGTTGTCGGTTAGGAAAAATAACCGAAATGAACATCCCTAAAATAAATTCGACATCTGTCATTTAAAATTATAGGCTAAGCAAAATATAAACAAAACCGAGTTGAACGTTCTTCAAGGACAGCGCATCCACACTTTGCTCCATCTTTATTTATTTTTTTTAGTCATTTAGCAGACGCTTTTGTCCAAAGCGACTTACAAATGAGGGCAATAGAAGCAATCAAAAACAACAAAAGAGCAACAACATGCAAGTGCTATGACAAGTCTTGGTTAGCCTAACGCAGTACACGTAGCAAGGTATTTATATATATATATATATATATATATATATATATATACATACGTATATATATATATATATACACTGAACAAAAATATAAACGCAACACTTTTGTTTTTGCCCCCATTTTTCATGAGCTGAACTCAAAGATCTAAGACTTTTTCTATGTACACAAAAGGCCTATTTCGCTCAAATATTGTTCACAAATCTGTCTAAATCTGTGTTAGTGAGCACTTCTCCTTTGCCGAGATAATCCATCCACCTCACAGGTGTGGCATATCAATATGCTGATTAGACAGCATGATTATTGCACAGGCTGGCCACAATAAAAGGCCACTCTAAAATGTGCAGTTTTATCACACAGCACAATGCCACAGATGTCGCAAGTTTTGAGGGAGCGTGCAATTGGCATGCTGACTGCAGGAATGTCCACCAGAGCTGTTGCCCGTGAATTGAATGTTAATTTCTCTACCGTAAGCCGTCTCCAAAGGCGTTTTAGAGAATTTAGCAGTACATCCAACCGGCCTCACAACCGCAGACCACGTGTAACCACACCAGCCCAGGACCTCCACATCCAGCATCTTCACCTCCAAGATCATCTGAGACCAGCCACCCGGACAGCTGCTGCAACAATCGGTTTGCATAACCAAAGAATTTCTGCACAAACTGTCAGAAACCGTCTCAGGGAAGCTCATCTGCATGCTCGTCGTCCTCATCGGGGTCTCGACCTGACTGCAGTTCGTCGTCGTAACCGACTTGAGTGGGCAAATGCTCACATTCGATGGCGTCTGGCACTTTGGAGAGGTGTTCTCTTCACGGATGAATCCCGGTTTTCACTGTACAGGGCAGATGGCAGACATGTGGGTGAGCAGTTTGCTGATGTCAACATTGTGGATCGAGTGGCCCATGGTGGCGGTGGGGTTATGGTATGGGCAGGCGTATGTTATGGACAACGAACACAGATGCATTTTATTGATGGCATTTTGAATGCACAGAGATACCGTGACAAGATCCTGAGGCCCATTGTTGTGCCATTCATCCACAACCATCACCTCATGTTGCAGCATGATAATGCACGGCCCCATGTTGCAAGGATCTGTACACAATTCCTGCAGCTGAAAACATCCCAGTTCTTGCATGGCCAGCATACTCACCAGACATGTCACCCATTGAGCATGTTTGGGATGCTCTGGATCGGCGTATACGACAGCGTGTTCCAGTTCCTGCCAATATCCAGTAACTTCGCACAGCCATTGAAGAGGAGTGGACCAACATTCCACAGGCCACAATCAACAACCTGATCAGCTCTATGCAAAGGAGATGTGTTGCACTACGTGAGGCAAATGGTGGTCACACCAGATACTGACTGGTTTTCGGACCCCCCCCCAATACAGTAAAACTGCACATTTTAGAGTGGCCTTTTATTGTGGCCAGCCTAAGGCACACCTGTGCAATAATCATGCTGTCTAATCAGCATCTTGATATGCCACACCTGTGAGGTGGATGGATTATCTCGGCAAAGGAGAAGTGCTCACTAACACAGATTTAGACAGATTTGTGAACAATATTTGAGAGAAATAGGCCTTTTGTGTACATGTGAAAAAGTCTTAGATCTTTGAGTTCAGCTCAAGAAAAATGGGGGCAAAAACAAAAGTGTTGCGTTTATATTTTTGTTTTCTCATTAGATTTCAGCTCAGTTGTCGTTTGCTAGGAAACATTGTTTTGCATACTGTGTTTTACCTGGTAAACGCGTTCGCAAGTCGCGTTTGTTCTCGTGCTTATCGCGGGAGTTCCCAGTTTCGGTTTGCTAAGTAGGAAGGCGTGGTCAGCTGACTTCAGGGACTAGTAATTAAGCAAGTATAAAACTGGTTTGTACACCGCGGCAGCGGTCGCGGCAGCCCTCGTGTGAAGACCGACAAGTGTAAAGACGATCGACTCTACCTTGCACGACTCCACCGAGCAAGGACACCGACAAGGCACTTGAGTATTGCTTTCTCCCCTTTCTTTACTTTTTGTCTAACTTGTTCTCATCTACTTGTTTAGTCAATTGAACTCACTATGTGCTTTCAAATCTGTACTATTACTACTAACACTCGCAGAGCACGCACTGTACGTTGGAGGCAGGCCAATCCTAATAATCTACGAACGGTCCCTCTGTCCTCTACTACCTTACTCTCTGTTCCAATTGGTCTTTGGAACTGCCAGTCTGCTGTAAACAAAGCAGATTTTATTCCTTCTATTGCTACTCATTCCGGTCTCAGCCTCATGGCCCTAACTGAGACTTGGATCAAACCCGAGGACACTGCCACTCCTGCAGCTCTCTCCACTAATTTCACTTTTTCCCACACCCCTCGCACGATTGGGAGGGGTGGAGGCACTGGTCTCCTTATTTCAAATGAATGGAAATTTGATCTTCTACCATCTCCTACAGGCAACAGTTCATTTGAATCTCATGCAATTACTATTACCCACCCTGCTAAAATCCACTTTGTAGTTGTGTATCGTCCCCCAGGTCAACTGGGTAACTTCTTGGAGGAGTTGGATGTGTTACTGTCAAACTTTCCTGAAGATGGAACTGGTACCTCTGGTACTGCTCGGCGACTTCAACATCCACCTAGAAAAACCCCAGGCTACTGACTTCAACACTCTTCTCACTTCATTTGACCTCAAACGAGTGTCTACTACGGCTACTCACAAATCAGGTAACCAACTGGACCTCATCTACACACGCTACTGCTCCACTGACGACACATTAGTAACTCCACTGCACACCTCAGACCACTTCCTCATCACTTCTAACCTCACACTAACTCCTGACATAGCACACGCTCCTCCGCAGGTCACCTTTCGACGTAAGCTACGCTCGCTCTCTCCCTCTCGCCTATCCTCAATGGTTTCATCCGCACTACCTTCACCCTCTCAGTTTTCTGCACTCGACACAAACAGTGCTACTGACACTCTTTGCTTCACTCTAACATCTTGCTTAGACAAGTTTTGCCCCCTTTCATCCAGACCAGCACGCGCTACCCCCTCTGCCCCCTGGTTGTCCGATGTTCTCCGTGAACATCGTGCTAAACTAAGGGCTGCAGAGAGGAAATGGCACAAATCCAAAAACTCTACCGACCTTAGTGTGTATCAGTCACACCTCTCTTCCTTCTCTGCAAATGTCTCCACTGCTAAAATGACATACTACCACAACAAAATTAACAACTGTTCCGACTCTCGCGCACTCTTCAAAACGTTCTCTTCTCTTCTCTGTCCTCCTCCCCCTCCTCCTTCATCAACTCTTACAGCTGATGACTTTGCAACTTTCTTCACAAATAAAACAAAAACCATCAGTGACCAATTCCTCACACCACAAACTAATAATAACTTCATAACGACAAATACACAATCTCTCACCTCCTTTTCTCCTCTCTCGGAGACAGAGGTTTCCAAACTCATCCTTTCCAATCATCCCACTACTTGTTCACTAGATCCTATCCCCACTCACCTCCTTCAAGCCATTTCTTCTTCGGTCATACCTGCGCTTACTCACATTATCAACACCTCGCTTCACACTGGTACATTTCCCACAGCATTTAAGCAGGCTCGGGTAAGCCCACTGCTTAAAAACCTGCTCTAAATCCAGCACTTTTAGAAATCTACAGACCGGTATCCATTCTTCCATTCATTGCAAAGTCACTTGAGCGAGTTGTGTTCAACCAACTCTCTCTGTTTCTTGCACAGAACAACATTCTGGACAACAACCAATCTGGCTTCAGAAGTGGCCACTCAACTGAGACTGCCCTACTCTCGGTTACAGAGGCCCTGAGACTAGCAAGAGCAGCTTCCAAATCCTCTGTACTCATCTTGCTGGATCTGTCTGCTGCCTTTGACACTGTTAACCACCAGATCCTCATGTCCATCCTCAGAAAGATGGCTATCTCAGGAACCGCCCTCCTGTGGTTCGAGTCTTACCTCTCAGATAGGTCCTTCAGGGTGTCTTGGAGGGGTGAGGTTTCAAAGTCACAACTTCTTGCTACTGGAGTTCCTCAAGGCTCAGTGCTTGGACCACTTCTCTTCTCCATCTACATGTCGTCATTAGGATCGGTTATTCAGAAGCATGGCTTTTCCTACCACTGCTATGCTGATGACACTCAACTCTACTTCTCATTCCAACCAGATGATCCGACGGTAACTGCTCGCATTGTAGCCTGTCTGAGTGACATTTCTAGCTGGATGATGGACCATCACCTTCAGCTCAATCTTGCTAAGACAGAACTGCTCGTGTTCTCAGCCAACCCATCACTTCACCACAACTTCTCTATACAGCTGGGTTCGTCAACCATAACTCCTTCCAGGACAGCCAGGAACCTTGGAGTTGTGATCGATGATCAGTTAAGCTTCACAGACCATATTGCTACAACGGCCCGGTCCTGCAGATTTGCCTTATACAACATTAGGAAGATTAGGCCCTTCATGTCGGAGCAAGCCGCACAACTCCTTGTCCAAGCTCTTGTTCTCTCCAGACTGGACTATTGTAATGCTCTCTTGGCGGGCCTTCCCGCATGTACTATCAAGCCTCTGCAACTGGTCCAGAATGCAGCAGCCAGAGTGGTCTTTAATGAGCCGAAAAAAGCTCACGTTACCCCTCTCTTCATCAGGTTACACTGGCTACCAATAGCCGCTCGCATCAAATTCAAGGTACTGATGTTTGCCTACAAGACCACAACTGGCACTGCACCAATATACCTAAACTTGCTAGTTCAAACTTATGCGCCCTCCAGAAGCTTGCGTTCTGCAAGTGAACGACGCCTTGTGGTGCCATCCCAAAGAGTTACCAAATCACTCTCACGGACCTTTTCCTGGACTGTGCCCAGCTGGTGGAATGACCTCCCAATCTCAATTCGAACAGCTGAGTCTTTAGCCATTTTCAAAAAACATCTAAAGACACATCTTTTTCGCCAGCACCTGACTAACTAATACTAACACTTACCTATTCTATTTAATAAAAAAAAAAAAAAAAAATCCTTTAAACGTGTACTGTGCTAGACTAACTGAGACTTGTCATGGCACTTGTATACTGTTGCTCTCTCGATGGTCTGATTGCTTCTATTGTTCTCCTCATTTGTACGTCGCTTTGGATAAAAGGGTCTGCTAAATGATTAAATGTAAATGGAACTGATAAACTGTAATAAATACTGAAGTATACTTTAGTTTTTACTATAGTAAACTCTAGTGTATTGTATAATATACCCTATAGTTGTAGAAAACTTAGTACAGTATTGGATAAAGTAATTTTATATTACTATAGTTGTTCTATTACCACAGCAATTATATAATCACCACAACAAATTAATTCAAGTACTTTACTATAGTATGGTTCAAAAACACTATAGTATTACTATAAATTACTATAGTATTTTTTCTCATAAAAAAGTTGTTCTAGCATGTATTCACCACTAGGAGTCTCTATAACACAAAATAACACATTTTTAAACATTGCTATACACATTTGGGCTAATTTAACTAACAAACTATATTTGTAATTTTTAATTTTAGAGTTGTAATATTTAGATTTAGAGTTTCGCCAAAGTTTGTTTGACAGGCGATCTGACATAATTATACTAAAAAACATTTACACCTCAAAAGACAAAGGCGAGCACTTTATTATTATTTTTACTTATTTATTTATTTTCATTTTTTTAGCCTAAATTCTTTTGCATAAAAAACATTTATTTGTATCAACAGGTGCAGAAAACCTGGAAGAGAATTAATATTTTTGAGCCAGGGTTTCTCTTTAAATTCTCCCAAGGTTTTTAACATCACACATGTTCTGCATGGTCAGTTCACAGCAGTGATAGAAATTAATATTTTCCAACAAAAGTTATTTTTATTGCCCCTTTATGGGCATTTTTACTTTTATAAAGCCTTTTTTTCTAGAAGTGTGCATTATCTTTTGCGTCAAATTCTTATATTTAATCAATAAAGTGAATTAGAATAAGACATTTGGGGCCGTTACAAACCAATAAAATCATTATAAACAAAATTAATCTTTGCAATGCACAGGAAACAAAGAATCTGTATCTGAAGAGGCATTTAGATGCATTTACACTGTTTAATGCAGGACATGAATGCTTTAACCTGCAGTTACAAATGCATAAATAATGTTTTGATATTTTAATCCTAAAACGTTGACACAACAGCAACATGACACAAGCAATTGATATTAGGAAACAGCAGACAACTGTGTACATAATCAATTGTACCGAATGTAACGAAGCATTTGTTACTTGTTCAAAAGAGACAAATTGCGTTAATGATGAGCACAAGTGACTAGATGATGTGGACGTTGAACATATAGTTTTGAGAATTTAAGCTGTGATCTGAGAAATGCACCAAAGCAACTGAGAAACCTGGAAGTAAATTGTAAAGTCAGTTATTCAACATGTAATAAAAAAAATTGTAATGCATTCGTTTACATTTCAAAAATGTACTTTATTTTTTAGAACAATTTCAACAAATGTTTATACATGATTCCCTGCTTTTCCTGCAGGTGCTAAACACTCTTTGGTTTATCCTCATCTGCAAATAAGTTGTCCACAAATGACAACTGACCTTTCGCAAAAACAAGATAGCCTACTTTTGCTGTCCGACAAGTCACAAGCCATGTTCTTACAGTGAAAATACATTGCGGAACAAAGCAGGTTACATAGTATAAAACAAAGTGTCAGCTTAAAAATGTTGTCAAAAAGTTCAAACAATAAAATAGACCCACAGTTTGGTGACTCTAGAGCAGGGGTCTGCAACCTTCAACGTCCAAAGAGCCATTTTGGCCCCTTTCCCACCGAATAAAATTCATGTGGATCCACAAAATATTTGATGCCCAAATAAAGATAACACGGCATATAGTTAAAGTTTTATATTCAGTTATGTTACAGGGCATGCAGGGAAGTAGTAATCATTTCAGAAGTGAGAGGGACAGAAATGTCAAATGTAGTAATAATAATAATAATAATAATAATTATAATATTTATTTATGTATGTATAATTGACAAAAAAAATAAAAAATCTCTTACGTTTAATTGGCTAAGAAATAAAATACACTGCTGGACAATAACCAATAATTTGTCTAATATAATATTTTTGATAAATATTTTACTAATGTCAATTTTATGGTTATGATTGTACAATCAGTACATATATATACTACAAACACATTTTCCATTTTTATCACAAAATAAGGCAGAAAATATATTTTATAGCTTCTGTACTGTAATTTATGCTGTCAATTACCACTGTATCATTCATATATGTGACCCTGGAGCACAAAACCAGTCTTAAGTAGCACGGGTATATTTGTAGCAATAGCCAAAAATACATTGTATGGGTCAAAATTATCAATTTTTCTTTTATGCCAAACATCATTAGGATATTTAGTAAATATCATCTTCCATGAAGATATTTTGTAAATGTATTACTGTAAATATATCAAAACTTCATTTTTGATTATATGCATTGCTAAGAACTTCATTTGGACAACTTTAAAGGCGATTTTTTTCAATATTTAGATTTTTTTGCATCCTCAGATTCAAGATTTTCAATTAGTTGTATCTCGGCCAAATATTGTCTGATCCTAACAAACCATACATCGATGGAATGATTATTTATTCAGCTTTCAGATTATGTATAAATCTCAATTTCGGAAAATAGACACTTAAGACTGGTTTTGTGGTCCAGGGTCACATATTACCTGGAGAAGACTTGAAAAACACATATCGTCTTCACGTTTCATCCATTAAGTTGTATGCTTGTTATTCAGCTTAGCTACAGCGATAGCGGGATGCCTGTCAAAAGATATTATTACTTCTCATATGAGTCCGTTTTGGACTTTCTGCGCGAGAGTATCCAAAACGACGTGACTATCTTTTCTCTTTTAATTTAAATCTAGATTTATTCACATTGGCCCTTGAAAACCTCTACTTTAACACACTTGACCGAGAAAAAGTGCAGGGGAAGAGTTTAGATTGTATAAAAAGTCTGGGGACACCTCACCCGCGTACACCCATACAGGGAGCCACCGCAAAGGGATGAAAGAGCCGCATGCGGCTCGGGAGCCGCGGGTTGCCGACCCCTGCTCTAGAGCCACAGTTCAAGCAGCACATGAACTGATCGATCATCTCTTTTAGTTACAGCACATGAATGAATATCAAAGGTTATTTTGTTTATGAAGAATATCAAAAACTTTAGGAGTCAGCTGTCCACGGCAGTCCTGCAGCACAATACACTCAGGAAAATATAGTCTGATTATCGTTATGGATAAAATCCGAGATATCATTTTTGTCTATATGGCACACCCAGTGGCGTAGCGTCTGGGCATGCAGGGTATGCATGTGCATATGGGCCCGGGCAGATTGGGGGCCCGCCGAGCCTAGGGGGAACTTTTAATTGAAACAAGTGAACGAATATAGAGCCCTGCACGGGCCCGGCCCTTGTCCGACAGCTTATCAGAATTCTCCGCCCGAGTCCGACCCGAGCCAGTGTCTTTTTCCCTTTACACAGCTACTGTTGCAGCCATTAAAATAGTTCAGTTTTGGTTCTTAATGGCAAAGTGGTTATTATTATAATTGAAACATTTTATGTTTGTTAAATTCAAGTTGTATTATTATTTTTTTAAATACCAAGCGGCCAGCGCCAGACAGTGAGTTAAGCATTTGATCAGTTTAACCTTCTCAAATAAACACGATTTTAGACAAAAACGTCATGCATTTCACAATATACATTTAAAAATTTAAGATAAATGTGTGATCAATATAAAATCGTTTGTGCTAAAAGTGGAAGCTGAAGCTCTCTTTGAAGGACATGGAGGCGCTAGCCAGATCACTTGCATTTTTTTTCTTAATAAGAGTGGGAAATTAAAATACGGCATAATTTTTCGTCATAAAGGTAAGAGTATACATCATTCGAAGCTGCAAATCGTTTTATTTGTGTGCACTCACAATATCAACAAAATGTTTTGCATTTTAAAATAAAGAAAACCAACAGGGTGGTCTTGATCTTGAGCAGAAACACTTCACAAAAACTGAACCGAAACTCAGCAAATACTTGCCTCACTGACATAATAAATATATTTATAGAATGCTATAAAATACTACTGTACAACGAAATAATTCAAATCAAAAATTAAAAACTCTTTCATTAGCCTATGTAATCCATAAAGATGCATTTATCTCTAAAGGCCCATCCAATGAGTATATATATGGGGAGCCAGGATCGTCAAACTTAATACCAATTTTATTTATTTTTTTCTGGGCCGCTGTGCCAAGATTGTGTTTGCATGCAGTACAAATACCCTACAGAGGCATTTCAGTGTCATTCAGTAAGACAATGTACAAACAGTGTGTGGTTTATGGTGCAAAAGCCATACAATTCATGCAATTCAAAGAATCATGATATAAAAGACCTAATTTGTATCTCTGTGTCAAAAATGTCCCATCTTTGTCCTCCTCAGGTGCTAAACATTAGTAATGTCCATGCTCATCTTGCTTATAATACAGTACAGGATTTATGTTGATCCTTCCCTGGAGCATCACAACTCAGTTGTGCATGAAGTGCCTGTAGCAATATAGTCCATGCAGTCTCTTCTAATGCATCTTTCAGCATTCCCTTCTTGTAATGGAGTCATTAATATGACCAAATGTTCATGTCTTAATTATTAAAACAATCATAGTAATTATATGCATTGTTTACTAAATTAAATGGTGTATTTACCAAACACCATCCCCATTACAGAATATTCACCATACTTTATTATACAACACCATGTGCAATACTTTGCTGGAGGATACTGCATAAGGACAGCTAAAGTAGCATATAAAGACAAATCATATTCAAGAGAGTTATTTAAAACCATATTATTTTAATCAGATGAAGCCACCCAAATGCATATATGGTGAAATGTCTTGAGCACCACAGAATCACATTCAGTTTCCTTCTCATCAGAGCTCCCCTGGTTTTCTTGATCTTGCTTGCTTGTCCATGTCCCTATCATAAACTACTTCTTCCATGACTTAAACAATTTGCAGTTGTTATCCAGCACCTTACAGTACAACTGATGAACAAAAGACAAGTGACCAATTCAAATCAAATCACTTTATTGTCACAATACCATGAACGCAAGTGTACAGGTGGTCAAAGTCTTTTGTGCAAACTGCAGCATGACGTTATGGATGATAAGTATTGAATATACAGGTGCTGGTCATATAATTAGAATATCATCAAAAAGTTGATTTATTTCACTAATTCCATTCAAAAAGTGAAACTTGTATAATGTATGCATTCATTCCACACAGACTGATATATTTCAAGTGTTTATTTCTTTTAATTTTGATGATTATAAGTGACAACTAACGAAAACCCCAAATTCAGTATCTCAGAAAATTAGAATATTGTGAAAAGGTTCAATATTGAAGACACCTGGTGCCACACTCTAATCAGCTAATTAACTCAAAACACCTGCAAAGGCCTTTAAATGGTCTCTCAGTCTAGTTCTGTAGGCTACACAATCATGGGGAAGACTGCTGACTTGACAGTTGTCCAAAAGACGACCATTGACACCTTGCACAAGGAGGGCAAGACACAAAAGGTCATTGCAAAAGAGGCTGGCTGTTCACAGAGCTCTGTGTCCAAGCACATTAATAGAGAGGCGAAGGGAAGGAAAAGATGTGGTAGAAAAAAGTGTACAAGCAATAGGGATAACCGCACCCTGGAGAGGATTGTGAAACAAAACCCATTCAAAAATGTGGGGGAGATTCACAAAGAGTGGACTGCAGCTGGAGTCAGTGCTTCAAGAACCACTACGCACAGACGTATGCAAGACATGGGTTTCAGCTGTCGCATTCCTTGTGTCAAGCCACTCTTGAACAACAGACAGCGTCAGAAGCGTCTCGCCTGGGCTAAAGACAAAAAGGACTGGACTGTTGCCGAGTGGTCCAAAGTTATGTTCTCTGATGAAAGTAAATTTTGCATTTCCTTTGGAAATCAGGGTCCCAGAGTCTGGAGGAAGAGAGGAGAGGCACAGAATCCACGTTGCTTGAGGTCCAGTGTAAAGTTTCCACAGTCAGTGATGGTTTGGGGTGCCATGTCATCTGCTGGTGTTGGTCCACTGTGTTTTCTGAGGTCCAAGGTCAACACAGCCGTATACCAGGAAGTTTTAGAGCACTTCATGCTTCCTGCTGCTGACCAACTTTATGGAGATGCAGATTTCATTTTCCAACAGGACTTGGCACCTGCACACAGTGCCAAAGCTACCAGTACCTGGTTTAAGGACCATGGTATCCCCGTTCTTAATTGGCCAGCAAACTCGCCTGACCTTAACCCCATAGAAAATCTATGGGGTATTGTGAAGAGGAAGATGCGATATGCCAGACCCAACAATGCAGAAGAGCTGAAGGCCACTATCAGAGCAACCTGGGCTCTCATAACACCTGAGCAGTGCCACAGACTGATCGACTCCATGCCACGCCGCATTGCTGCAGTAATTCAGGAAAAAGGAGCCCCAACTAAGTATTGAGTGCTGTACATGCTCATACTTTTCAGTTGGCCAAGATTTCTAAAAATCCTTTCTTTGTATTGGTCTTAAGTAATATTCTAATTTCCTGAGATGCTGAATTTGGGGTTTTCATTAGTTGTCGGTTATAATCATCAAAATTAAAAGAAATAAACACTTGAAATATATCAGTCTGTGTGGAATGAAAAGTTCCTCTGGAAATAACTCCGCCGAGGTGAGTGCAGATCCATTGTTGGCCGAAGAGTTAAACACCTTCTACGGCCGCTTTGAATGTAATGGCGGCACGACTCTGCCATTGGCATTGTGTGATAGTACAATAAAGTGTCACAGTATGTATTGATTGTTTAAATTGGTGTCTTTGTTTACTGTCAACACTGTATTCTTGCTCCTGATTTAATGAAATAAATGGAGCCCATTCCAAATAGGCACTGATGCAGATTTTTTTGGGTCTATTCTTATTCTAAGATAACTATGACTTGCAACTTACATATTGACAAGTTGTTGAAAAGACAATCTAAAAATTGTGACTCAGCACAGTTTGTTGTGATATTGAGAATAGATCTGTGTATGTTTTACTGCCCTTCCATCCCCAGGGGTCTAGACATATATGGAAAGGTGGTATATAGGTGTTTAAAAAAGTGCTCTTAGTAAAATACCAAATTTCAGCCTGTCTCTTAAATATGTCATAAATGTTTGCACAATGAACACGTTTAGATATACCTTTGTTCAAAAAAGATTGTATTCCCCCACCATTTTATTATTATACATTTTAAACTACATTACCCATAAGGCTCTGCCATTCAACCGCGAAAAACGTGGTGCTGGTATTTGTAGTTCAATAAAGTTATGCTCAGGGTTAGGGTTACGATCTCGGTAAAGTGGCAATTTCTCATGACATAGCAACACTGCATTGTTAACTGAAGATATTACTGATGTAATAATAACAGCAAAACGTACTTTGCAATATTAAGCGTTTTTTAATCTGGGTTAAAAGATAGTCCAATCACAGCGACTTCTGCGAGTGCCAAGGGAACTTCAAAGCCAATGGCAACTCAGTTGAGCAGAGGCGTCACACTTACTTACTGCCCCTTCCGCTTCCGGCGCTGCTCTGTACAGTCGACGTTAAGGATGGCTCCGCTCAATTTGTGCTTTTATATACTTTTTTACGTATTTTTACTTTCTCTTTTTACACGCATAACGTCTGCACTATTTATATACGACAAAAGAACTCTTTTGGACATTGGACACCGCTGCACTAACCTGCTTCAGGACACTTTATCCACGGCAGATCCAGCGTGGCCATTGGAGATACTTCGGAACACCGAGGTTAACAAAGGCCGCCTGAATAATCCCAGGAGGCGAAAGAAACACCGCGGACGACGAGCTGGAATTCGTGACAGACTGAGGAAAATGGCTCACAGTCCTCCTCTACCAAGTATTCTGCTCGCTAATGTCCAATCCTTGGAAAATAAGATGGACGATCTTAGAGCCAGGATAAGTTTCCAACGGGACATTAGAGACTGTAACATCCTTTGTTTGACTGAAACATGGCTCACTCCCTCGGTCCCGGATACCGCTGCAACACCGTCTGATAACTTTTCTGTTTTACGGATGGACAGAACAGCCGAGGCCGGAAAAACCAAAGGTGGTGGAGTGTGTTTCATGATTAACAAGAAATGGTGTGACCCCAGGAATATCTCCATTCTGTCGCGTTCCTGCTCGCCTCATCTGGAACATCTCTCCATTATCTGCCACCCATTCTATCTGCCCCGAGAGTTCCCAGCGATCATCGCTACTGCCGTTTACATTCCACCTCAGGCAGACACCGGCTTGGCCTTGTCCAAACTACACGACGAGATCAAACTACATCAACAAACACCCTGATTTTCCTCACACCGGAATATAAACAAAGGATCGTTCAGGAATCCCCAGGGGAGATGGAAGTGACGCGCTGGTCCTCCCACTCTGAAGCTATGCTACAGGCGTCTCTTGATGACGTCGACTGGGACATGTTCCGGGCGAGTTCAGCTGACGTCAGCAAGTTCACGGATGTAGCATTAAGCTTTGTCAACATGCTAACCGACCAAGCCACTGAAACGGTAACAATAAGGACATTCTCAAATCAGAAACCATGGGTGGACAGATCAATCCGTGCTGCGGTTAACCAACGCACTGCCGCATACAACGCCGGTCTTCTGTCAGGAAACATGAGCGAGTACAAAGCATCGTGCTATGCTCTCCGACGGGCAGTTAGAGCTGCTAAACTCTGATACAGGGAGAGAATTGAGTCACATTTTCAGCTCAATGACTCTCGACGCATGTGGCAGGGACTGAAGATGTATACATTATACAAGTTTCACTTTTTGAATGGAATTAGTGAAATAAATCAACTTTTTGATGATATTCTAATTATATGACCAGCACCTGTATATATGCAACACACATATAAAAGGGACTCCATACAGGTAGAGAACAACATATGGTAAATATTATACTATACAGAGAGCGTGCAATGAAAATAATAATAAACACAATAATCACAGTACACATATACCTTTGCAGAGCAGTACGGTATGAATTAGTGCAAACAGAATGTCAGGGTGCAGAATAATAGTGTGTCAGAGTCCAGTCAGTGTAACTGATAGAGTGCAGTGCATATGAGGTTGGTGTGCTGTGTGTGGTGTTAATGGTACGAGTTTAGTTCAGTCTGATTGCCTGTGGAAAGAACTTGTCTCGCAGTCTGCTGGTGAAGGTTCTGCAATAACATCTGCCTGATGGTAACGGTGAGAGCAATCCATGGCTCGGGTGGCTGGAGTCTCTGACGGTCCTCCTCACACTTCACCTGGTGTAGATGTCCTGGACGGACAAAACATGTATTTAGGGTGTGGTAAATCAATAAACAATATATAGTATTTTTATTTATAATTGTTGCACTGGACTTACCATCGATTCTTGTTGGAGATTGTTGGAGGTATGGGCTAAAAGAATCCCTCCACCACTATCTTGCAGTTGTTCAGTTGTGAAGTTTCTTTTATGGGCCGTAACATCTGAGCTGTCACAGTAGAGCTGTTCGTGAATGCAGTCTTCACAGCAGATATCTGATGGGTTCAAGCAGCAGTGCTTCACTTGGTGGCCATTGAATTGATATCTTCATCAACTGGATTCATCCTCCTTCAAACAAACAGACAAAACAATAACTAGGGAAATAGTGTTGGTGAATACAGGTGCAGGTGTCAGTACTCACCATATTCAGTCATTTCCTGCCCAAATTCCAAAGATGATGCACAGCTGATTTGCTCATTCTAGGAGCTATAAAAAGATGCATGTGTGAAAAACTATAACTGCTGATTTGAAGTATGGTAACTATAACTGCTGTCTTTTGAGAGATCAACATCAATGCTGTACCACACATAACTGCATTGAATACAGACATACCAATGGAAATGTGCAACTTTCCAGCTCTCGGTCTTTTCTGTTTGGGCACAAGAAGGCCATGTTCATTCCTCATTCATCAGGACTGGTTTGACCAGCTTGCTGTGACTGATTTTCTTTGCGTTTTTGGTCTTCATCTGTAAAACAAGAAAATATATAAATAATGTTTAATTATTATTGTTGTTTAAACATAAATTAAGCAGTTATAATAATAAACTTCAAGTTCAAGTTCCCTGGCAACTCTAGCGGGCTCCTGAGTTCATCTGTATACATCAGATTCAGAGTCTGAGAAAAGGCCATCATGCAAACTCTCACAAAAATCATCACTCACAAAAAAATGTGTGTGTTACGGAACTGTCTGACACAGAGATGGTGTTTGAAGAGAAGGTGTTTATTAAAAGCAAACACAGTTAACAATAGTGGAGAATATCTTCAAGTGCGGTGAGTGGTCTTTCTTGAACGTCTAGTAGTGAGTTTGCTGGGATTCTGACTGAGCTATCTCGTCCTTGGCAGGTGCGCTGCAGACAGAGATCCCGAAGAGCCCGAAGGTCTCTAGTGTCCACAGCTTTCCAGGTATCTGGAAGTGAGAGGCAAACAGGAGGTAAGTATAGCAGGAAAGGTATTCAGGTAAGTATACTCAGGCAGACGATTCAGTGGCGTGTCGGTCCTTGTAGCTTCCACAAGATCGGACAACTGAGTGAACTGAGACGGGTGCTCTTATGAGAGTGGTGATTGCAGCGGTGATGAGGTGCAGGTGCGAGTGATTAATATTCAGGTGAGGTGGATCGTGGTAATTGATTCGAGGAAGAGCCTGGCCATTCTGTGACAGTACCCCCCTCTCCACGGCCCGCTCCTGAGGGCCGACCCCGGCGTCGTGGTGGTCTGCCTCGTCCTCGAGGAGCAGGACGATCAGGATGGCTGGCATGAAATTCCTCCAGTAGAATAGGGTCCAGAATATCATCCCTGGGGACCCATGAGCGCTCCTCGGGACCGTAGCCCTCCCAGTCGACCAGATATTCCAATCTCCCACCACGACGCCGGGAATTCAAGATCTCATGAACTCTGTAGACGGCGCCTTCATCAATGATGAGAGGAAGAGGGGGTTCCTCGACCAGGCCAGGCTCTGGGGAAACAGAAGGACAATGTGGTTTGAGTAATGAAACATGGAACGTGGGATGGATTTTATACTGTGCAGGTAATTGTAATTTGTATGTGACCGGGTTGACCTGTTCCAGAATGGTAAAGGGACCAACGAATCTGGGACTTAGCTTACGGCAAGGCAGGCGCAGCCTAATGTCCCGTGTGGAGAGCCATACTTTTTGTCCAGGAAGGTAAGTAGGTGTGGGTGATCGGCGAGCATCTGCTGTGATCCTTTGTCTGCGCACTGCCTGCTGTAGATGGTGGTGTGCAGAGTCCCAGACTCCCTCGCTCTCTCGGAACCAGTGGTCAACAGCGGGCACATCGGAAGGATCTCCGGACCAGGGGAATAGGGGAGGCTGGAATCCGAGTACGCACTGGAAGGGAGTGAGTCCAGTGGATCCTTGGCGAAGGGAATTTTGGGCGTACTCTGCCCAGCCTAGGAACTGGTTCCAAGAGTTCTGGCGGCCGTGGCAGAAGGTTCTCAGGAATCGCCCAATCTCCTGGATTTTGCGTTCAGTCTGCCCATTGGATTGGGGATGATAGCCAGAGGTTAGACTGATGGTCACACCCAGGAGCGAGAAGAAGGCTTTCCACACCCGTGAGATAAATTGGGGCCCTCTATCAGAGACTATGTCTTCGGGTATGCCGTAGTATCTGAAGACGTGATTGAAAAGTAGCTCAGCCGTTTGCATGGCAGTGGGTAACCCAGGTAGTGGAAGGAGTCGACAGAATTTAGAGAACCGATCCACAATGACTAGGATGCAGGTGTTGTTATCGGATGATGGTAGATCGGTGATGAAGTCAACTCCTAGGTGTGACCAGGGGCGATTGGGTATGGGTAATGGTACCAGCTTGCCAGAGGGAAGATGACGGGAACTCTTGGAAATGGCACAGTCTGGGCAGCCCTGAACGAACCTTCTCACATCCCTTGCCATGTTTGGCCACCAGAAGCGATCTCTTAGCAGCGAGAGAGTAGCGTTGGCCCCTGGGTGGCCAGTACCAAGTGAAGTGTGTGACGAGTGAATGAGGGGAGTCCGTTGTATCCTGGGTACATACTGGTGGTTAGGAGGGCAGCCCGGCGGATTGGATGGAGGTGTGGCGGAGACAACTGGCGGAGAGGTCCATACGATGGGGCTCGTAATGATATCTGCTGGTAAGATCCCTTCAGGCTCCTCTAGGGTCTCTTCGGTGGCCTGGATATGAGACAGGGCATCTGCCTTGACATTACGAGGACCAGGGCGATAGGAGATTTGAAAATTGAATCTGGTAAAGAATAGGGCCCATCGGGCCTGGCGTGGGTTGAGGCGTTTAGCATCTCGCAGATATTCCAGGTTCTTGTGGTCGGTTAACACTAAGAATGGATGTGTAGCCCCCTCCAACCAGTGTCTCCATTCCTCTAGGGCAAGCTTAATCGCTAGCAGTTCCCGGTTCCCAATGTCATAATTCCTCTCCGCCGGGCTGAGTTTCTTTGAAAAGAAGGCACATGGATGGAGCTTGGAGGGCTTCCCCTGCTGCTGTGAAAGGACCGCACCTACTCCAGTGGTTGAGGCATCCACTTCTACAATAAAGGGCAGATCGGGGTTCGGATGAACCAGGAGAGGTGCGGTAGTGAATGTTTCCCTCAGGTGATCGAATGCCTTCGTGGCACTTAAATCCCAGGACAGAGACTTGTTACCTCCTTTAAGCAGATCTGTGAGTGGACTGGTAATGGAACTGTAGTTAGCAATGAAGCGACGGTAGAAATTGGAAAACCCTAGAAATCGCTGAAGTTCCTTGATGGTGGTGGGTCGTGGCCAGGAGGTGATGGCTTCCACCTTCCCCTTGTCCATGCGAATGCCACCTTTACTGATGATGTACCCAAGGAAATGGACTGAAGGTTGGTGGAAGATGCATTTTTCGGCTTTGAGGTATAACTGGTACTTGCGTAGTTGTTGGAGGACCTCCGCAACATGGTGGCGATGTTCGGCCAGGCTCCGGGAGTATATCAATATGTCGTCTATGTAGACAATTACGAAATGATGGAGAAACTCCCGGAGCACCTCATGCATAAAGTCTTGGAAAACTGAAGGGGCATTGACAAAGCCCATAGGGCATAACCCTATATTCATAGTGGCCAGTAGGGGTCACAAACGCGGTCTTCCATTCATCCCCTTCTCTGATGCGAATGAGGTTGTAAGCGCTGCGGAGGTCCAATTTGGTGAAAATGGTGGCACCGCGGAGTTGTTCCAGAGCTGCCGGGACAAGAGGAAGGGGATATCTGAACTTGACGGTGATTTGATTGAGCTTACGGTAATCTATGCAGGGACGTAGACCTCCGTCCTTTTTGGCCACGAAGAAGAAACTGGAGGCAGCAGGGGAAGTTGATGGTGCAATGTATCCCTGTTTGAGGGCTTCCTCAATATACTCCTCCATGGCCTTCTGTTCAGGTAGTGATAGGGGATAGATCTTACCCCGTGGTACTGACTCACCCGGAACTAGGTCGATGGCACAGTCCCATGGCCGATGAGGTGGAAGACGTGAAGCTCTTCTGGGGCAGAAGACGTCACCGAAAGAGGCATAGTCGGATGGGCATTCAACAGATTGCCTCTCAACTGGGCTCTCAATGGATGTGGCTTGAAGCGGTAGCTGTACAGGCACTTTAGGTGAAGGTTGAGGCAGCCGCGGGAAGCACTGCGGGAAGCAATTGGAGCCCCACTTCAATACGTCTCCAGACCTCCAAGATAACACAGGGTCATGTTTCACCAGCCAGGGCAGACCTAATATTATGTCCACGGTAGATTCCTCCAATACCAACAGATGGATGGATTCTTGGTGGAGTAAGCCGATACGGAGCTGTAATGGTCCTACACAACTTTTAACTAGGCGACGAGTGAGAGGCGTACCTGTTATGGTCTGGATTTGGTAGGTGGTCTTGGTCGTTGTGGTCGTGAGACGGAGCTGCTGGCAGAGGCTCCCTGAGATGAAGTTTCCTGCAGAGCCGGAGTCAAGGAGGACGGTGACTGGAAGCAGATGGGTATCAATTATCAGATGAGCACACGTGGTAAGGGGATTCAACTTCGGGATAACAGGCTGGATACCGCTCACCCATAGCCTTGGTGGGCGAAGGATACATGTCTGGATACGATGATCCTCGCCTCCACAGTACAGACAGAGTCCTCTCGTCAAGCGACGTCTCCGCTCAGCAGGTGTCAGGCGGAACATGTCGGTCAGCATAGCCTCAGGTTGGTCTCTAGCCTCTGGCTGGTAATTGGGAGGAGTGACAATGGCTGGAGCTGGAGTAGAATCCGTGGGTCTGATATTAATCCGGTTTGAACATCGGATGGCGAGTTGGATGAACTTCTCGAGCCCATGGGTGTCATCATATGCAGCTAGATGTGATTTCAGCTGGGGGTTCAAACCTTGACGGAAGGTGGTGATAAGCGAGGGCTCATTCCAACCACTAGCAGCCGCTAGGGTACGGAACTTCAGGGCGTATTGGTGGATGGTCATTGAGCCCTGTCGCAATTGATATAACTGTTCGCCAACAGAAGAGTCCCCTGGTGAGCTGCTGAAAACTTCCCGGAAATGGGCGAGGAATTGGGCATAGGAGTGTGTAGCGGGACCTGCTTGACTCAGAACTGTCTGTGCCCATCTTAAAGCTGGTCCCGTGAGGGAAGTGATTACAAAGGCTATTTTAGCCTGATCTGTGAGAAACATCTGAGGATGCAAATCAATGGTTAGTGAACACTGTAATATAAAGCCATTGCACTCCTCTGGATCACCTGAGTAGGGCGCTGGTCGGGCCATGGGACTGGCAAACATGACTGGAGAAGAAGAGCTGATAGCTGAAGTGACTGGAGTGGGAGTTGAAGCCGGTAATGGCGGTGAAGCTGAACGGGTGAGTATTCTCTTCAGTGTGTCGACCAGTTCCTGAAATGGATCCGATGCACTCATCCTGTAGCTGTCTTGGTCCGATCTTCTGTTACGGAACTGTCTGACACAGAGATGGTGTTTGAAGAGAAGGTGTTTATTAAAAGCAAACACAGTTAACAATAGTGGAGAATATCTTCAAGTGCGGTGAGTGGTCTTTCTTGAACGTCTAGTAGTGAGTTTGCTGGGATTCTGACTGAGCTATCTCGTCCTTGGCAGGTGCGCTGCAGACAGAGATCCCGAAGAGCCCGAAGGTCTCTAGTGTCCACAGCTTTCCAGGTATCTGGAAGTGAGAGGCAAACAGGAGGTAAGTATAGCAGGAAAGGTATTCAGGTAAGTATACTCAGGCAGACGATTCAGTGGCGTGTCGGTCCTTGTAGCTTCCACAAGATCGGACAACTGAGTGAACTGAGACGGGTGCTCTTATGAGAGTGGTGATTGCAGCGGTGATGAGGTGCAGGTGCGAGTGATTAATATTCAGGTGAGGTGGATCGTGGTAATTGATTCGAGGAAGAGCCTGGCCATTCTGTGACAGTGTGAGTGAGTAAAGGAATAAGATGAAGATGAATACGCAGAGAAAGGCAGAATTGTGTGTGTAAGTTTAACAGAACGAGAGGAAAGCAGCATTAGAAAAAGCTGTATCTTCAATAGCAAGCTAACTTAATATTAATTTGATTAAACATGATTACATGCTGCCATATTGTTGTAAGCAGTTTAAAGGCCTCTTCACACCAAGGATGAGTCCACACCGCAGCTATTTAACATTTAATGACACAGAGGAACAATATCGTTGGAATCTCTTTCAGAACAATTTCAGAATCCACCAGATTTTAAAGAGCTTGATCATTTAAATGGCAGACAACATAACCGCAATGCACGCTTATAATAAACTGAATATTACTGTCTGTTGGTGTAGATGCTAAAATACTTGTCATTATAGTTATTGCTCTTGGTGTGAACAGCTTTAAGTGATCTGATTTGGCCAAATTAATTGAAGATCTGATTTGTCACGTGACAAGTTAAACTAGCATTTCCAGACTCTTGCTTCTTAGACAGATCAACACGGAAAGAAAGACAGACTGTGAGGCGTGGACAGATATCACGAAGTGTTGGAACGGGAAGACGCTGCGCCAATTTGTAAAGGTTAATAAAGACTACAATGGACTTAAATAAACAATGATATAAACACTCTGACTACTTACTATGAGCACAATCTGCATGAGAGTTGAGGCAATGGCCAATGACAGCAGTCGTAGAATGTAAAAGTCGTAGAATTTTGTATGAGTACGCTCGTAAAATGTCATATGAATTTGCTGACTTGGTAAATTGTATGAATTATTACTACTTCAACATGAGACTTTTCTGGGGGTTCTTCCTGATGGGGCCGTGGGATATGTAAAGCAAAGTTAAAGAAATATCACATGCTGTGCAAAATGTAACTGCAGTAAAGTTCAGTCAGGGTGCTCAGACCAACACAGACGTACTATTGGAAGTGTTTGCTTTTGCAGCTTTTGCTCTTCTCCGTAAACGCATAAGATGGTCAAATTCAAATCCCATGACAGGCCTTCCTTTGGTCTTCCCTTTCAGCTGAAACAAAGAGAAATATACACATGTTGAGACAGTGTGTTAAAATGATCTGTGACCAGAATATTTGAGAGGAAGGACTGTAAGGAAAGTTATTAAAATTCATTAAAGCAAATTGGTTATAACTAAATGTGTTCAACATTACCTGTGAAGGGTTTAACCTTTGAAGGGCTTGTTCAGCCTTCTTGGCAGCTTCGAGTTCAAGTTCCCTGTTAATTCTAGCAGCTTTCTGACAGAATTGGTCAGAATTTGATTCTGAGTTTTAAAAATAGGCCATGATGAACCACAGAAAGAGAAAGAGCAAAACTATGTGTAAATGAATCATGGATTACAGTTTGGAAAAATAGGAAAGGTGATAGAGAGAGAGAGAGAGAGAGAGAGGACTACAAGAGAACGCTTCTTAAAAGAGCTGTTGCATTACAGGTTGTTGTGGAGTATGTGATCTGACGTAACTGCAAGACAGAAAAAAATATTGAATTATAATCACTTCACAAAAAGCATTTTGGTTACTGTGCTTTACAAATAGTATACAGTAAAAACAGTTACTGTGGTAAGAGCATGGTAATTGTTGTTGTTTCTGTGCTTTAACTACAAATACCACATTAAAAATACAGTCACTGTGGTAAACCATGGTAAGTGTTGTGCTATACTGTGCTTTCAATACAAAGAGTAGACAGTATACAGTTACTATGGTAAAATGACAAGTGCTGTGGTTACCATATGTACAAATACCACAGTAAAACTACATTTAAGGTGAAACGTGGTATATGTTGTGGTTACTGTGCATCCCTTACGAAAATAACCCACATGAAAAAATACTATAGTAATTTATAGTAAATAGTGTTTTTGAACCACTACAGTAAAGTGTTTTATATTGTATAAATTATGGTATTTACAACATTTTGTTAATGAATGCTACAGCATACTGTAATATTAACTATAGTGAACTGATAAACTGTAATAAATACTGTAGTATACTTTAGTTTTTACTACAGTAAACTGTAGTGTAATTGTAGTATAATATACCCTATAGTTGTAGAAAACTTAGTAGAGTATTGGATAAAGTAATTTGTTTATATTACTATAATTGTTATATTACCACAACAAATTATTTCAAGTAGGCCTACTTTACTATAGTATGGTTCAAAAAGACTAGTATTTACTATAAATTACTATAGTATTTTTTTTCATGTGGTCGTGGCTATAAATTAAACCAAAAAGCGGTTGCTATAGTTAAACCATGCTAACCACAAATTAACCATGGTTTTGCTACACTAACCATAGTTTAACCATGGTATTTGTAGTAAAACTGTGATTATAAAAATGGTAATAAATACGCCAAAAAAAAAAAACATTACTACTTTACTACAATAAAACCACGGTTAATTTTCGTAAGGGATTGACTACATATGACATGGTCGAGCGACAGTTACTATGGTAAATAATATGGTGTGTGGACTGTTTAAATTATCCCTTTCCCACACAGGCAAATATCAAATTCCTAATTTCATTCATAAATACGGGACAATCGACTATTTTACGAGACGACTGGAAACCTACCTGTATGCGTTTTGAAGTAATCTAAATCCATCTTTTAACGCACTATATCGCTGGTCTTTGGTCCGTGTGAAGTTGTTGTCATTGGGGAAATGATCGCCCCTGCTGGTTTTTTATAGCGTCCCGCCGGGCTCATTAATATAACGCTGTTGCATGCGCTCGTCTCACTGAACGTCTTGTCAGTACACGATCCGGGATGCCTGCACGATCCGTCCGCGCATGCGCATAATGACGTAGTAGAAAACGCGCATGCGCAAATGACAATTCTGTTTTGCGACGATTTACGACACTGCACGATCTGTTCCACGCGTGCGCACCAGTTTGTACCGCGAGACTTTCATTCACTCACAGCGAAAGAAAATGGAGTGCAGCGAAAGAAAAGAAAAGTTTGCCCTTTACGCTGCCGTTAGGCAATATTTGGTTGACGGGCTGGTGGATGCGGCGTTGAAGAAGAAGGTCTCACGAATGGCTGCAAATTTCGTTATAAGAGGTAAGTGAGTGTGGGTATTTGAAATAATATTAGCATTGTTTTAGTTAACACGTGTGAGCCTGTCAGTAACGACGTTCCATCTAGTCAGACATAGTAACCGCCAACATTTTTCACCACACATGTGTTTGCATCCCTGAACAAAGACACATGTGCACATAAGTGCTGTATTGTAATACCAAACAAAGCAGCAAAATCATTACTTAACAAACATTGTTTGTCTATCACAGAAAGTCAATTATTCTACACTGGCCCCAGTGCACAATTCATGAGGCTGGTTGTGCTGTCTGAGGAGCAGAGGCGGGCTGTCCTGGAGGAGTGCCACAACAACCCTGGCACAGGGAACCATGGAGGCGTGAGGGCGACCATGGACAGGGTTGTCGTGGGGTACTACTGGGACAGCATAAAGGCAGATGTGGCAGATTGGGTACTTTTTTGGAACTCTCATGGAATTTAACACTATGGCTCTCAGGCAATGAATTGATTTAGTGGCTTTGTTTGACTTCAGTTAATTATTTGGTCTAAATAATAAATGTATCCATAAGGTCAAAAGCTGTCACAGATGCCAAAAGAATGACCCCATAAAGACTGTGTCTCCTGCCCTTCACCCTATTAAGGTAGCGCTTACCTTGGTGTACCACTTGAAGCAACAAGTTATGTATAAGGTTATGTGGTAATATTACATATCTCCACAGGTGAAAGAGCCGTGGGAGGTGGTCGGTATGGACCTCATTGGTCCACTGAAAAAAAACGTGAAAGACCATCAATACGTCCTCACGGTGACAGACCTGTTCACCAAGTGGGTTATCGCTGAGCCTTTGAAGTGTGGCTCCAGCACTGAGGTGGCTGAGGCACTTGTGTCAAAGCTGTACACATTTGGTATGGTCCGGAAAATCATCACTGACAGGGGCCGTGCATTTGTTAACGAGGTATGTTTCCTGATTACCCTCTCCCTTCACACAGGTCATATGACATCATCACAATTCACGCTGTTTTAAGCGTTCATTGGTAATTTCTGAGACCAATAAAATTTTATTCAGGGAATGGATGTCCACATTGCTGACCTATATGAAGTCCCTACATGGAAACTAAGGGAACCTAGTTTGCCAGTAAGTTGCATAATGTGTTTACAAGTCCAGCAGATACACCTCTTTAAGTGAAGATATGTCCAAGGAGATCTGAACATTGCTTTTTTTTCATAGGACAATGTGGAATCAAAAGATATTATCATTTTGCCAGCATGGTCTAGGGGGTCACAAACAGCAAGCCACTACATGCTTTGTGTACAGTTAATTTTTTTTTTAGTGTTTCCTCTATTTTTTTAAACCAGTTGGTGCCCCTATAGCTGGCATTAATGGCATATGATCTTCACAGGTATTATTAGTTGCTAAGAAGGAGGCTATTTTTCTGGACTCATTATGTCCAAATGGGTTTGGAGATGAGGAATACCGAACCATATTTAGGTTTGAAACACATAAGCAGAGGACATTAGCAAGGTTTGACCTGTGATCGCTTAAGGCTAACACAGAGAACATACACTGCATGTAGTTACATGCTACTATGGGAATTAAAGTTAATACATGATGGGTGCCTTTTCTACAGTTCTTTCATCCAGTTAAGCCTGAACAGCACTGTGAAAATCTTCAATCTGATGACACTGTGTAACAGCCTTAACAAATACAGATCAAACTGAGTGAAATGGACTGATATCCTGTTCAGGCAAAGCCTTGTTCTCTGGCTTCAGGTTTGAGTAAAAGCCTTGTTCTCTGGCTTCAGGTTTGAGTAAAAGCCTTGTTCTCTGGCTTCAGGTTTGAGTAAAAGCCTTGCTATGGCTTGTTCTAGCCTTGTTCTCTGGCTTCAGGTTTGAGTAAAAGCCTTGTTCTGTGGCTTCAGGTTTGAGTAAAAGCCTTGTTCTCTGGCTTCAGGTTTGAGTAAAAGCCTTGTTCTCTGGCTTCAGGTTTGAGTAAAAGCCTTGTTCTCTGGCTTCAGGTTTGAGTAAAAGCCTTGTTCTATGGCTTCAGGTTTGAGTAAAAGCCTTGTTCTATGGCTTCGGGGTTGGGCAAAGACATTGTTCTATGGATTCAGTTTTGCATATTTTTTTTTCCAGACAACTTGCAGGAGCAGTGGCTAATGGACCGTGGGTGGAGAAGACGGGCAAAGATTTTGATGTAACTTTGCTTACTATGTAATTTTGGCATTTCATTTTGCTCAGCGGACACTATATACTATATACTGCAATGGTTGTCAACATCACATCTGAGTAACTGTGTATTACTTTTTAGCCATTTCCAGTTGAGTCAGATGGACAGAGCTGTGGGATCTTCATGCTTATGGTAAACTTATACAATTTCTACTAAATTTTTCCCTTTTGTCCTACATCTCTGTAATCATTATCTTTCTCTTTAACAGTACCTCTGCATCTGTACTGGTGCCCAGTTTCACTTTTTGGATGTAAGTTGTAATTCATGGAATGTATGTATCCAAGAATGTTAAAAAACAAACAATGCAAGACTCCAATATTACAGATTGACATACCATCTATTCGGAAGTGGTGGTGTCTCCAGATTCTGGAGAAATTCTCAATCACAAGGTAGGACACATTTCAAACAGTAAAACATTGGTCTGCTTTACAATTATGCTATATTAAAAGTACCATACTCTGACATTTGAAAAGGCATGGGCAGCACTTCGGACAGCGCTTTGCCTTCTGGACAGAGGAGGCAGAACAGCTGATGGCAGGCACCCTACCACCTATTTATAGGATTCCTCGACCCCAAATAGTCAAGGTATGGCCAAACTAACCAGACAACCATTTTCACGTATGCATTCTATACAGGTAGGTCTCAAAAAATTAGCATATTGTGGAAAAGTTTGTTAATTCAGTAATTCAATGTAAAACTTGAATCTCATACATTATATAGATTTATACAACAGTTCAAGTCAAGTGGGTTTTATTGTCATTTCAACTAGGGCTGAACGATTTTGGGAAATAATCTAATTGCGATTTTTTTTTTTTTTTTTTTTTTTTTACCAATATTGCGATTGCGATTTAATATGTGATTATTTTTGAAAGCTCTTTATATTCTGTATTATTCAACAAAGACGAGCAATAAATCATTGTATAGTATGCAGTGTTGGGAACGTTACTTTAAAAAAGCAATTAGTTCTGTTACTAGTTACTTCACACAAATAGTAACTGAGTTACATCATTATAAAATAAACTAATTACCAGGGAAAGTAACTATTGTTACTTTTTTTTTTTTTAAATGTTCAAATATGTCAAATAACTTGGATGTCCCCAATATTAAATGTTAAATGAATGAAATGGACACTAAATATAATACATTATTATTATAAAACATTGCACACTAATCTACACTTTTAATGTTTCTGTGGGACAATGTGAGAGACACCTATCAAATTCAATTGATTATTGTAAATATAATCAACCCTCTATAGACACCTTGGAAATAGAATCTCCAATGGCTTGTCATTTTTTTTTTGTTTACTCACCAGACTAATATTAATTATCTGATATACTAATATTTATATATATATAATATATATATATATATATATATATATATACGTGTATATATATATAAGCTTATGTTTGTAAAATGGCAGTTTTTTTTAAATCTCACTTAGCATCAGTCAGTCAAACATTATAATATGATATTATGATAATTTAGCATTAAATTTTAGCATTATATGATGATAGAACTTTAGTAATTAGAATAACCATGTATGAATGCATATTTGTCATGTTGACTGAACTTAGGACTGGTGGTGGTGCTTAAGATATTGTTTGTCATTTAGTGTTTCTATAAAAAAAGGAAAAAGAAAACTACAAATAATACTGATAAGATAACAAAACTACTACAAATTCTACTACTAATAACAATATAAAACGCACTAAGGATTAATGAGCTGCTGGGTCCATGAATATTAATCAGGTTGTATTCGTTCGCTCGAATTGATTTGCTGAAATCAAAACAGGGACGATGATATGTGAACGCCAGCCAATGAGATTGCCATTTGCGCATTAGCTCCGCCCACTATCAGAGAAACCGGCAGTTCTTAAAAGCTGAAGAATTTCAAAGGAACTCCGTTATTTTGACAGGAAAATACAACAAAGGATATCGTTTACATGTAGCGTGTCAATTCTGCATGTTATGTAAGACCCCCGGACACAAAAACAACCCGCGGCAAACCGCGGACTTGGCAACATAGCGTGCCAACTTGATGCTTCCTCTGAAGACTGCTTAGATGTGTTTGACTTGAAGCAGCGCTGCTAGACCAATCGTTGTGTGTGTCATCAAAGTACTGTGAGAGCTATAAGAGAGCGGACGTCTCCTTATGCTTTATATCGCCGTACTTTGATGTCATACAATCTATCTTCAAGTCTAACACACCGCTTTACTCTCGCTTGTCACGTGACAGTGTAATCGCAGCCTCTGCGGTTGAAAAATCGCGTTTTGTCATATCGTGATATTATCACAAATGCAATTAATCGTTCAGCCCTAATTTCAACCATATACACTGTGTATAGTGAGACAAAACAATGTTTCACCATGGGTCAAGTGGTGTTACATTTAAGGTATATAAAAGACATTTGGGACAGGTTACATTTAGTGCACACAGGCTAAAAAAATAGTGCACATACATTATTACAGTGCATCCAGAATGTATTCACACCCCTTTCAATGTTTCACCCTTTGTTACATTGCACCCATCTCCTAGAGACATTGTTCATTTTTTTTCTCCTTAATCACCCATACCCCATAATGACCAAAATACAGAATTGAGAGGTTTTTGCAAATTAAAAAAAAAAAAACTGAAATTCAGAATTTCAGAAATTGGAACCTGCCCACACTGCCAAAAGTACCAATCCTGGTTTAATGACCATGGAGTCACTGTGCTTGATTGGCTTGCAAACTCATCTGACCTGAACCCCAAAGGGAATCTATGTGGTATTGCCAACAGGAAGATCAGAGGTACGAGATACAACAATGCAGGTGAGCTGAAAGCTGCTTTTAAAGCAACCTGGGCTTCCATAACACCTCAGCAGTGCCACATGTGGATTGCCTCCATGCCTCGTCACACTGATGCAGTATTTCAAGCAAAGGGAGGCCCAACCAAGTATTTAGTGCATATACGTGAACATATTTTTCAGAAGGCCGACATTTCTGTATTAAAAATCATTGCTTTTTATTAGGTGATATTCTAATTTTGTGAGATACTGTATTTTGGGTTTTATTTAGCTATAAGCCATAGTCATCAAAATTAACACAAATAATGGCTAGAAATATTTCACTTAGTGTCTAATGAATCTATATAATGTATGAGTTTCACGTTTTACATTCAATTACTGAAATTGACAAACGTTTCCACAATATTCTAATTTTTTGAGACCTACCTGTATTTTCTTTGTGCATGTTATGGTTATATGAGTTAGCAGATGCTTTTGTCCAAAGTGGCTTACAAATAAAAACAATACAAAAGTTAGCAATTAATAGCCTAATGAAAATACCATAATATACAAACCATAACTCATATATAACGATTTAATTTATGCTGAAAAGATGTCTTTAGGCCCCTTTTGAAAGACCCAAAACATCTTATGTTATAGGGTAGTCCTAATTTATGGTATTTTACTTTATCAAAGGAGGAACAGGTAGAAGTGGAGGAGCTGCCCCTCACATTGAAACATATGTACCAGGCGGAATACATCGTGAGGAACAGTCCTGGGCTTTTCACTGGCCAGGTGCAAGAACCGTCATACATGTTGATGGATCATGATGACCAAATGACTGCGTGGAGGGTGCTGATGGAGTGGGATGCCAAGGAGCCTTTCACGTTCATTCTTGAAAATATCCAGGACATGGAAACATTCATGATTATTTGCAGAGATACCCCCAACCTGAGAGTAAATGCTGGACGTGGGGTGCACAGTCACCCATATACAGTTTGTTAGTGTGTGTGAGTGTATCTGGGTGACTGTGCACCCCACACACTGTTTGTTAGTGTGTGTGAGAGTGAGTGACAATTTTTTCTATTTTTTCCTCATTTCTTATTAAAAATACTCTGGTTCACCAATACGTCTCATGTCACTTCTGTGTGCACACTATTTCAAGTCATTTCCATTGTCAGTTTGAAATACTCTATAACGTTTCCCCAGATTTGTTTGTAGTTCTTTCTTCATGTAAGTGCAGATAGTCTAGGCAGAAATGCATATGTTCCTTATTGTCTTCTGTAAACACCATTGAAGGGATTATTTTCCTCATTTAGATTATATAGATAGATATATTAGCCTGTATAGACCCATACTAATACAAAATTACTCAACTTAAAGTTAACTAATATTAGCAGCTTTTAATAAAAAAATGACACGAACCGTCTTTGACAATACTACTGACCTCAGATCGAAACACGGCAAGTTAAGTAACGTTAGGCCTAATGCCATACAGCAATGAATCGCAAAGGGGAGTATGGAGGAAACTGCAGGTTTGCAGTGACAGAAAGACTCAGACTTTATTCCACATGTAACCAAAATCGTGTCATGTAACAACTCCTTTATTATTTTGGATTGGCATCCACGTAAACACATCGTAATGCATAGCGTAAGCTACATTTAAAAATATCAAAATAGACCCGCCGTGAACTGTTAAATGAAAAACACAATGTAGCCTACAAAAAATATGCCGCCAGTTGTGCCGCCTGGCCGTCAAGTGTTTCATCGCATGCGTGATACCAATAGTGTAGGGAAACCGTGACGTTTTCTACTACGTAATTAAGCGCATGCGCAGAACGGATCGTGCAGGTGGAACGGATCGTGTACTCACACGTCTCACTGACGTCTTGATTGTTTTTTTTTTTTTGCTATTTAATCCATTCAATTTAAGACGCAGACGAGGCGTAGACGTGACGTAGACGTCACGCAGACGTCACGTAAATCACGTGTGGCAGTGTATGGAAGGCCGTTGGGGCCAAAAACACGTGAATTTTAACGCGTCAACAACGTGTATTTAACGCGTATTTCACGCGTATTTCACGCGTATTTCACACGTATTTCACACGTTAAATACGTGTTGTTGACGCGTGAAAAAATCAGCGCGTGAAATACACGTGAAATACGTGTTGTTAACGCGTGAAAAATCAGTTTGAACGGGTCAGTGTCATTGGCTGCTGAAGACTTGGGTCAAACCAGTCATGTGAGTTTAGAGGGGTGTACCATTCATAGATTAAGCTACCACCATTTAACATGCCTAATTTTTTCTTTTTTTCCTTTTCATTTTTGTATAGCCTATAGAAGTAATATTTAAATTGCAGTTTCATGAAGCAATTTTATTTATAATTTTTTTCATTATTTGCAAAAAATAAAAAATAATTTAGAAAATTCACTTTAAAGTTGTCCAAATGATGTTCTTAGCAATGCATATTACTAATCAATAATTAAGTTTTGATATATTTACAGAAGGAAATTTACAACATATCTTCATGGAACATGATCTTTACTTAATATTAGGGATGTTCATTTCGGTTATTTTTCCTAACCGACAACCGACGCTCGTTAACCGACAAGATTATTTTAAATTAGAACATAATTAAATTAGAAAGAATAAGTGTCTGTGGCCCATTAAAAATACTAACATTTGTTTACATGCGCAAAAAGCAGCAAACAACTGAACATGAGGATTCACATGATCATATCATATCACATCACGCACCTGCAGCGCTTCTGCAGCAGAGAAAAACATAATAAAGCTAGGCTCTAATGTGTGTGTGTGTATATATATATATATATATATATATATACTATACTATTATAAAGAATAAATAGGCCTATACGATAAATATATTTTCACTTAAATAATAATTTAAGAAAACGAAAGAAAAATTGTGCAACAATAGCCTGCAGAGTTTCGGTTAATTTTTGTGATGCGCGAAAGGAAAGCAGACGGCAGACAGCGTCATCATATTTTTTTAGGCTTATTTTACCAAAGCGCAAAGATTAGTTTTTATTGTGAATGTACACAAATAAAAGCAAACCTTTTACAATTCCGGTTATCTTTATGACTAAAAGGAGTAGTTGCTTCCACTGTTAGAAGGGAAAAAAAGTCAAGTGATTGCTCCAGAGCCGCTTGTGCACACTTAACACAGTTAAGATTTGCTACCTTGGGGGCAGTGCCCCCCCAAATGACTCGACGTGCCCCCCTGCGCATGATCACGAGTGAACTTAATATTGAGAATGAAAAACGTTTATTTTACTGATCTAGTCTATGAATATTGCGGGGAAAAAATCATGTATTCAGCAGCATTTAGCTCAAAGAACCACTAATCTTAACTTATTAGGAAGCTACACAGTGGCGTAGCGGACGGGCAGCAGTGCGGGCGGCAAATAGCAGCACATAAGGATTCACACAGTCTCCTCACGCACCTGCAGTGCTTCTGTGTAGGGAGAAAAACATCATAAAACAACATAGGCCTATATAAAATGAATAAAATAAATAGTCCTGAACGAAATGTATTTCACTTAAATAATTAACATATAAAAAAACTAAACAACTGTGGACATGTCTACACTGAGTTTCGTTTTATTTTTGGGACCGCGCCTTTGTATACGTGCCGAATTCAGTTTCTCTTTAAATACATTCGTTTTGGCAAGACTTTTATATGTTCTTTATAATGAATGCCATTAGGCTATAATTTGTGTTTTATTTTATGATTTGAATATATAAATTTATTCTATAATTTTATAGCTGCTTAGACTCCATTTTCTGATTTTTATGTTGCTTTGTTCTGAATACCGTAACATTTAAATTAGTGCTGTCAAAGTTAACGCGTTAATAACGCGTTAACGCAAATTCATTTTAACGGCACTAATTTTTTTAACGCGCGATTAACGCAGCGCGTATTTCCAGTTTGACCCGTGGCCCAACCCGTAGTTGGAGAAATGGAGATGCACAGTGTTGCCAACTTAGCAACATTGCAGACCCCTTTAGCGACCTTTTTCCCTTCAAAAAAGCGCTCAAACCTAGTTTCTGAGAATCACTGGGACTGCCGCGCGAGTGCGAGCCGAGGTCTTGCTCTCCCAGCGCGCGCACACACCTCTCTCTCTCTCTCTGCGTCTGCTCTGTTCAGTGCGCGCGCACCTCTCTCTCTTTCTTTCTCTCTCTCTCTCTCTCTCTCTCTCTCTCTGCGTCTGCTCAGCGCGCGGCAGAGAGAGGAGCAGCGCTTTAATTCAGTTAAACACAGATATTATGTTGCTTCTCTAATTTTACATGCAAGTATAGCCGAAATCACAGCACAGCTATTGTCTTTATCTTATGTGTATTTGATTTCATCAGACGACGGTGCGATTATCAGGATTTTTTTGTGCAGATTAACATCTTGGAAGGGAGAGCTGGTTATGTAGTCTTAATGGGTCGCGTTTCAGTCACTATTTCATATTCATTCCGTTGTCTGACAACAGAAACAGTAAAATATACCAGTTTTATTGAGAATTTAGCTTCATCAAAATACAGTATGTGGGCAAATATAGAAACAAATGTAATAATAAATAATAAATGAATTTTGCATTTTCAGAAGAAAGCTGCCCTGTGTGCAAAAATAAACAGGTTTGTGTCATAATTGCTCATGCAAAGAAAGAGAATATGGGAATGAATTTATTTTTTCATGTGTTTAGACATGCAGTTCTTTGAAAAACATCTATGACCTTTGAAGTCTACTCTTCAGCTATATGTTGCTATGTTTCAATAATAATAAACATACCTATATTGCCAAAAGTATTGTGCCCCCTTCAAAAAGGTTTGACTACTTTAAATTTCAGGTACAAATCTTAATTTAAAGCATATAATGATATTCTAGGAAATTGTGTGCTTCTAATATTATAGCAAAGTTTGGACAGGACCCTTTTCTATTCTAACAGACAATGTCTCTGTGTAAAGAAAGTTCAAAAAGAAAAATTGTAGTCAGTGTGGAAGACTTGACTGGTCTGCTAAAACCAAGTCCTAATCCCAGTTTAAACCTCTGGTGTGACTTAAATGCAGACCTTGAGCCAAATTCATCACCAAACACCATGACTTGTATATACACTATATAGACCAAATATTGGGACACCCCCTTCTTTGAACAGAAAATGCACTTCTAAATCTTGGCAACAAAAACATCATGTATTTATTGTATTTCCATCTAATGAACTTTGCAACAGTTTTGGAAGTGTCTAAAATGATGTACCCATATGTACAAGTCATTGGTGTTTGGTGATGAGTTTTTGGCTCAAGGTCTGCATTTACAGTCACACCAGAGGAGTTAAACTGGGATTAGGACTTGGTTTTATGCAGACCAGTCAAGTTCTTCCACACTGACTGAATCAATCATTTCCTTTTTGAACCTTGTCTTATACACAGAGACATTGTCATGTTAGAATAGAAAAGGGTCCTGTCCAAACTGTTGCTATAATATTAGAAGCACACAATTCCCTAGAATATCATAATATGCTTAAACATTAAGATTTGTACTCATAGAAATTACTAAAGTAGTCAAACCTGTTCATTAGAAGGGGGCGACCCAATACTTTTGGCAATATAGTGTACATTTGCATAAAGCATCCATATTTGTCCATGCCCATGTTGATTTAGAGTATTAAACATTTGAAAAGGATTGATTTAAGGTACATTTAGAACAAATAAAAATGTGCGAGTTAACTCAGGACAATCATGCGATTAATCACGATTAAATTTTTTAATCGATTGACAGCCCTAATTTAAATGATTTGTTGACATCTTCTGTCTTTTCTCTGATTTTGTCTGATATGAGTCTAGGCTATAGCAGATTTATAAATGTTTTAATCCATGCAGCAAATGTTTTAAAAATGGCTCGAAAAAAATGAGCACATTAGGCCTACGTTACTGCATTACAGGTGCTTTTAAAGAACTTTTCACTATTAACTTGTATAAAAAATGTAAAATGTATAAAACATTGTCATAAATTCGATGTATTCCCATTTTAAAATACAAATTCACTGTTATAAGCCTACAGATCGCAAAAAAAAAAATGTTTTAGCATAGCATAGTGTAGCATGATGTATAGATAAATCATAAGTGTCTTAACTTTAAAACATAGCCTAAAACCCTTAAATTCCTTAAAAAAATATCCCTTTGCTCAACGCATGCGATCGTGAATCACATTTTATATTGCTATTGTCATGCTTAGCAGCATGATAAACAAAACTTATATTCAAATTCTGAATGGATTATATATGACATAGAAAGCTCCCTTTATAGTAATTAAAAAGTTGTCACCCATCTAGTTCATCACGATCTCACAAAGTTAAGTTAAAGGATCAACAAATCTCTCTCTACACTGCGCAGTGAATCTCTATTTACATAGTGTCATAAAGAGAAGATTCGCGAGCCTGCAGAACTAAACTCATAAAATATTAAACTAAAGTCATAATATAACATAACACAAAAGTCGACAGATTATCAACAGGCTATCTTTTTAAATACATTTTAATATAGAACTTGATCAATTTAAGTAATAATACAGGTTGTTATTGTTTTGGTGAATGTCTGTTTCTGAGATCAGAAACAGACCCCCTATGAAAACGAAATGCCCCCCCACTGAAGATTTTCTGGCGACGGCCCTGAATGCAGCCTGTTCATTATCATTATAAAAAAAACAATCAGTCAAACATATGGGAAAAAAAAACACACTGCTCAGTTTAAATATATAGTAAAATCTGTGCAGGTAAACTTTATCACCTTACTGCTGTGAAGTTATGCAAAACATTTTGTTTTACTTGGAACGCGAGTGAAGCAGGCCTACATAATAGGTAAATAATATTTTGGCATTCAAATACATCGCGAATACGGAAACATTTGATTTTGTGTCGAAGGAGACCCAACATTGGTTTCAGTTTCGTTTTAGCCTAAATTAATTCGTTTTGGTTTGTTGTTTATATAGCTATAGCTCCTTACATTTTTAATTCTTGTTCTTTTCTAAATAGCCTACTGTTAATTGAAAGGATTTGTTGTGGAGTGAGGGGAACTAAAATAGCCTAGCTATGTTTACAGTGTTTATTATAATGTTTGTAATTCGCGTTGGCCTATTTCTGAATTAAATAATAAAATGCCACTTATAGGTGACTTGTGTTCTTTTCTTTTCTTCTCTCTCTAAAAAAAACCCTAATTTTTTTATACGCATAGCTTATTTTAACCATGCAGCAAACCTTTTAAAATATTTTGATAAATTACTGAAAAAAAATAAAAAAATAAGTGACTTTAAACCGTTTAACTGATTGTATTAATCGGTCAAACTTCTAATCGGTCGGTTAACGGTTAAACGGTTAAAATGAACATCCCTACTTAATATCCTAATGATTTTTGGCATAAAAGGAAAAATCAAAAATTGACTCATACAATGCATTTTTGACTATTGTTACAAATATACCCCAGCGAATTAAAACTGGTTTTGTGGTCCAGGGTCACATTTATCGTTTTGTTTTAATAAAGTGGTAAGACCCAGAGAAAGTGCAGTAATTTTTTTGGCATATTAAAATGAATCTTAACAGTCATAGTTAAATGTATAACACTGTAAAATAAAACGATATACATTTATCTGAAAATATCTATAATAGTATGAAATATTTTAATAAGTTATGACATGTTATATTCATTGTTAATTGGCCGCTGTTTATGCTGAGATTATGCAGTCAGTTAAGCAAGAACTCAGTACATCTCAATTCTCACAAGGATGCTGTTCTGTGTTCTTGCGTCCTTCCGAGTTCACGCTTCGAAGGAAGCCTTGCAAGACTGGTCTCCACACAAGTCCCTTCTTTGCATTCTTGAATCCTGTGGAGAGGGTGTGGGTACCTGGGTGTTAACATCTCTGAGGACCTGACTTGGACTACACACTTTCAAACACAGGTTAAGAAAGCCAGACAAAGGCTGTACCATCTGCGACAGCTGAGGAAATTCAGAGTCTCACCAGCAATCCTGAAAACGTTCTGTTCAGGGACCATAGAAAGTGTATTGACTCAGTGCATCCCAGTGTGGTATGGAAACAGCTACAATCAGGACTGTAAAGCCTTGCAGAGAGTTATGCGCTTAGCTGAGCGCATCTCAGGGTCTGCTCTCCCCTCTCTGCAAGACATCTACCTCAAACGCTGCAGAAGCAGAGCTGTCAAAATCATCAAGGACTCAAATCACCCTGGTAACAGTCTCTTCATTTTGCTACCATCTGGTAAGCGCTTCCGTAGCCTGATGGCAAAAACTGAGAGACTTAGGAGGAGCTTCTTCCCCCAGGCCATTAGGTTCCTAAACTCAAACTCAGTCTCATAACATCAACATGACTCAATTTAATATTCAATAATAATCCGTTATTAATTTTTCTTCCATTCATATTGCTGTTTTGTAAATACCATGTACAACCTGTTTGCACATTCTTCTTTTATTATTAAGTCTACAGTATGCTGTCCTGCACCCTTAATTATTTTGCACATTTTATTTATATTTTATTATTTATTTATTTTTTTCTACTTCATTTTTTATATCTATGTATATTCTTTGTGTTTGTATTCCAAATATTTGCCCTGTCCGTGCAGCGGACCTGACTTACATTTCACTGCTGGTTATACTCTGTATAACTGTGTATGTGACAAATAAAAATCTTGAATCTTGTTAAAGCTAGAATGTCCACTAATGTGTTTATGTACAAAAAGGCATGAGAGAAAATAAACGGAAGCAATTTTATTTTTTATCGGATTTTTTATGACACTGCGATTTAAATATTACTTCTATAGGCTATACAAAAAAGACATAAGGCATGTTAAATGGTGGTAGCTTAATCTATGAATGGAACACCCCTCTAAGCTCACATGAATGGTTTGACCCAAGTCTTCAGCAGCCAATGACACTGACCCGTTCAAACTGATTTTTTCACGTGTATTTAACACGTATTTCACGTGTATTTCACGTGTATTTCACGCGTATTTAACGTGTTAAATACACATATTTAACGCGTGATTTTTTTCACGCGTTAACAACACGTATTTCACGTGTATTTCACGCGTATTTAACGCGCTGATTTTTTCACGCGTCAACAACACGTATTTAACGCGTGAAATACGTGTGAAATACGCATGAAATACGCGTTGTTGACGCGTTAAAATTCACGTGTTTTTGGCCCCAACGGCCTTCCATAGCAGTGAAGTGTCGAGGCAGACGTCACGCGTGATTCACGTGTGGCTGTGAAGTTATTTATTTATTTTTTCGCTAACACGTATCATAACACGCTGCTCACACGGCTCAGTGCAGTGTGTGAGCGAATGCACAATTTACTTGCTCTTCATTCACTCCTCTCAATGGACGTGACATCTGCGTCTGACTTATAACGTGATGGTCTGCGTCTGTCTTTTTTTATTATTATTATTATTTTTTTTTTTTTTTTTTTGCGCAGTTTTTAGTGGGTTTGTCTTTTTCCCGGCTAACTTATACAATATACATTATGTGCATATTAAATATAAATATAATAATTTAGACATTTTTTAGACATTCTTTTCATTACACTCTTTGTAAAAGTATAAAGATAACATAAAAAGTATACAAAAGTCTATAACAAATAAATAACAAATGTCTCCGAAAGGAATCCTTTAGTGAAGTTTGTGTTGCTTATAAGTATAGGCTACTCATGTCGTTTAATTTTATGAAATCCTTTTTGATTTTTAAAAAAAAAAAATGTATTGTGTTTTATCTTTTACATTTTTAATGTAGCCTACAGCACATCAGTGATGGCCAACCCGTCGATCGTAGTCGTCTGTTAGATCTGAGACTGTTGCTGTAAAAAATTATAAAATAATAGAAAAATACATTATGCCTGATTAATTTTCAGTTTTTCAAGTCCCTCTCTTCTTTGCTTTATTTTATGTTTAAAACGTAATATTAGGATATTTGAAGAATAAAAGAACAGCACTTATTTTATTATTCATTTATTTTTTCCTTATTTTTTTTATAAATAAATACTTTTATTCAACATCAGAAATAATGTTAAATTGATAAGAATTCTATATTTTGAATAATAATCTGCCAGGATTCAATCCTATAAAAATATCACAGAATAATATTAAGCAGCACAATTGTTTCCGAAGTTGACAATACATTGAAGGATCATGTTTATTCGTTTAAGAATCAAGCAGAAGCTTATTTGTGAGTAAAATCTTTAACTAAATTACATCACTTTTGTTTGCATTTAGAGAGATATCTACTGATCAAAGATATATCCTCCAGACACCAAACATTAATATCTGACCTCTGCAGAGTACGCATACTCATTTGTTTTAAAACACAGAAGACTGGAGTAATGATGCTGAATATTCACAATATTAAAGACCGCCCCCTTCAATAAATAAATAAAAACCTTATATAAATATGATTCACTTATTTTTTGTCGTGTCCTCGTTGTTGTTGAGAAAACCTATTTATAAGATAAAAGCTTATTTTACGATGATCAGTGAATTATGTGTACCAAACAAGCAAAGAAGAATGAAATATAAAGGGGTGTGCAGTGGCGTAGCAAGTCAGCCCCGGGCCCATATGCAAAAAAATTGTACGGCCCCCCAAATAATATGGGCTCCAACTCGCATAACTTGTTGATTTTTCTGACGTAAATACCGTGACTATTCACAAGCTGTTTTAATTAAATGCTTGGAAATAATATTTAACGTTTTTAAGTCCATTCATTGCACGCAAGCCACCCAATAATCGCAATAGGCTTTGTGTTTTTTTTTATTATAACACAAAGTCTCATCTTTCTGTAAATTTTAAGATCAAATACAAACAATAAATGTGTTTTGCACTCTTTTATTTGTAGTGAGGTAACTACATTCGCCTCAGTTCAAGCTGCATGTGAATCAATGATATTTTCCTCTTTAATATTTGCATCACGAAATAAACATGAATAAATATTTTCATATTGAAGAAAAAAAATCTGAACAATTTATACAAACGAATGTCTCACGAAAATGATCAATTAGAGTTTCAAAAATATCTATAAGCCTAAGTGTTATTGCTGTTTTTTGTGTTAAGAACAATGGATGCCACAGACATTTTTTTGTTGTTGTTGTTGCGGAGTGTAATTTTTACATTAATTTCACGCAATATAATATGATTTTATTATCGTAATTTTTACTTTATTAATTTAGGATGACGTTAATCTTATATAGTTATTTTTCAGTGTGACCAAGGCAGAACGCTCCCCATCGCCTGTCAAAGAAGTTCCTACCTCACTGGACAGGACCCCACGAGATTGTAGACAAGCTCTCACCTGTCGCCTACCGAATCAAAATCAGACAAGGGCGCAGCGAGCCAGTCCTTCGATGGGTCCATCGAAACCAGATAAAGAGGCACCAGAGCTCCAGCCGACCGGGAAAGGGGGAAGATCAAACCCACTGACACAGACCGACAATCATACGCTCTACACCACACTAACATAAGTTCTGTTGTTTAGGAAAACATATAGCGACCTTGTTGAAACACAACGCTTATACTCTCTCCTCAGCTGCACTGCTAGAGTCAACCTCTAGTAGAGAGGAGTTACTTCACACATGTGACACTCGTTTGCTGCCTAACCTCATTCGGTGTCCTTGTGCCGCCGCTTCTCGTTTTTTTGTTTCCTTTCACCTGTGTCTCTCTTTGTTTTTTTGTTTTTTTGTTTTTTCCTTCTTCCTCTCTCACTTTAATTTCCTCTCCCCTCTAGTCCCCTCATCAGGGAACTCCCTTTACCAATTATTTAAATCCAGGTCCCAAAATTAAGATTGACTCCCTTTAATAAGTCGTCGTAACTCGTTGTGAGAACCGTTATCAACCGATCGAGGCGACCCGCCAAATCATGACCGACATGCTACGTGAAGTAAGTTCCTCGATTGATAACTTAGCCATGGGTAGGATTCCACACTACTTGATACCTCTTAGCCTTGTCCAAAACACCGCGGGCCTTGCTAGTCCCATCCAAACCCATCTCGCCTTTTCCTGGGGTAGCGCTATTCCCTTGTGCGTAGACCCGGAAGCAGGCGACTTGGCCTTTCTCCTCAGTTTGCCCATTATCGACTCTAATAGCATTTACCGGCTCAAAGACGTTGTGAATGTGGGATTTTGGCAAGGGAACACCTATGTCAAAATCCACACTCCTGAAGTCGTTGCGTATCACGATAACAACGAGCAGTTGTACTTGGTCCCAAACCTAAGGATGTGTACGCGCACGAAGGACATTCACTTCCTTTGCCCGAGTAAACCTTTTGTACGCGATAATAGTGAGGGCATCTGCGGACTAGAATCCATTAGACCTGACACTAGCTGCCCCGCCGAAGCGACACCATGTTCTCAAGTTGAGGTAACGCAAGCCGAAATCATCGGAAACCGATGGCTGGTCAACACCCCAGCACGAACAGCTACCCTCACATACGATCAACACGACACAGCCACACGCATTATCCTGCCCAACCAAACTTTATGGATCTCTGTCCCTAAGGGCTCGATCCTCCATATTGACGAGTTAGCATTGTATCACCTTACCGACGACGAGTATCAGGCTGAAATCGAAATCTCACCCTTCTTCAAACAGCACTCCTTCGTCCTCGATCCAGAATTGGAAGAAAGGATCAAGGAGGAAGGAACGCAACTTATTGACTTGACTCCTGTTGATACAGCTTTAGAAGCTATCGCTCGCCTTCCGCCCGCTGGCGCGCCTATTATTCGGTCTTGGTCTGCCGCTGACACAGCGCTTTGCATCTCTACTATTGTAGGGTACGTTGTGACATTGACACTGGCCTTCCTCCTACACAAGCGAGTGAACGCCGTTCAAGAGTCTTTCAACAAATGCACGTCAGGCGTCCCACGCATTTTCTGACGTGATCAAACCGACCAAGAACCCGAACCTGAGAACTCAACCAACCTGCTTGAGATCACGCCTATACCGCCTCGTCGAACTCCTGACAATTAAACCAATCGGAATGACTCAATTGTCAGTAATCCTAAAGAATGCACCCCTACATCTTCTCAAGTTCCTAACCTGTTCTTTCCCAAATTACCCTGCACCAGGATTCAGTCAGTGATGGAGATGTTGTTTGTGTCTTGTGTGTGCCTGTTCTCCCCGCTTCTTGTTCCAGTGCCCGCCGACGTTCGCAATGGGAACCTCACCGAGCAAAAGGGGGATGTGTAATGCCTTTGTGGAGAGGAAGGACACACACACATCTCAACAGTAAGCTAGGTTTCTTCCAACCTTCCAGGACCTGCCTAAAACTCGGACTGACTCTGGAAGCCACACCTCTCATGGAAGTGTCATCTCGTGCTGTGTATGTGTTGTTCAACAACTGTACGGCCCAAGACATCCACGTTCCCAAAGCCAATCACCTGGGATGGCTCATCAGCCAGGCGTTCCACGACTTTGAACTGATGGTACCTGTCATAGGCCCTATACCCACACAGCTAATGTCAGACGAATACGACGACACCGTAACACCTGAGTGAGGCGGATGCCCTCCACAATGAAGCAGATGCCAAGGACTCAAAGAGGTTCTGCACAAATACAAGAACTCTTTCGCAAAGGATTCCCTGGATTGTGGACTGACAAACATCCACACTGTGCGCATCCCGACAATCCCAAATGCGCCACCCACATTTGTGCGACAGTACAAGATTCCAATAGCGTCATACGAGCCAGTGCAAGAGATTGTTGACTCCATGCTGGAAAAGGGGGTCATCCGGCCCTGTAACAGCACATACTCTGCCCCGATATGGCCAGTCCTAAAACCCAACGGCAAATGGCGGCCCACCATCGACTATCGCAAGTTGAATCAGCAAGTACCATTGTCACGATGGCCTATGACCCAGTTGGATCAAGAAATTCCAAAAATCAAAGGCTCGACGATCCTTTCCACACTGGACGTCGCCTCCGGGTTCTGGACAATCCCTGTCCATCCCGATGACCAACACAAGCTGGCATTCACCTTTGGCAATCGACAGTACACCTTCACACGGTGTCCCTTCGGCTATGCCAACTCACCAGCAGAATTCAACATCTTCCTGAACAAAGCATGCCCTGACGCCAGAGCCAGAGGCAACCTTGTCTATGTAGATGACGTTTTGATGAAAAGCTCAAGTGTGGAAGACCACCTCAAAGAAATCAATCACGTCCTAAATCAGGTGACAACGGCAGGAGCCAAGATCGCCCTTCACAAAGGACAGTGGTGCAAAACCAAGGTGAACTATGTCGGATTGCTTGTCGGAAGAAACGGCATCGAGCCACAGTCTAACCGCACCCAAGCAATCCAAAGCATAAAGACGCCGACTAACATCTCTGAGCTGCGAAGCTTTCTGGGAGTGTGCAATTATTCACGACAGTTCATCGAAAACTACGCTGACATCGCACGACCACTAACTTCCCTCCTGAAAAAGGATGAACCCTTCGTTTGGACGGAAACACAGGACACAGCAATGGGCCAGCTCAAACAGTGCCTGTGCTCTGCTCCGTGCCTTGCCTACCCAGACCCAGGAAAATAATTCTATCTGGACGCTGGATTCTCCAATCAGTGCCTCAGCGCAGGCCTATACCAGCTCCATGACAAAGACAAACAAGTGGTCGCTTATGCCAGCAAAACGCTGCTTCCCCCAGAATGCAAGTACTCAAACTGCGAAAAGGCTTTGCTTTGCACTGTGTGGGCTATCCAGCGTTTCTCTAATTACATCGGTGCACAGAAAGTCATCATCGAGACTTGTCATCAGCCGGTCACCTTCCTAAACAGTCAACGCATCAGAGATGGCGTGGTGACCAACGCACGCATAGCTACCTGGCTAATGACACTCCAAGGACGGGACGTCGAGGCAATATATGCCCAAAACTACAAATCCTCACTTGGAAACGGGCTAGCGGCCTGCCAAAACTGTTCAACGGACACGCTGCATACTCCAGCGGAACCTAAAGAACCGCCACAACCTCAACTGACGAATCACAGGTACTTTGAGGAGAATGTATGTGAAGGAATGCCCACAGCATATGTCGACGGCTGCTCCTACAACCACAATGGCAATTTACAAGCTGGAGCGGGAGTGGTCTGGCTCAACAACGACCCCTGCCCACCGCAGCAATTCATCTTAGGCCCTCGCTCATCGCAATATGCTGAAATAGCAGCCATCCTCATCACACTTCAAATGGCGGCATCCCACAACATCAAATAACTCCTCATCTGTACCGATTCGAACTATGCCCGTCTAAGCTTCACATGCCATTTAGCTGGATGGAAACAGAATGGATTCAAGACAGCTAACAACAAGACTGTCAAACACCAGGAACTCTTCCAAGCAGGCGATGCCATTGTCACTGAACATGACATTATCGTTTATTGGAAAAAGGTTCGAGGTCATTCACGTCAACCAGGACAAGACAAAGACTTCAATGACCAAACCGATGCCCTCGCCAAAGCAGGTGCATTACACGGAGAGTCCTGGACATTTCAAGCCCTCCCTCCCAACCCTTCAGTAGCGGCCATAACCCGCCGCCAACACGCCACTAGCGTACAAACCCTCACCTCCTCCCACATTGCCATTTCACCTCAGTTCGCTGCTAACGATCTCCTCACACTCCAAAATGTGGATCGAACACTGCGAACTATGGCAGCTCACATTTCCGACCCCTTAACTCATCCTATTTCCACCTCCGACCTAGCTGCTTCCTCCGAGCTCCGCACGCTCCACTCAATCAAGCACATGCTGCATCTGAGAGACGGTGTGCTCACGTATGTCCCTGAGCCCCTAACTACGCCAAAGCTCGTAGTCCCTCACGGCCAAAGGGGGATGATGCTGACACACGCCCACGATGCACCATGCGCAGGACACCACAGCGCCAAGGCCACCTATGAAACACTCAAGCAAGTAGCATACTGGCCTGACATGCAGCAAGATGTGGCGGAATACGTAAAAGGATGCCTGTTGTGTTGCCAGTTTCAACCGGCAAACCCAAACCACCGAGCCCCACTGCAAAGGAAAGGAATGACTTTCCCCTGGTCGGACCTCCAAATAGACTGGGTAGGACCCCTGCCACGGTCAACGCGAGGTAACAAGTACTTCCTCACCGTGGTCTGCGAATTCCCGAAGTGGATAGGGTGCCTCCCAGCTCCCAATGATACAGCAGAAACAACAGCTTGCCTGTTAATGAACCACATCTTCTCAAGATTTGGACTGCCTTTAAGGGTCAACTCTGACCGCGGAACCCACTTCACCGCCGACATCATGCAGGAAGTGTGGAAACTCCTCGGTGTACAGGCCAAGCTCCATATAAGCCATCACCCAATTTCCTCGGGTCAAGTTGAACGGACCAATAAAACAGTGGTCAGCATGTTGAAGAAGTATGTGTCCGCCAATCAAAATGATTGGGATATTAAACTTCCGCTGGTACTGATGGCTGCTCGAGCCACCCCTCACCAGTCTACCGGTGTACCCCCATTCACATTGATGACAGGGAGAAACATGACGCTACCGCTACACCTGCTGTACCAACCTGGTGACCTGAACCTCGTCACCGCCTATACCACTCACCAATACCTGGAAGAGTTGCATCAGCACCTGAGAACGACTTTCGCCTTCGCTCAACAGCAACTACAACGAAGCGCGGAAGGGCGTAAAGCCTACTACGACCAAAAGGCCTCTCACCATGAGTTCAATGTCGGAGACAAAGTGTGGTACTACAGCTTCGCCCGACCAAGGTAGAACGCTCCCCATCGCCTGTCAAAGAAGTTCCTACCTCACTGGACAGGACCCCACGAGATTGTAGACAAGCTCTCACCTGTCGCCTACCGAATCAAAATCAGACAAGGGCGCAGCGAGCCAGTCCTTCGATGGGTCCATCGAAACCAGATAAAGAGGTACCAGAGCTCCAGCCGACTGGGAAAGGGGGAAGATCAAACCCACTGACACAGACCGACAATCATACGCTCTACACCACACTAACATAAGTTCTGTTGTTTAGGAAAACATATAGCGACCTTGTTGAAACACAACGCTTATACTCTCTCCTCAGCTGCACTGCTAGAGTCAACCTCTAGTAGAGAGGAGTTACTTCACACATGTGACACTCGTTTGCTGCCTAACCTCATTCGGTGTCCTTGTGCCGCCGCTTCTCGTTTTGTTGTTTCCTTTCACCTGTCTCTCTCTTTGTTTTTTTTTTGTTTTTTTTTTCCTTCTTCCTCTCTCACTATAATTTCCTCTCCCCTCTAGTCCCCTCATCAGGGAAATCCCTTTACCAATTATTTAAATCCAGGTCCCAAAATTAAGATTGACTCCCTTTAATAAGTCGTCGTAACTCGTTGTGAGAACCGTTATCAACCGATCGAGGCGACCCGCCAAATCATGACCAACATGCTACGTGAAGTAAGTTCCTCGATTGATAACTTAGCCATGGGTAGGATTCCACACTACTTGATACCTCTTAGCCTTGTCCAAAACACCGCGGGCCTTGCTAGGGGTAGCGCTATTCCCTTGTGCGTAGACCCGGAAGCAGGCGACTTGGCCTTTCTCCTCAGTTTGCCCATTATCGACTCTAATAGCATTTACCGGCTCAAAGACGTTGTGAATGTGGGATTTTGGCAAGGGAACACCTATGTCAAAATCCACACTCCTGAAGTCGTTGCGTATCACGATAACAACGAGCAGTTGTACTTGGTCCCAAACCTAAGGATGTGTACGCGCACGAAGGACATTCACTTCCTTTGCCCGAGTAAACCTTTCGTATGCGATAATACTGAGGGCATCTGCGGACTAGAATCCATTAGACCCGACACTAGCTGCCCCGCCGAAGCGACACCATGTTCTCAAGTTGAGGTAACGCAAGCCGAAATCATCGGAAACCGATGGCTGGTCAACACCCCAGCACGAACAGCTACCCTCACATACGATCAACACGACACAGCCACACGCATTATCCTGCCCAACCAAACTTTATGGATCACTGTCCCTAAGGGCTCGATCCTCCATATTGATGAGTTAGCATTGTATCACCTTACCGACGACGAGTATCAGGCTGAAATCGAAATCTCACCCTTCTTCAAACAGCACTCCTTCGTCCTCGATCCAGAATTGGAAGAAAGGATCAAGGAGGAAGGAACGCAACTTATTGACTTGACTCCTGTTGATACAGCTTTAGAAGCTATCGCTCGCCTTCCGCCCGCTGGCGCGCCTATTATTCGGTCTTGGTCTGCCGCTGACACAGCGCTTTGCATCTCTACTATTGTAGGGTACGTTGTGACATTGACACTGGCCTTCCTCCTACACAAGCGAGTGAACGCCGTTCAAGAGTCTTTCAACAAATGCATGTCAGGCGTCCCACGCATTTTCCGACGTGATCAAACCGACCAAGAACCCGAACCTGAGAACTCAACCAACCTGTTTGAGATCACGCCTATACCGCCTCGTCGAACTCCTGACAATTAAACCAATCGGAATGACTCAATTGCCAGTAATCCTAAAGAATGCACCCCTACATCTTCTCAAGTTCCTAACCTGTTCTTTCCCAAATTACCCTGCACCAGGATTCAGTCAGTGATGGAGATGTTGTTTGTGTCTTGTGTGTGCCTGTTCTCCCCGCTTCTTGTTCCAGTGCCCGCCGATGTTCGCAATGGGAACCTCACCGAGCAAAAGGGGGATGTGTAATGCCTTTGTGGAGAGGAAGGACACACACACATCTGAACTAAGTGCAACCACAAATTCCTTAGGCTTAAAGAAATTTTCTTCACTATCTGCAAGTCATAAAATTGACAGACGAACAGCACCTCACCCAACTGGCTGGCCAATTTCCTGCCATGCTTTTGGGTTATCATCGTAAGGAAACCTCTAAAAAATAGGATAGCTTTGAGGTAAACATCTGCTAATGGTCCAGCGACAAACTTTATGATATCTCCTGACCGCTTAAGCAGTAACTCAATGATGGTATCAACAAGAAAGACTTTTACGAGAGCTGGAGTGGGGCAGATGCATGCCCCAAAGTTACTTTCCTGACCTCCCGTTTCTCTCACATTCCAAACTAAAACACCCCTCAGTTTCTGTTTGGACAAACAAAGAACACACAAACTTTTGTCAACTTTGCTAAAAGGACTCAAAGACTTTTATAAAGTGTTCCAAAAGACGATTAATAATAGCTACTGTGCTATTAAAGCAATATCCTCAAGAGACAAAATATATCAATGTGTATTTTATGTCATTTCTAAGCTTGCTGTGTTATTGGAATCTATGGTATGTTTGTAATCTTTTGAGGTATAATTTTCTCCTGTAAAGTGAGTACTACACTTATAGCATCATATGCATGATGCGTTGTTTTTAATCTTTAATTTGAACCCTTTTGCGTGTCTTAGCAGGAAAACTATTAACGTGTAGGAAATATGCTGAATTTGGTTTCATTTTAACGGCCATGATAAATGCAACAAGTTGGTGTAAATGAAAGTTGACTCTTCTGATACTAATGTATGATTATAACACATATAGAAATCTGCCAGGATATTTTCTTCATGTGACAAAATAACTAAGCAGAAAAATTTACGCACGGAAGATTGATCCATGTGGGCGGGGCTCCGCCCACAGGAACCCTTTCATTGGAAGAGCGCTGGTGGACGCCCTGACGTCAGTCCATCTAAAAAGCGGACCCCCGCTCTCTTCTCTCTCTCTGCTCGAAATCGCGCGTTTCTTGAAACTTGGAGCTGCTCCAAACGAGCTCCTAGCCTTAACATCTGGCCGAGTTTGAACACTGAACCAACACTTAGTCAAATCTCTGAAGAAACCCTTGAAAGTCTGAAGCTATGCGAAAGGAACTCAAGGAAGAACTTCGAGCGTCAGACAGCACCGAGCAAACCACCAGAAGGGCATCCCCAGAGTGACGTCACGCGACGAGGACACGCGGGATTCCTTCAAGCCACCCAGCGTCATTTCAACTTAAAAGCAAGTATCAAACAAAATCTCTATAAAGTGGCTGAACTGGTCATATTTTATCTCTAAGAGTAAGGATAATAGAGTTCTCCTCTTGATGATCGGCACGGATAAAATCGTGTGGAAATAGCAAAACAGTGCTATATTTTAATCATTCTCAATTGCAACAATTCTTTGCCTGTGTGTATGTATTTTGTTTTGTGTTATTTAGCTTAGTTCATGTATTTTAGTAAGATAGCAAATAAACTCTTGTTTGATTTATAGAGAAGTGTTCTGTGTTCTGTTGTGAAATATTCAAATCAAACTTTGCCCAGATTACGTTACCTATGCTCATAACTGTCATAAGGTTATTTAAATAATTCTGTATTATTACATCGTGGCCACGAGAATAAACAGAATTTCTCAGATATACTGAAATCTAACAACTCGCTGGACGATTGTTAAATAAGGTATAAGTTGGACGTTTTGATTAATATCAATTGATCATATCAATATCAAATTGTAAGATTCCCTAAAGCTAAAATAAAGCTTAAACCAAAGAGCTAAATTAAACAATGTATTGTTTATAAAAATTATTACACCTATATTGGCGGGCTTGCTAAACAGCAGCGAATTCACAGCTACGGCCTTCTGGGTGAAAAATGTTTCTCGTATTTTTGACTAATTCTTTTTTAGTATCGTTTAAAATAAAAACATTTAAATATAATAAAAAAATACATATAATAATTAAACTCAATAATTATATTTTTTATTTATTATAATTTTTCCCCGCGCCTCCCCTGACATGCTCTGGCGCCCCCCTGGGGAGGCACGCCCCACACTTTGAAAACCGCCGTTCTAGACTATATAGCCTATTTAGTCTAAATAGGCTAAGTGCTATCATCAATGATCAAAGAGTCAATAAATCCGTTTCTCATAGAAAACTTTAATTTCGGATGTTCTAGACTATATATATAGCCTATATATTCTCTTCAACTAATCCAGAATGCGGCTGCAAGATTAGTTGGTAACACTTTACAATAAGGTGCATGTCATTTGTTAACATTAGTTAATGGAAATACAGTTGTTCATTGTTAGTTCATGTTAGCTCACAGTGCATTAACTAATGTTAACAAACTTTACAAATTAGTAAATGCTGAAATTAACATTAACTAAGATTAATAAATGCTGTAGAAGTATTGTTCATTCTTAGTTCATGTTTACTAATGTTGTTAACTAATGAACCTTGTAAAGTGTTACCGATTAGTTAATCTTTAACAAGCCGAAAAGAGCACGTCACACTTCTGTTCATCAATTTGCACTGGCTACCAACAGCTGCTTGCATAAAATTCATGGCATTGATATTTCCCTATAAAACAACCACTGACTCTGCACTCCTTTACCTAAATTCACTACTTCAGACTTATGTGCCCTCCAGAAGCTTGCTCTCCGCAAGTGAACGACACATTATAGTGCCATCCCAAAGAGGCACAAAGTCACTTTGACAGAGTTTTACCTTACTGTTCCCTCCTGTTGGAATTACCTGCCCAACTCAATCCGACTCAGATGGGTCCTTAGCCAGCTTCAAGAAACGGCTAAAACACATATTTTCCATTTACACTTGACCCTCTAACACTTGCACTACTCTGTATTCTATTTTTATTCTAACTACTTGTTTTCTTTTTCTTTTCTTTTTTTAATTGACCCTCTAATACAAGCATTATATCTACTTGTTTTCTTATTATTATAAAAATTACACTCTAACATAGTGTTCTCTATTCTTTTTCTTTTTCTATTTTTGTTTTCTTTTTATTATACTCATTTTCTTTTTATGTATTATAAAAAAAAAGAAGACTAACCGAGACTTGTCATTGCACTTATATATAACAGTTTTTTCAAAATGCTTACACACAGTTTTTGAAACTATGGCTACAATGCTCAAACTCTACACACAAAACCACAAAACGCACACACACACACACACACACACACACACACACACGCACACACACACACACACACACACACACACACGCACACACACACACACACACAATGTCACACACATCTTGCAAAAGCAAACACTTCTTTGAAAACTATTTTACCTCTTCTAAAAAAATGATTTTTGCATAGTAACTCTACACACAATCATAAAATATTAGTGTCTATTTACACTAAGTGCAAATAGCCTGTCTTGTTGGCAAAGGCTATTTACACTAACTCCGCCCACTAACGTGTAATTGAGTTAGTCAACACTACAAAAAGGCGCTGATAGATCATCAGTTTCAGTGGCGGTGGTAAACACATGCTTTTTGACGCGATCGACCCGGGTTCGAGCCCACCTTTTGCCAAACTTTTTTTTCTCCCTTTTCAAATCTCATATCGCATCAGAAAGGCATTTATTTTAAATAAAAATTAAGGAAATAATCAAAAAGTTTAAAATAAGAGTATCGGGTAGGGTTAGGGTAGGTGTAGAGAGGGCTTTATTGTCCCAATAAGGTGGCATGCATTTACAGTTTTTGCCCATTGCTTACACACTAAAACCGAATGCTTAGACCAAAGCCTCAATACCTAAACTTCTTGTAGCATACCTTAAACACAGTGTAACCATAGCTTAAACACATTGTCAACTTTGCACTTTGTTTGCAATTCTATTACACACTTATTGCGAAACACTACACACGTTTTCTTACATTAGACACCTTGTTCAAAAACGAAATCCCCTGTTATCATTGGGAAAACACTCTGTTCAAAATGCAAAACTCATCTGGCAATTGTAGGCACTTACATACACACCTGAAAACACTTGCACAGAAAACAGAACACCAATCGGTCTGAGTCTTAGCACTACAAATAGGCCTTTGCAAGCATGGAGGCAATGAGAGTCAGAGTAAGAGGAGGACAAAGAGAGAGAGGAGTCGGACGTGGAAGAGGACGAGGACCAGTGCGGAGACGTGTATCAGATGACATCAGGGCTACTCTGGTCCGAGATTGGTTCAACAACCATAACCATTTCACACTTTTATACCTGCCCCCTTACAACCCCTTTCTAAATGCAATCGAGGAATTCTTTTCAGCGTGGCGGTGGAAAGTATATGATTGGCAACCACACGCCCGCATGACTCTTCTGCAAGCAATGGAAGAGGCATGCGGAGACATTGAGGTGGGATCAATCCAAGGGTGGATTCGGCACACAAGGCAATATTTTCCCCGATGCCTAGCCTGCGAGGACATCGCCTGTGATGTTGATGAGGTCTTGTGGCCAGATCCGAACAGAAGGCGGGATCCATAAGCCCCCCAGCCCCCCACCACACACACACACACACACACACACACCACACCACACACACACACACACACACACACACACACACACACACAAAACAAGTATATGTTCTTTTTTCCCCCAATACCAATTTATCCAGTAATTGTTGTGTTTTTTTACTTTTGTTTTGTTGCTAAATTTGATGATTTGTGATTCTATTTTTCTTTATTTCTGTAAGAATGTTTGTTTTTTGTAAAAACTCTTGTTTGATTACTGCAGAAATTCTACTTTTGAGTTTTACAGAAGAATGAGTCTGAGAAAATGACAATAAAAATAGAAACACAAAGACTGCAGTGTTTTATATAAAGCCCATCAGTGTGTTGCTGGTGATATGAAAGAGTAATTCAAACGGTGCTTGTGTGTATGGTTTTGTTGCAAGAATTTCATTTTTAGAAAGGAGTGTTAAGTTTTGATTGCAGTGTTTCATTTTGGCATAGATGTGAGTTGTTACAGTTTTTGCCTATTGCTTGAACACTATAGACACATGCTTAGACCAAAGTAACAAAACTTGAAGCTTTTGTTACTACACCATAAACACAGTGTAACCATACCTTAAACAAAAGCGCTGCTTTGCACTTTAGTTGCAATTCTGCAACACACTTGCTCCTGCACACTACACACTATTTCATACATAAGACACTTCGTTCATAAATGAAATCTCATGGGTACCATTGGGAAAACACATCTATTCAAAATACAAAACACATTGGGTGATTGAAAACATTTAGACACACACCTGAAAACACTTACTTACAAAACTGATCACCAATCAGCCAACCACAAATAGGCCTCAGTTGAACCATTTTGAGAACTTTGCAAGCATGGAGGCAGGGAGAGCAAGAGGTAGAGGTAGAGGTAGACGAAGACGAAGACAAAAAGACGAAGACAAAAACGAAGACGAAGACAAAGACAAAGACAAAGACAAAGAGAGGAGTAGGACATGGTCGAAGAGGCTATGCACGGAACAATATTTCAGATGATATTAGAGCAACGTTGGTGGATCATGTGATAAATCATGGCCTGACAATGAGGGAAGCTGGGCAGAGAGTCCACCCACATCTAAGCCGGTTCACAGTTGCATCCATCATAAGGACATTCAGACTGGAAAACAGGTATGTCTTCAACTCTCCACTCCAGACTGTATCTACAGTATGTACAGTACTGTACCATATCACATTACTGTATCACATGTACTGTATTGCAAGTTGGCTAGTGCTCCTTTTGTAACAAAAAAATGGTAGTTTTGTGGAACATACAGTACAGTATAGTACATAGCAGTGTACCATTGAGATGTTACAGTACTGTGTACAGTATACAGTACTGTAAAAAAGAACCAAACCAATAACAATTTGTGGTTGCATTTTTCTACAGAATGACTAGAAGACCTTCTGGGGGTGGTCGGCAACGCTTGTTCACCCAACAGCAGGAACTTGCCATTGTGGAAATGGTCAGAGCAAACAATGCAATCCGTCTCCACCAGCTACGGGAACAAATACTTTCAGATAGGCAAGTATTCATCAACTTCATTCGAGTAGGCATTACCACGATCAGACGTGTCTTGGTAAAGCACAAAATCACATTGAAGCAATTGTACAAGGTCCCATTTGAGAGGAACTGCATCAGGGTCAAAGGACTTCGACAAGAATATGTACAGGTAAGTGTTGCAGTCCTTTACATTTACAATACAGTATTTATGTAATCCAGTACAGTAATAGCTGAATATGTGCCATTGTATCAGTACCACATAGATACATACAGAGAGGGACACAGGTACCTGTGTGTTTGTGTGTTGGGGTGGGGGGGTGTGGGGTGGTTCTGTATGTGTAGTACTGTAGTTGTGTGTTTTGAGTAATGCCAGCCATCCATGCTATGTATTTTTTTGTTGCAGAACATCTTGGACATGGATGGAGCTGCACAGCCTCATGAATTTATTTACATTGAAGAGGCTGGTTTCAACCTCAGCAAAACTAGACGACGGGGTCGTAATATAATTGGCCAAAGGGCAATTGTGCACGTCCCTGGGCAGCGTGGGGGAAACATCACAATGTGTGCCGCCATAAGCCTTCGAAGGCTACTACACCATCATGCCAAACTAGGTCCCTACAATACGCAACACATACTAACATTTCTCGATGCACTTCATGATGCAGTTGTACAGGACAGATCAGAGCAGCCCAGGTTTGTTGTTGTCTGGGATAATGTTAGTTTCCACCGGGCTGCTCTGGTCCGGGACTGGTTCACCAACCATGATCAATTTGAAGTTGTATACTTGCCCCCTTACTCGCCATTTCTAAACCCTATTGAAGAATTTTTTTCCGCTTGGAGATGGCGCGTATATGTCCGCCAACCACATGCCCGCATGCCTCTTCTACAGGCAATGGAAGAGGTATGCGGAGACACTGAGGTAACGTCAATCCATGGATGGATTCGGCACACAAGGCGTTATTTTCCCCATTGCTTAGCAGGAGAAAATATCGCTTGTGACGTTGATGAGATCCTGTGGCCAGACCCAAACAGACGGCAGGATCTGTAATCCCACCCACGCACAATTGGCCTGTTTTTCTGTATTTACAGTAGTGTATTTTGTGTTTTATTTTTGTATTTTTGCGTTGCTGCATTTACTGTACTGTATAGTACAGTGATGTGCAGTATTGAGTTGATGTCATTTGTAACCTTTCAGTACTTTCATTTTTGGTTATTGTGAAAACCTTTGTTGGAAAAAAAAAACAGAACAAAAACTGTAAGTGTTGCATTGAGCTTCACAGAATGCTAACTGATGAACTGAATAAAAACAGTGAAAATTAAAGACTGCAGTGTTTTATATAACGTACACTAGTGTGTTGCTGCTAATCTGAAAGTGTATTCATATGATGCAAGTGTGTATCATTTTGTCATCAGAGTGACATTTTGACAAAGGATTGTTAGGTTTTGATAGCAGAGTTTTAATTCGACATAGATGTGAATGGTTTATTTCCCAGTGTTGTGTCTTGTGTGCTTGTGTGTAAAGTTTTGACACAATGAGCCGAAGTTTTGCAAAAAGTGTTCAAGCAATAGGCAAAAACTGTAATAATTTGAATTAAAACTATAATTTGCACTCAATACGTTATTATTGCGTACTGTTTTATAATGTACGACAATACTGAGGTGCAGATAATTGCCACTATTTGCAATAAGTAGTATATAAATAGCAGAAAATCTTGCTATTTTAACATAGTGTAAATGGAATCTATTGCTATTTGCACTTAGTGTAAATAGCATATCTTTAAAAAATACTGCTATTTTCACTTGGTGTAAATAGAATCCATTGCTATTTGCACTGAGTGTAAATAGCATCCATTGCTATTTGCACTTAGTGTAAATAGCATCTATCGCTATTTGCACTTAGTGTCAATAGCATCTATCGCTATTTGCACTTAGTGTAAATAGCATCTATCGCTATTTACACTTAGTGCAAATAGCCGCTGCCTAAAATAATTAGCCACATACACGCCAAACTACACACAGATGTGAAAAATGTAAAACACTACTCTTGTGTGACTTTTGCTTGTTCAGAGTGCAGTGGAGCACAGGAGTTTGTCATAGCACTCGCACATACTGTACATGCATATGCACATATACACTGTATATACAATATGTATGACTGATGAATTTTACACAGTTATGCAACTGAACTGAATCAATACTGAACTGACTTGAGCTGTAGAATGACACTATTGACTTGTTAGAGCTGCTTTACAGCAGAATGTGAATTTGATACTATTGAGAAGCTGCTGTGAAACAATCTATATTGTATAAAGCACTTTAGAAATAAAGTTGACTTTCTGACTTGGCTTGTATGCATGTTCAGTATAGATACACATACACGCGCGCGCACACACACACACACACACACACACACACACACACACACACACATAAACACACACAAACACACACACACACACACACACACACACACACACACACACACACACACACACACACACACACACATACACAGAGAATATGCATATAAGCCAAGTCAGAAAGTCAGCTTCATTTATAAAGTGCTTTGTACAATATAGATACAATGTAAACAGAAATGCAAGGGCGTAAAAATAATTTATTTCTAAAAAACTAATTTTGATTACAAAGTGAACAAATAATGAATGTGTTTTCACACATGATCACTGTGTGTAGGTCATCAGTAAATGAGTGTGCCATTACAGTTTTTTCAAAATGCTTACACACAGTTTTTGAAACTATGGCTCGATTTCTCAAAACTCTACACACAAAACCACAAAACACACACACAACATGTAAAACGTCACACCCATCTTGCAAAAGCAAACACTTCTTTGAAAACTATTTTAACTCTTCTAAAAATGGTATTTTTGCATAGTAACTGTACACACAAACGCAAAATAATTAGCCACATACACACCAAACTACACACAGATGTGAAAAATGTAAAACACTGCTCTCGTGTGTCTTTTGCTTATTCAGAGTGCAGTGGAGTTTGTCAGAGCACTCGCACATACATGCATATGCACATACACTATATACAGTATGTATGTACAGCTGATGAATTTTACACAGTTATGCAAGTGAACTGAATCAACACTGAACTGACTTGAGCTGTAGAATGACACTATTGACTTTTTAGAGTTGCATTACAGCAGAATTTGAATTTGATACTATTGTGAAGCTGATGTGAAACAACCTATATTGCATAAACCACTTTAGAAATAAAGTTGACTTTCTGACTTGGCTTGTATGTTCAGTATATATAGATATATGTATAGTATTGATATTCAGTATAGATGTATATACTGAATATGCATACAGCACAGATGCATATTCAGTGTGTGTGTGTGTGTGTGTGTATATATATATATATATATAGCCCTCACAGGAGATGCACTTTAGATACATTTAGTATACATACATACATAAACCACAAATTGTAATACATACATGTTATTATACAAACATAAACATAAACACACACACACACACACACACACACACACACACTGAATATGCATATAAGCCAAGTCAGAAAGTCAGCTTTATTTATAAAAGCACTTTGTACAATATAGATACAATGTAAACAGAAATGCAAGGGGGTAAAAATAATTTATATAAAAAAACAACAACACGTTTTGATCACTAAGTTAACAAATAATGTATAAGTGTTTTCACACATGATCACTGTGTGTAGGTCATCAGTAAATGAGTGTGGCATTAAAATGGCAATATTTCCCAAATTAAATAAAAGAGCTGTTAGTTTCGAATGATGTGTGTAATGTAGAGAACTGTGTTTAGAGTTTTGCAAAAAGTTGGTTTTACAATATCAAACTGAGTTTAAAGCATGCTTATAGTTTTGCAGACTTAGTCTAAAGATTAGGCATATAAGTGAATGGTTCTACTAAGTGGGCCTCAAGTATCACTTTTAGTGTCTAAGCAATTTAAAAAATAACTGTATTGCTCTTTTCTTGGTTTTGATTGCTTCTATTGCCCTCATTTGTAAGTCGCATTATATAAAAGCGTCTGCTAAATATAACATTTACTAGATGTAAGTGTGTGTGAGTGTGTATATATATATATATATATATATATATATATATATATAACAAGGATTGATAGGCTATGTACCATTTTTTTAATTTGTTTCATGTTTATTGGCAGTAATTATAATGTGAATGGTTAGTTTGGTAATACAATTTGAATTTGTGCAATAACAACTGTGAAATAATAATTAATTGTGAAATAATAACAAAAAATATTTCCTTTATTTACTATTGCAACCATGAAATCTTGAATGGATGTTTACCCCTTTTTCTAACATACATTAAAACTAAAGGTATAAAAGCAGGTTCACTGTCTCTGAGTCACGAGGTACAATGCCTTTATGGTTGCATTACCTTCAGCAGGATCCTCTTTGGCTGGTTTTGTCAGAATTGTTCTTTATACACTAAAGATAATTGAGTGGCATGGAGTAAGAAAGAAGTGTCATTGCAATCTATCTCCTGGCTAGAATACCAGAGAAACCACTATAAAATTGGCATTTTCTATTGTGCACACTGCTGAAGGCCAGTGGTGGGCAGAGCTGGGCTGCTGTGGGACAGGCATCTGTGGAGCTGCACACATGGCAGCTGCCAGAGTCCTGCGACTCACTTTGGCATTTGTTCTGTCAAAGGCTCATGGAATAAAACACAGCCCTAACCTTGGCTGCACAATGCACATAATTTAGGAAACATCACAGACATGTGTCTGACCAGACAGAGACAGAGAAAAGTTTAAAGTGAAAAGAGAGAGAGGCCCACCCACCATTCTTTTGCAGGTTGGACTCTTTGTACCGGAGTGATTTGAGTTTGATGAGAGCATATGGGGAAACCAGTTTGCATGCATTCTGTATTTATATAATATGGTGGCTTGTTCTCTCTCCCTCTTTGTGTCTGTTGAGGGGCATTTTCTTGTGTTAGAGTGTACGTGTGAGGACCAGTTCCAAATTAATCATTAAAAATTTCTAAACAACAGTGGAGACTGTTATTATGCATGCCAGTTGTGAACTGTTCTTTGACCAACTTTAATGCAGCAACGTAGAGAACCAAACCACCTAAAGACCAACCAACAAACTGAACATGATGTTGTTATTAGATAGATTGAAAAATGTTTAGTTTTGCTTGTGCTGTAATTTTCTATTCTTCTATCATTTCTATTGTGTTGTGGATTTTCCTTTCCTTTTATTTCTTTATTTTTATTTCATTTTTGCTACTAGTACATTTGGCATCTCATAACATGATAGTCAAGTAGACTCCACACAAATAATTTTTAACCCGATGGCACATCACCATGCTCTGTGGGAACTGGGGTTCGGAATGAGGAGTCGTGGAATTACTCAGAAGAGTAACACAACCCAGCCTGTAACTTTCCGGGGTGGAAGACCACAGTGGGAAAAATAACTTATAGCATTTCCTGCTTCAAGGGGGTCCAAGCGATGCATCTTTGAAAATAGGTTTCATGTGACACATTGCTTGCCAATAGTGAGACATCGAGGACAAGGCCCGGAACATGTTTGATTGGCCTGGTTAATGCAATATACCTTATATGCTATGTAAGTCGCTTTGGATGAAAGAGCCTGCCAAATTCATAAGTATAAATGTAAATGTAAGAACTGCCATGGCCTCCAAATTTTAGATGACTTTTGGGACACAGCCTTGATGTGTATGTCTGGGAAATGTCTTCAACTGTGTTTTTTTTTTCTTCTTCAGCAATTGTGTCTGCCTGTATGTATGCACGTCAACATCCTGAGGTTTAGGTAAATGTTACGACAAGGGCCCAAGGAATAAGCTATTTCTTTTACGGAGTGTCTGTTTACACTAAGTGCAAATAGCCTGCCTTGTTGGTAATCAATACTACAAAAGACCCTTGTAAAACATCAGTTCCAGTGGCCTATCTGGTAAGGTGCATGCTTTTTGACGTGATCGACTCGACTTAAAACCCGCTTTTTGCAGAAATTTTATTCTTCCTTTTCAAATCTCATATCACATCGGAAAGGCATTTATTTTCAACAAAAATGAAGGAAATAATCAAAAAGTAGAAAATAAAGTACCGGGTGGGGTTAGGGTGGGTGTAGGGAGGGCTTTAATGTTCCAATGCATCCATTTAATAATTTGAATTAAAATTATAATTTACACTCAATACGTTATTATTATGTACTGTTTTATAATGTACTACAATACTGAGGTGCAGATAATTGCCACTATTTTCAATAAGTAGTATATATAGCAGAAAATCTTGCTATTTTAGCGTAGTGTAAATAGAATCTATAGCTATTTGCACTTAGTGTAAATAGCATATCGTTGAAAAATACTGCTGTTTTCAACTTAGTGTAAATATAATCCATTGCTATTTGCACTTAAGTCAAGTCAAGTCAAGTCACCATTATTTACAGTATTAAACAGGGAAATAGTGTGCCGTTCTCCTCTGGAAGCCAGCAGTTTAATTCTTGGCTGCAACAAAGTCAGATTGTGCAGAGGACTCATCTGGTTCCCGTGGTCTTGTCCCGATGGTCGTCTAGGTGACGAGGTCTTTGGAGGGAATCTGTCTCTGGGGCTCATCTAGTTGTCCTGGTCCCCACTGACATTCAGGGCTGTCGAGGTTGTCTCTAGGTGCTGATCCACCATCTGGTCTGGATATGGACTGGATCCGGGTGGCTGCAGTGACCATCTGATCTGGATACAGTCTGTATCTGGTGGCTACGGTGACCTCGGAATAAGAAAGAAACAGACTAATATTAGCGTAGATGCCATTCTTCTAACAATGTAACAAGTACATCGGGTGTCATGGGAAGTGTTCCCGGTTTCGGTTGACCTAATTGATTTGAATTATAGAGATGTGTTAGTGTGTTATGTGTAAGTCAGGTTAAAGAGATGCGTTTTTAATCTAGATTTAAACTAACAGAGTGTGTCTGCCTCCTGAACAGTGTTAGGTAGATTGTTCCAGAGTTTGGGAGCTAAATAGGAAAAGGATTTGCCGCCTGCAGTTGATTTTGATATTCTAGGTATCAAATGCCCAGAGTTTTGAGATCGTAGCGGACATGAAGGACTATAATGCAATAAGAGCTTGCTCAAATACTGAGGTGCTAAACCATTGAGGGCTTTATAGGTAATTAGCAAGATTTTAAAATGTATATTGTCAGAGCTGGGATTTGAACTTGGGTCTCTGGCACAAGAGTCTTAACTTCCAACACTGAGCCACAGAAGGGTGTTGAACCCAATAGAATCAGTCAGAAGAGTTTATTTAACAAAAAGGGAAAAAGTGTACACATATCCTTTTCTTAAAGGCAGTCTCAAAACTGAAAAATATCTAGTCCAAAAAGATACAAAAATCCAATAGGAGAAAAATCTCCAAAAAATCTCCAAAAAACAGCAAAAAATAAACACAGGAAAACAATCCAAAAGGCTTAGAAGAAAAACTTCTTAGAACTAGAACATACTTATAGCAGCAACTGGCTTAGGAATAACAATAACCAAGCAAATATACAGAGGAACACTCCGGTTACTCACGTAACCTCGGTTCCCAGAGATAAGGGAACGAGTGTTGCGTCGTCATTGACGACTGTATGGGGAAACTCCTGTTTACTCTGTTACTGAAGAATGATTTGTTAACGTTTGTGTTGCTGCACAAACCAATTTCATCAGAATCATCCATTTCATCAGAATCAACGACTGAATTGATTCGCGTGCAGCTATAGCACGGCCAGTTACGGCCTTATCTCAGGGAACCAAGGTTACGTGAGTAACCGGAGCGTTCCCTATCGAAAGGTAAGTCCCGTTGTGTTGTCATTGATGACTGTATGGTGAACGCATCCAGTAACGCTGTGCTATAAGCAGATGCAGAACTAAGCCTGCTCCGCGAGCTCAGTCTAGGCACACTCAGCAAGGGCCCCATAAGCCTGAGCTACAAAGAGACCAAAGAACGACCTGAGGTCTGCTTGACATAACCTTTCCCGAAGGGAGGAAAAAGTAAACATTAAGCGGATAACACCCGCACCAGTAAGGCAGGAACGTCCAAACTGTACAATCTAATAAAGGTAGACTGCGATGACCAGCCGGTGGCTGTACAAATCTCACCAATAGAGATTCCACTGGACCAGGCGGAATGGGCCCTCACACCTATAGGGCATTGCACGCCCGCTGAGGCATAAGCCAGGGCGATAGCATCTACTATCCAGTGCGATAGTCTTTGCTTTGTGACCGGCAGCCCTTTAGAGCGGCCTCCAAAGCACACAAAGAGCTGCTCTGTTTGTCTAAAAGACTTAGAAAGCTCAAAGTACACTCGCAGTGCCTGGACTGGGCACAACAAGTTGGGTCCCTGTTCACCATCCGCTACGGGGAGGGCGAGAAGGGAAATAACCTGGGCTCTAAACGGAATTGAGAGAACCTTCGGTACATAACTGCTGCACGGCTGAAGAATGACTTTACAGTCATTGGGTCCAAGCTCAAGACAGGAAGCACAGACAGACAGGGCTTGCAAGTCACCTACTCGCTTGACGGACGCTAGGACCAAAAGCAGAGCGGTTTTGAGCGTCATGACCCTTAAGCCGGCTGTTTGAAGCAGCTCAAAGGGAGCGCCCTTGAGGGCCCCCAGGACTATGGACAAGTCCCATGTTGGCATAGTCTTAGGGCGAGGAAAATTCAACCGTCGAGTACCTCTAAGGAACTTAACGACCAAGTCATTTCTGCCAATAGTCGATACTTCTGAGAGAGCCTCGAGAGAATGATTCGCCGCAATGGCTGCCACATAGACCTTGAGCGTGGAAGGGGTGCGCTCCTTATCCAGCAGCTCTTGCAGAAAGGTTAGCACGTGGGATACGTCACATGAAACCGGATCCTGCTTACGTGCTGAACACCAGTCACTGAAGACTGACCCCTTGAGGGCGTAGAGGCGTCATGTAGATGGAGCTCTAGCCTCTAAAATGCTATTAGTGACTTTCACTGGGAGTTGACTAGACTCCCGTCAAGAGGCCAGACATGAAGGCTCCACAGTTCCGGCTGGGGATGCCAAATCTTGCCCTGCACTTGCGAGAGAAGATCTCTCCTCAGTGGTATTGACCACAGTGCTGCAGACCGCAGCTGGATCATCTCTGGGAACCAGACTTGGTTCCTCCAGCTGGGGACAAGGGGAGGAGAGGTAATTTCGTTTCCCTGATTTGCCTGATAACCTGGGGTAGCAGGGCGATTGGAGGTAAGGCATACAGACGGGTGTTGGGCCAATCGTGGGCCAGAGCATCCCACTGCTTTGAAAAATAGGTTGGGCAATGACAGTTGTCTTCGGAGACCTCTGCCTTGCCGAAAACTGACCAAATCATCTGAACCGTCTGGGGATGTAGACTCCATTCCCCCGGAGCTACATTGTTCCTTGACAACATATCCTCTCCCTGGATCAGTCTGCCCAGCACATGAACCGCTCGTAGTGAGAGAGTTCTTTCTGTGCCCAAAGCAGGAGACGTTGAGTCATCCTATGAAGGGGACGTGACCTGAGGCCACCTTGGTGGCTGATGTAGGCCACCACTGTTGTGTTGTCCGACCGGACTAGGACGTGATGCCCCTTTAAGGCTGGCAGGAAGGTCTTTAGGGCCAGACAAACAGCCATCATTTCGAGGCAGTTGATATGCAGGCATCGCTCGTGGGTTGACCAGGAGCCGTACGCCGGGTTGCCCTTGTACAGAGCGCCCCAGCCTGAGCTGGATCTGTCATGATCACCTTCTTAACTGTACGCCTGATACAACCCCAAATCAGAAAAAGTTGGGACAGTATGGAAAACGCAAATAAAAAAAGATAGTGATTTCTAAATTTACTTTGACTTGTATTTCATTGCAGACAATATGAACACAAAATATTTCATGTTTTGTCTGGTCAACTTCATGTCATTTGTAAATATACATCCTTTCCTGTCATTCAGACCTGCAACACATTCCAAAAAAAGTTGGGACAGTAAAGCATTTACCACTTTGTAATGTTGCCATTCCTTTTCACAACACTTAAAAGACGTTTAGGGACTGAAGACACCAAGTGATGAAGTGTTTCAGGTGTAATTTTGTCCCATTCTTCCTGCAAACAAGCAAATAAGGTGGGCAACAGTACGGGGTCTTCGTTGTCGCATTTTGCGCTTCAAAATGCGCCACACATTCTCTATTGGAGACAGGTCGGGACTGCAGGCAGGCCAGTCAAGTACCCGTACCCTCTTCCTCCGCAGCCAGGACTTTGTAATGTGTGCAGAATGTGGTTTTGCATTGTCTTGTTGAAATATGCATGGACGTCCCTGGAAAAGATGTCTTCTTGAAGGCAGCATATTGTGCTCCAAAATCTCTATGTACTTTTCAGCATTAATGGTGCCATCACAGAAGTGCAAGTTACCTTTGCCAAGGGCACTGACACAACCCCATACCATGACAGACCCTGGCTTTTGGACTTGTTGCTGGTAACAGTCTGGATGATCCTTTTCTTCTTTGGTCCAGAGCACACGGCGTCCATTCCTCCCAAAAAATACCTGAAATACTGATTCATCTGACCACAGTACACGTTTCCACTGTGTGATGGTCCATCCCAGATGCCTCCGAGCCCAGAGAAGTCGACGGCGCTTCTGGACACTGTTAACATAGGGCTTCCTTTTGGCACAGTACAGTTTTAACTGGCATTTGTGGATGTAACTACGTATTGTGGTACTTGACAAAGGTTTGCCAAAGTAGTCCTGAGCCCATGTGGTGATATCGCTTATACAACCCCAAATCAGAAAAAGTTGGGACAGTATGGAAAACGCAAATAAAAAAAGAAAGTAGTGATTTCTAAATTTACTTTGACTTGTATTTCATTGCAGACAATATGAACACAAAATATTTCATGTTTTGTCTGGTCAACTTCATGTCATTTGTAAATATACATCCTTTCCTGTCATTCAGACCTGCAACACATTCCAAAAAAAGTTGGGACAGGAGCAATTTAGGGCTAGTAATGAGGTAAATTGGTTAAATAATGATGTGATTTGAAACAGTTGATGTCTACAGGTGATTGTAATTATGATTTGGTACAAAAGCAGCATCCAAGAAAGGTCTAGTCCTTTAGGAGCAAAGATGGGCCGAGGATCGCCAGTTTGCCAACAAATACGTGAGAAAATTATTGAAATGTTTAAAAACAATGTTCCTCAAAGAAAGATAGGAAGAGATTTGGATATTTCACCTTCAACAGTGCATAACATAATTAGGGTCACATCACAATGGTGTCAACTATCTTAACCGCGGCTTGTGTACTGCAAATACATACGAGCATCATCACTGTGTCTGTCACGCGACTCTGTTCCCCTTTTGGGCTTGAACTGATGGTAAAACTAAGGACATTATTAACTGTCTTTTTATTTACTTTGAAAGCTGAAGCTCGCAATTATGGTAAGGGGCGTTACATTTCCGATGCGTGCTTGTGGTGTTTGGCCAACACAATACACTGTGTCAGCTGGCCAATCAGAGTAGACTTGTTGGAAGGAGGGGCTTTGTAGATAACGACGCGTTTGAGAGAGGCGGGGTATAGAGGAACTACAATAATGTACAGTATTTGAAAAAGAATGTGTTTTTTGAACATTAAAGCATGTCAACATATTCTGTTACACCAAACACACAAAATAATGATCTTTAAAAAAAGCATCATATGACCCCTTTAATGCCTTGAATTTTATGCGAGCAGCTTTTGGTAGCCAGTGCAAATTGATAAATTGAGGAGTGACGTGCATTCTTTTCGGCTCATTAAAAATTAATCTTGCTGCCGCGTTCTGGATTAATTGTAAAGGTTTGATAGAACTGGCTGGAAGACCTGCCAAGAGAGCATTGCAATAGCAACAGAACAAGAGCTTGAACAAGGAGTTGTGAAGCATGTTCCGAAAGAAAGGGCCTGATCTTCTTGATGTTGAATAAAGCAAATCTTCAGGACCGGGCAGTTTTAGCAATGTGGTCTGAGAAAGTCAGCTGATCATCAATCATAACGCCAAGCTTTCTGGCTGTTTTTGAAGGAGTTATGGTTGATGTGCTGGATGGTGAAATTGATGAAACGATGGGTTTGATGGAACCACAAACTGGATGGTGAAATGGTCTTTTCCCGCAAGATGTCTGTTGAAACTGAGATGTGAGCCGCTATCGGATCATCAGGATGAAATGATGGAGTGTCACCACAGTGATATGAAAAGCAGTTCTGTGACAGAACCCAGTGATTGGCAGAGAAGAGAAGTCCAAGTGAGCCCTGCACCACAGTTGATGTTGCGAGACACCTCACCTCTCCAAGATACCTTGATGGTCAAACCACTTGCGGCTCATCCCGCAAGTGTTGAAATCTGGTGTCTGTTAACCTGCACCAGGACGCGGGCGCACTAGCTCTTTGTTTGACACGTCAGTTTTCAAACAGATAAAGTAAAACAGGACAAAAGATGACAAACTATATATCATTTTGAAGGACTAAGCCGCTCGACGACAGATCGCTGTTTTTCGATAGAAAGTCAGATCATTTGTGTAAGCAGTACACATCAAAACATGTATAAAAATGAAATACCAGAGAGACTCTCAAACGTACTGCTGATCCTGGTTTCATTTGAGAGATGAGTGAACAACATTCCATCGAGCACATCCAAAGAAACAACAACGTTGTAATTTAGCATCCTTTGTTTAGTCTCATCTCTTCATTGTTTGTGTGATGGAACAAATGAAAAGCGTCTTGGTGGTAAAAAAACCATGTAGCAGACAATTCTGAAATCATCCAACAAAAAAAAATGACGGAAGATTGTTTAGATTCTGGCGCTCCCTCGCGACCCAGTGATGCTGATGGGGCATGATCTTTTTAACACAAAAAACATTTCTTTTTTTTCTTCTTAGACATGTTTGCGTGTTTTGTGGAGAATGTGCCTGATCTGTGTGATTAACATCTCTATGGCTGTGGTAATTACTCCAAGAACAGTGTGAATGAGCTATATAAAAGGCCATTATAATGTGAATATTGACTATATTGGGCACCACAGTTGTTAGATGTTGCGACTAATGTTGAGCAGGAGGATCTGTTTGTCACAGTATGTAATTAAGTTATTTTTTTTTATTATTATTGTTTTTTTTTTCTCACCAAAAATTATTATTATGGTATTATTCTCCAAATAAAAGATACTAAGATTCTTGTTTTATAAGAAAAACTGATCTATCTAAATAGTTTGTAGTGAACTCTTCAATAAGTAAATATTTTTCCTCAAACGGGGGGGGGGTAGAAAAATGTCTGCAGACTCATTTTTCAACCAGATTTGAAATATAAACTGGAGTGACTTTCAACCCATTACTTTTCGGCTCCATGTATTTTTATATGAAATAAAAAAAAATGAGTACAATTTTTATGCAGTGTCTATAACTTTTTATATTTTTGCATTATCAACCTGGATGAATAGTGTCAGGAGCTGACATTTTAAGTTAGGTCATTTTCAGGATCAATATGGGGGGTGGTGGTTAACCATGTCAAAAGTAGCGGACAAATCCAGCAAGATAAGTATTGAAGATTTGGAATCCGCTCTTGCCAGTCTTAGGGCTTCAACAACTGAGAGCAAGGCAGATAATCCATCCACCTCACAGGTGTGGCATATCAAGATGCTGATTAGACAGCATGATTATTGCACAGGTGTGCCTTAGGCTGGCCACAATAAAAGGCCACTCTAAAATGTGCAGTTTTACTGTATTTGGGGGGGGGGTCCGAAAACCAGTCAGTATCTGGTGTGACCACCATTTGCCTCACGCAATGCAACACATCTCCTTCGCATAGAGTTGATCAGGTTGTTGATTGTGGCCTGTGGAATGTTGGTCCACTCCTCTTCAATGGCTGTGCGAAGTTGCTGGATATTGGCAGGAACTGGAACACGCTGTCGTATACGCCGATCCAGAGCATCCCAAACATGCTCAATGGGTGACATGTCTGGTGAGTATGCTGGCAATGCAAGAGCTGGGATGTTTTCAGCTTCCAGGAATTGTGTACAGATCCTTGCAACATGGGGCCGTGCATTATCATGCTGCAACATGAGGTGATGGATGGATGAATGGCACAACAATGGGCCTCAGGATCTCGTCATGGTATCTCTGTGCATTCAAAATGCCATCAATAAAATGCACCTGTGTTCATTGTCCATAACATACGCCTGCCCATACCATAACCCCACTGCCACCATGGGCCACTCAATCCACAACGTTGACATCAGCAAACCGCTCACTCACACGACGCCATACATGCTGTCTGCCATCTGCCCTGTACAGTGAAAACCGGGATTCATCCGTGAAGAGAACACCTCTCCAAAGTGCCAGACGCCATCGAATGTGAGCATTTGCCCACTCAAGTCGGTTACGATGATGAACTGCAGTCAGGTCGAGACCCCGATGAGGACGACGAGCATGCAGATGAGCTTCCCTGAGACGGTTTCTGACAGTTTGTGCAGAAATTCTTTGGTTATGCAAACCAATTGTTGCAGAAGCTGTCCGGGTGGCTGGTCTCAGATGATCTTGGAGGTGAAGATGCTGGATGTGGAGGTCCTGGGCTGGTGTGGTTACACGTGGTCTGCGGTTGTGAGGCCGGTTGGATGTACTGCCAAATTCTCTGAAACGCCTTTGGAGACGGCTTATGGTAGAGAAATTAACATTCAATTCACGGGCAACAGCTCTGGTGGACATTCCTGCAGTCAGCATGACAATTGCACGCTCCCTCAAAACTTGCGACATCTGTGGCATTGTGCTGTGTGATAAAACTGCACATTTTAGAGTGGCCTTTTATTGTGGCCAGCCTAAGGCACACCTGTGCAATAATCATGCTGTCTAATCAGCATCTTGATATGCCACACCTGTGAGGTGGATGGATTATCTCGGCAAAGGAGAAGTGCTCACTAACACAGATTTAGACAGATTTGTGAACAATATTTGAGAGAAATAGGCCTTTTGTGTACATAGAAAACATCTTAGATCTTTGAGTTCAGCTCATGAAAAATGGGGGCAAAAACAAAAGTGTTGCGTTTATAATTTTGGTCAGTGTAAATCAGAGCGCGTTCACTCAAGATTTGTCAATCATCTCTTGCCCTTCCGTATATAAAAAAAATAGAGAAACATTTTTCTACACGTGAAATATGAAAGCAAATAGACATGTGATTTATTTTCTGTATGTTTTTATGCAGCTCACAGTATTTTTTATAACAGTAAAGAATGTTTATGACAAGCAGGTAGCATTCAGTCTTTTATAAAACATACAAAGAGTGCATGTCTACCTATTATAGAATCAAAATCCATTTTAGATCACAATCAGAAGTTATTACAAGCACTTGATGATGGTTTAAAGTGGGGTTTGAGCAAAAACATTAATAATTACATATGTTTTGAAATGATGATGCTATTTGTACCTCTAATTATATTTTATGTTTTCTTGTAAGCATTATGGGGTTTGAGCAAAAAGTTATTTATCTTAAAACTGTATATGAGCAGCAAACAATGCAAAATAATACGAGATACATGAGGAAAAAATGCATGCTTCGGCGCCACCTAGCGTGAAGGATGAATTAAGGCGTAACGTTTGATAAAAGCACCGTTCTCGGCGATTCGCCTTGCTTTTTTGTACGACTAACTGGACCGGACCAATTCGCAGAGATATAAATAACATTCAGTGAGACTTTGTGATTCCCATTTCGTTGGCGACGTAAGTGGTACATCGCTTGAACGTGGTGAGAAAGTCCTACGACCAAACTGGCACATTGTGAAGACGTGACAGTACCGGATCATATTGGTAGCAGCAATGAAGTCCTAACAACAAAAACCACGTCCAGTTTATTTTTAACCCTCAGGTTGTTTCAAATCCCTATAACTTGTGGTGTTCCCTGACCGGGGCACAAAAAATGCTTATAAATCTCTTGTTATGCAATATTATCACCTAATATTGTATCAATCTTTTTGTCAGCTTGTTTTCTTTAAAAACTGGTTTTGTGTTTATTTTTGGAACTGATTTTTTGTGCCTCATTAATCTGAGTTTATACAGGTGCATCGAAAAATAAGAATGTCGTGGAAAAGTTCATTTATTTCAGTAATTCAACAAATTGTGAAACTTGGTATTAAAAAATTCAATGCACACAGACTGAAGTTTAAGTCTTTGGTCTTTTAATTGTGATGATTTAGGCTCACATTTAACAAAAACCCACCAATTCACTATCTCAACAAATTAGAATACTTCATAAGCAATAAAAAAAACATTTTTAGTGAATTGTTGACTTCTGGAAAGTAGTTAATTTACTGTATATGTACTCAATACTTGGTAGCTCCTTTTGCTTTAATTATGCCTCAAATCGGCGTGGCATGCAGGTGAAGTTTGTGGCACTGCTGAGGTGGTATGGAAGCCCAGGTTTCTTTGACAGTGGCCTTCAGGTCATCTGCATTGTTGGGCTGGTGTCTCTCATCTTCCTCTTGACAATACCCCATATATTCTCTATGGGGTTCAGGTCAGGCGAGTTCTGGCCAATCAAGCACAGTAACACCATGGTCATTGAACCAGCTTTTGGTACCTTTGGCAGTGTGGGCAGGTGCCAAGCTGCTGGAAAATGAAATCAGCCTCTTGAAGCTTGTCAGCAGAAGGAACATGAAGTGCTCTAAAATTTCCTGGTAGATGGCTGTGTGACTGTGACTTCAGAAAAACAGTGGACCAACACCAGCAGATGACATGGCAGCCCAAATCATCACTGACTGTGGAAACTTATACTGGACTTCAAGCAACATGGATTCGGTGCCTCTCCACTCTTCCTCCAGACTGGGACCTTGATTTCTAAATGAAATGCAAAATTTACTTTCATCTGAAAAGAGACTTTGGACCACTGGCAACAGTCCAGTTCTTTTTCTCCACAGCCCAGGTAAGATGCTTCTGACGTTGTTCTGGTTCAGAAGTGGCTTATAGCCCTTTTCCTGCGTGGTGACTCTTGTGCACGTCCAGCGTCAGTCCACTACTTGTGAGCTCTCCCAAGTGTTGAACAGCTTTGCTTGACTGCATTCTCAAGCTTGCGGTCATCCCTGTTGCTTGTGCACCTTTTCCTACCCAAATTCTTCCTTCCAGTCAACTTTACATTTAAAGTGCCCCTATTATGATTTTTGAAAGACCTTTCATGCAGTTTGTAACAAGCTCTAAGTGAATGAAAACATCCCAAAGTTTTAAATCTGAAAGTGCACGTGTATAAAGTTATTGTCTCTCAAAAGAAAAGTCGACTCTGAATTATTGAAACGAGTCGTTTTTAAAATGAATCCCAAGCCGTTTCATGTTGACGTCAACATGAAACATTGCATATTGCCTGCCCACTTGTTGCGTGCGCAGACCTGGGAAAACTTGATTTTCGCGTTGGTCTGAATGAACAGCAAATTAATTCTTTGCCACTAGGTCTGCTTTTTGAGTGTTAAAAGTTCACAAACACTGCTTTAAATGAAATCGACCAATACCAGATTAGCGTCACCACAGGAGGAGTTTGGAAAGATTATCGTTGAACGAATCGTTTGGGAGTCGTTGAGCAAATAAGGTACAAAGAAATGCATATTATAAGAATATGAAAGTGTTTTTTGAGCTTGAATGCATGTCAACCTGTTGTCGGGGACTCCCAAAACCAAAATATGAACCTTTCATTACCCATAATAGGGGCACTTTAATATGCTTTGATACAGCACTCTGTAAACAGCCACACCTTTCAGTAATGACCTTCTGTGACTTACCCTCTTTGTGGAGGGTGTCAATGTTCGTCTTCTGGATCATTGCCAAGTCAGCAGTCTTCCCCATTATTGTTGTTTCAAAGAGCAAGAGATACCCTGAATTTATACTGTATGGATGGTAATTTATTGAAACTCAAATGTAAATATTCTAATATTTTGAGATACTGATTTTTGACTTTCATGAGCTGTAAGCTCTAATCATCAAAATTAAAACAAAAAAAACTTTTGAAATGTTTTACTTCACATGTAATGGAATCTAAAATATATGAAAGTTTCACTTTTTGAAATAAGTTACAAGAAAAAATGAACCTTTTCACGACATTCTAATTTACTGAGATGCACATGTACATCCGTTTTTGAGTGAAAAGAAGCATTATTTTTGGATAATTTTGCCAATATTAAATAAAATGTGAAAAACATTTACACTGTTTATCACACTAGCATGCTCTAATGTTTAACCAATAATTTTTTTTGAAAAGCTTTTATTTTGTACAAAATTTAAAAACAAAATGCTTTTTTGCAAATTATTTTTTTTTAATATTTTTTTTATATTGACAAAATTATTAAAAATATGCTTTTTTTCACTCAAAAACTGAGGTTCGTAAACAGATTAATGAAGCCTACAAAAAATCATCCCAAAAATAAACAAAAAAACAGTCCTTTGAAAGAAAACAAGCTTAAAAAAAGATTGATACCAATATTTGGTAATAATATTGCATAATAGATTTATAAGCTATTTTTTGTGGACCGGCATTTTTGACATTTTTTCTGTGACATTGTTGCCTCATATCACATGCAGTTAATTCTCAGCATATAGAGACTCTTTCACCTAGATATCACACTATAGAGACTGTGTCTCTTCCCCAAACTAGAAAATACAGAAAAAGTCTGAACCAAAGTAAGAGTAACAATTGAATTGATGTTCAACAAATAAAAAACAGATATAATACAGATAAACAGATAAAGCTTGGCTTATTGAATATTAGATCCCTTTCTACAAAAGCACTTTTTGTAAATGATATGATCACTGACCATAACCATTCGTAGCAGTGAATGAGTGAGCTTATGAATGCAATGACCAATCAGAGGTGTTCAGATGAGTCATCTCTAAAATGCCTGTTTTCTTCACTCGCTCGCTGACTGAATACCTTTTTCTGGCAAATAATCTCGTTAGAAACAGCAAAGTGCAGATGTGTGTATAAATCTGTAAGTAAGATATTCATTTCACAGTGTAAACAGCTTCAGTGATTTTAATGGGAGATTTTGAGAGTGCTTGAAATCTAGACTGTCAGTGAAAATGTTCTTTGATAATAAATGTTCTTTGCTCTCTTTCTGTACAATGAAATTGTTATGGTAGTAGCCTAACTTATGTTTTTAATATTCACATTAAATGTAAAGTCAGTCGTATTAAAAAAGAAGTTATGGCATGACACCCTATCTGTTACTTAAGTAAACAGACTGTTACTTAAGAAAACAGTTTTTATGCATAGTTATAGACTACATTATAGGCTACTTTGACCATCATAATCCAGGTGACAATCGAGATATTTCATAATATAGTTAATGCATTTGGGAATGTTTTGAATGAAAAGGAAAAAATAAATAAGCACATAAGTGCTATTGTGGCTGCTGTGTGTCACATGACAACCCCCCCCCACTCGTGCCCCCTCAAAAATAATGAGTGCATGCCCTGTGAAGAGGTATCATATCGATCACAAGTGCAGTATGGAGTACCTCAAGGCTCAGTACTAGGGCTGTTACTTTTCACGGATCTGGATGACGAGTAATTTCTTACTGCTAAATTCTGAAAAAACAGAGGTGTGAATTATCGGACCTAAAACCCCCACAAGTATTAACCTAGAACACTGTCTAACACAGTCTTTGAAAAAAAACACTGTCTTTGACAGCCACGTTTCTAGCATTTGTAAAAGTGCATTTTTTCATCTTAAAAATATATCTAAACTGAGACCTATGCTCTCAATGTCATGAGTTAGTGCTGGCTGCAGATAAAGTCCTAATTGTTCGTGATTTTAATATCCATGTTGATAATGAAAAAGATTCATTGGGATCAGCATTTATAGACATTCTAAACTCAATTGGTGTTAAACAACACGTGTCAGGACCTACTCATTGTTGAAATCATACTCTAGATTTAATACTGTCGCATGGAATTGATGTCAGTGGGATTGAAATTTTGCAGCAGAGCAATGATATCTCAGATCATTATCTAGTCTCATGTGTATTCCATATAGCTAAAGCTGTAAAGCCAACTCCTTGTTACAAATATGGTAGAACCATCACTTCAACCACAAAAGACTGCTTTATAAATAATCTTCCTGAAAATGGAGCGCAGCTGGAGAAAAACAAAATTACAGGTATTTTGTATTGCTTGGCGGGAAAATACTCAAAAAGTGCTTTTGTAGAAAGGGACCTGATATTCAGTAAGCCAAGTTTTATCAATTGTTTCTGTGTATTGTAAAAAAAAAAATATTTGATGAACATCAATTAAATGGTTACTCATGAATTGGTTTTGACGTTTTCTGTATTTTCTAGTTCGGGGAACAGACACAGTCTCTATAGTGTGATATCTAGGTGAAGGAGTCTCTATGTGCTGAGAATTAACTGACTTCTGTGACGTGAGGCGGCTAGCAGATGGTCGGTTTAGCCAGTCTGTCTGCTTCCTGACCTGGGCCCCAGTTAGTCAAGTATGAACTCTAAGTCTATGTGCCATATTTCTAGAGAGAAGTGCGGCACCACCCCAGGAGGGATAAACACCATCTATTTTCAACAGGTCAGGTCTGCCCCAAAAACTCGTCCAATTGTCTATATAACCTATGTTGTTTTGCGGGCACCACTTAGACATCCAGCCATTGAGTGACGACAGTCTGCTATGAAACTCATCACCCCGGTAAGCAGGGAGGGGGCCAGAGCATATTACAGTGTCTGACATCGTACTTCCAAGTTCACACACCTCTTTAACATTATTTTTAGTGATCTCCGACTGGCGAAGTCGAACATCATTAGCGCCGGCGTGGATAACAATCTTACTGAATTTACGTTTAGCATTAGCCAGCACTTTTAAATTTGCCAAGATGTCAGGCGCTCTGGCTCCCGGTAAACAATGGACTATGGTGGCTGGTGTCTCTATTTTCACGTTCCGTACAATAGAATCGCCAATAACTAGAGCACTTTCACCAGGTTTCTCAGTGGGTGTGTTACTGAGTGGGGAGAACCTGTTCTGATCGGAACGGAAGAGCGGTGTTTTGACCTGCGACTATTCTGCCTCACTGTCACCCAGTTGCCCTGCTGCACAGGCGCTAATGCCGGAACCGAACAATGTACAGGAGTCCCTGAGCTAGTCACATCCAAAGCAGTATCTACAGCCCTCACATTCTTACTGTCCTCAACTAAAGTTTGGATGCGTGTCTCTAGTTCTAAAACCTTCTCTGTCAGCCTAACTATTTCCCTGCATTTATCACATGTGAATCCCTCATCGCCGACAGAGATAGATAAACTGTACATGTGGCAAACTGTGCAAATAACAATAGCAGGAGAAGAAGCCATTACTCACCGTGATTGATGAATGATACAAACTTAACTTACCACTTACCACTCCACTTACCACTGTTGTTTGATGAACTCATGAAAAACGGAGCGAGAGAGAAATGAAAACCGAGCGAGAAAAAAGAAAACAATAATGGGAGCGAATAGCAACGTGAATGGAACCGCGAGTGACAAGCTAACCGGCTAATGAATGCTAACGCGCTGCACTCGCAGTTTTTGAAGCGAGCAATCAAATTAGTTTGATAGATAATACCAGAAATATGGTGGGAATTAAGTTATATATTATCACTTTAAACAACAGAGAGTAAAAGTAAGGTAAAGATTCAATAAAAAAGCGGAGCCAATGTTGGCACTTGGGTGGCACCGAGGTCATCGTAGCCACCCAGATCCAGACTGTATCCAGATCAGATGGTCACTGCAGCCACCCGGATCCAGTCCGTATCCAGATCAGATGGTGGATCAGCATCTAGAGATGACCTCTACAGCCCTGAACGTCAGCGGAGACCAGGATAACTAGATGAGCCCCAGAGACTGATCACCAGTGAAGATCCTGTCTCCTAGACGGCCATCGGGACAAGACCACAGGAACCAGATGAGTCCTTTGCACAATCTGACTCTGCTGCAGCCTAGATTTAAACTGCTGATTTTGTCTGGCCAGAGGAGAATGACACTATTTCGACACACTATTTCCCTGTCTAAATACTGTAAAGCTGATGTAAATCCACCCAGCTTTATATCAAGCTGATGTAAAGCTGCTTTGACACAATTTGCATTGTTAAAAGGGCTATACAAATAATAGTGACTTGACTTGACTTTGACCGGGAACACCACAAGTGTGATTTAAAAAAAAAAAATTTACAAAATAAAAGCTTTTTCAAAACAAATTTCTTGGTTAAACATTAGAGCAGGGGTCACCAAGTTCAGTCCTGGAGGGCCGGTGTCCTGCAGAGTTTAGCTCCAACCCTAATTAAACACACATGAAGCAGCTAATCAAGGTCTTGCTTGGTATACTTGAAACTTCCAGGCAGGTGTGTTGAGGCAAGTTGGAGCTAAACTCTGCAGGACACCGGCCCTCCAGGATCAAGTTTGATGACCCATGCATTAGAGCATGCTAGTGTGATAAACAGTTCATTTTTTCATATTTTATTTAATACAGGTGCATCTCAATAAATTGGAATGTCGTGAAAAAGTTCATTTTTTTCTTGTAAGTTATTTCAAAAAGTGAAACTTTCATATATTTTAGATTAATTGCATGTAAAGTAAAACATTTCAAAAGTTTTTTTGTTTTAATTTTGATGATTAGAGCTTACAGCTCATGAAAGTCAAAAATCAGTATCTCAAAATATTAGAATATTTACATTTAAGCTTCAATTAATGACCATCCCTACAGCATAAATTCCGGGTATCTCTTGTTCTTTGAAACCACAATAATGGAAAAGACTGCTGACTTGGCAATGATCCAGAAGACGAACATTGACACCCTCCACAAAGAGGGAAAGTCACAGAGGGTCATTACTGCAAGGTGTGGCTGTTTACAGAGTGCTGTATAAAAGCATATTAAATGCAAAGTTGACTGGAAGGAAAAATTTGGGTAGGAAAAGGTGCACAAGCAACAGAGATGACTGCAAGCTTGAGAATACTGTCAAGCAAAGCTGATTCAAACACTTTTGAGAGCTTCACAAGGAGTGAACTGAAGCTGGAGTCAGTGCATCAAGAGTCACCACTTTCAGACGTCTTCAAGAAAAGGGCTACCAAGCCACTTCTGAAACAGAGACAATGTCAGAAGCGTCTTACCTGGGCTGTGGAGAAAAAGAACTGGACTGTTGCTCAGTGGTCCAAAGTCCTCTTTTCAGATGAAAGTAAATTTTGCATTTAATTTGGAAACAAGGTCCCAGAGTCTGGAGGAAGAGTGGAGAGGCACAGAATCCATGTTGCTTGAAGTCCAGTGTGAAGTTTCCACAGTCAGTGATGATTTGGGCTGCCATGTCAACTGCTGGTGTTGGTCCACTGTGTTTTCTGAAGTCCACAGTCAATGCAGCCATCTACCAGGAGATTTTAGAGCACTTCATGCTTCCTTCTGCTGACAAGCTTTATGGAGATGCTGATTTCATTTTCCAGCAGGACTTGGCACATGCCCACACTGCCAAAGGTACCAAAAGCTGGTTCAATGACCATGGTGTTACTGTGCTTGATTGGCCAGCAAACTCGCCTGACCTGAACCCCATAGAGAATCTATGGGGTATTGTCAAGAGGAAGATGAGAGACACCAGACCCAACAATGCAGATGACCTGAAGGCCGCTATCAAAGAAACCTGGGCTTCCATACCACCTCAGCAGTGCCACAAACTGATCACCTCCATGCCACGCCGAATTGAGGCAGTAATTAAAGCAAAAGGAGCCCCTACCAAGTATTGAGTACATATACAGTAAATTAACATACTTTCCAGAAGGCCAACAATTCACTAAAAATGTTTTTTTTAATTGGTCTTATAAGGTATTCTAATTTGTTGAGATTAGAATTGGTGAATTGGTGGGTTTTTGTTAAATGTGAGCCTAAATAATCACAATTACAAGAAACAAAGACTTTAACTACTTCAGTCTGTGTGCATTAAATTTATTTAATACGTGAGTTTCACAATTTGAGTTGAATTACTGAAATAAATGAACTTTTCCATGACATTCTAATTTATTGAGATGCACCTGTATATACAAATAACGCTTTTTTCAATCAAAAACTGATGTACGTAAACTCAGATTAATGAGGCGTACAATGAATCAGTTCCAAAAATAAACACAAAAGTCCTAATTGAAAGAAAACAAGCTGACAAAAAGAGTGATACCAATAAAGGAAAAGGAAAGGAAAGGACGTGATGTGTGGCCAAGTATGGTGACCCATACTCGGAATTTGTGCTCTGCATTTAACCTATCCATTCACTCCCCCCACCTACAATCCCTGCCGGACTCAAACCCGTGACCTTTGTGTTACAAGTCCAACTCTCTATCCATTACTGCCCCTATAATAGGTGATAATATTGCATAACAAGAGATTTATAAGCTATTTTTTGAAGGCTGATCATTTTAGACCAGGAACACCACAAGTGTAACAAGGTTGAATAACATAAAAAATGTTTAACGAAAATTTACAATTTTTGCGGTGGAAGTACAGTCATGGCCAAAAATATCAGCACCCTTGGTAAATATGATCAAAGAAGGCTGTGAAAATTAATCTGCATTGTTATTCCATTTGATCTTTTATTTAATAAATTCACAAAAATCTAACCTTTCATTGGATAATAAGAATTTAAAATGGGGGGAAATATGATTCAAACATATCAAATGTTAAATACATGTTGGACACAATTATTGGCACCCCTAGAAATTCTTTTGAGTAAAATATCTCTGAAGTATATTCCCATTCATATTCACAATTTTGAGCACTCCAGGGTGATTATGAACATGAAATTATCCAGCCATGGCTTCCTGTTTCACAGAAATATAAATAGGAGAGACAACAAAGGCCAAATTCCCTTAATCATCCATCACAATGAGAAAAAACAAAGAATATATTTCTGATGTGCAGCAAAAGATAATTGAGCTTCACAAATTAGTGAAGTGGCTTTAAGATAAGAGCTAGAGCAGTGAAAATTCCCATTTCCACCATCAGGGCAATAATGAAATATTTCCAATCAACAGAAAATGTTATGAATCTGCCTGGAAGAGGACATGTGTCTATATCATCCTAATGCACGGTGAGAAGGAGAGTTTGAGTGGCTAAAGACTCTCCAAGGACCACAGCTGGAGAATTTCAGAAAATAGTTTAATCTCGGGGTCAGAAACAAAACAACACCTCCATCACCACATGTTGTTCGGGAAGGTTTCAAGAAAAATTCTCCTAGCTCATCCAAAAATAATCTCCAGCATATTCAGTTATCAGACACGACTGGAACTTCAAATGGGACTGGCTTCTATGGTCAGATGAAACTATAAAGTGAGCTTTTTAGCAGCAAACACTCGAGCTGGGTTTGGTGAACACAGGGATAAAAAAGTACCCCATGTGTACAATGAAATATACTGCTGTATTTTTGATGTTGTGGGCCTTTATTTCTGCTGGAGGTCCTGGACATCTTGTTTAGACACATGGCATCATGGATTCTATCAAATACCAACAGATAAAAAATCAATAAGTGACTGACTCTGTTAGAAATCTTATAATGGGCCATGTTTGGATCTTCCAACCATACAATAATCCAAACACAAACCTCAAAAACAGCACAAAAATGGGTTACTGGGCACAAAACCAAGCTTCTGCTATGGCCATTCCAGTCCTCTGACCTGAACCCTGTAGAAAATGAGTGAGGTGAACTGAAGAGAAGAAGCATCGTCATGGAGCTGTGAATCTGAAGGATCTGGAGCGATTCTGGATGAAGGAATGGTCTCTGATCTCTTATCAGGTGTTCTCTAACCTCATCAGGCATTATAGGAGAAAATTTAGAGCTGTTAAACTGGCAAATTGAGATTTTAAAAAGTATTGAATAAAAGGGTGTCGTTAATTGTGGCCAATGTGTATTAGAGAAAAACATTTATTTCATAATGTTATTTCCCCCCCATTTTAAATTCTTATTATCCAATGAAAGGTTAGATTTTTGTGAATTGTTTTAATAAAAGATGAAAAGGATTAACAATTCAGATGAATTTTCACAGCCTTCTTTGATCATATTTACCAAGGGTGCCGATATTTTTGGCCATGACTGTAGTTATGCCCTGTGTGAACAAAGTCAGTAAATCTTAGTCAAATGCAATAACATTAAGTAATATATTCGGGAGAAAGAAAATTCTCTCCGGGTCACAATGACCCAAACACAACCTGAGGGTTAATATTTACAACTCACCTTTAGTCTGGGTCCTGAGGATGTGCTCCAACCATTATCTTGAAATACATTTAGAACTAATAAAATCATAAACCTTCTTTGGTGCAAAAAAATAAACCTTATACAATCTAATAGTAATCTAATTATAGGGGATTTATAGTAAATACATTCATTACATACATGCAATGCAAACCAATACACACTGCATTCATTCATAAATCAATATTTATTCAGAGCTACTTTCTACAAATACTAAGCCAAAACATTTTGAATATTACACCTGTTCTTTAACCATGCAAAGTGTTACCAAGTCATGTGCACAGAAAACTGACCACATCAATTCATAGATTATACAATATAATCAATTGAAAAAGTTTGTGTCTCATTAAGGCTGGGTATAGTTAAATAATGATGTTATCAGTGAAAATTATCAATAATTATCTTATTGATACAACTCCCCATAATTTGGTGTGTTACGTCCAAGGACGTATTATTATTATTTTTGTAGTGGCTTTATGGTGCTGTGTTTTTCCTCTGTAGTTATGTGTGTCTTCTGCTCTTCTCTGGCTCCTCCTACTCTCCACTCTGGCAGGTAGCCTGATTGCTCCCCCAGCTGCACCTACTCACCACCTAGGAGGGAAGCAGCATAAACGCTGAGCACAACTCTCACCAGCTGAGAAATTCTTCTCCAGAGCATGGTTTGTCCGCCCCGTTTGTTGAGGCTGGAGTGCATCCGTTGGAGATCTGTTGTTGGTTTAACATTGTAGTTGTTGTAACTGCTAATTGAATGCTCTAGTCTGGTAAAACTTAAGCTAAGAGTTTATGTTGTTGTGATAGAGGACTTTTCTCTTTTGAGCCGTTAACCCCTGTGATTGTTTGTTCTATTTCAACTACCTTTGTGGGAACTGTAGGAAGGTGGGCGCCGTTTATTTTACAACCCCTTTTTCTCCTGTTTTTGGTTAGACAGGGAGTGAGCGTATATTCTGTTGTTGATTTTTTTCTTTTCTTTGATAGACTTAGTAAGAATCTAATTTAAGCTAGATGTACCTTTTGTTTGTTGTTTTGGCATGGCCCCCTTCTGAAGTCTTTAGTTTCCCTTCAAACGTGTACTTTCTTCTGTTTCAAAGAAACTCTGCTATGCCTCGCTAGCCTCGAATAAATCTGTTAAAAACCGATCTTGTTGTTGTGGTGCTGTGATAGGGCCCAGACAAATGCTCTCCGAAACTTAAATTGTTACGTTCTGGCATTAACAACCCCTAGACACACATGGGACATAACAGGTGCAAAAAATAAAGACATGATAAAAAGATATGAAACAATTCAGTAGATACTTCATTATTACTTTTTTGCAGAAATAAATTTAAATTGTTTCCTGGGTGTCCTATATGAGGCACCTGCTACAAATGTCTGGTGGTGATGTGCTTTAATACTGCTTCACTATCAGAAGATAAACCTAAACAATATTACAATTTCCAAAGAACCATAGTTCTTGAGCTTCTCAGAAGATAAAATAAATAAAGGAAACAACAACATTCATAAAGAGTAAAGATATGTAAAATGAACAATATAGATATTTCTAGCATCTCTCCTGTATTATTTGGCCCACCCCAAAAAACATAAACAGTAGTTGTTTAAGAAAATGAGCGTGTTGACTTTCTCAGGAGAATCTGTGATCTCTGATTACTGACTGTGGAGAATACAGTGCTGAGGAGGCAGAGTTAGGTGCTGGATGGCTGTGAGAGAAGAGGAAGAGTGTCGTTCTTACCCCAGCAGCAGAAGGCAGGCTCTTCTGAGGGAAGGACAGGAGGATGAGGCTTCACTCTTGATATTTTAATGGAGGGTCGATGCAGTGTTTTGCTGTAAAACAAGGCTCCTCCTCAGCACTTGGTCTTCTTCAGCAAAGAGTTCCTCTAGTGCAGAGTCAGAGACTCCAGATTCCTTGCAAACTGGAAACTTTTATTAAAATGTACCACATTATTGTTGTCAGGTTTATTGTTTTTATTATAACACATGGCAAAGGTATGAGAAAATTGTCAAACGTGTTCTTCCTCCTCTTCACCATCCTGAGCCTGTACTGTCAATATTCTTCTCTGGCAGCTGAAAGTGAGGATCATCTCATTAATGTTGCTAATGTATGTACACAACCAGTCAAAAATCTTTTTTTATTTTTTATGTTTTTAGAAAGAAATCTCTTCTGCTAACCAAGGCTATATTTATTTGATCAAATTTACAGTAAAAAAACAGTAATATTATAAAATATTTTTTTGAATTTAAAATAACATTTTTATACTCTTTTTCTAATACACTTTAAAATGTAAGTGAGACCTTCATGTGAGGCAAAGCTGAATTTTCAGTAGCCTTTACTCCAGTCTTCAGTGCCACATGATCATTCTCATACTGATTTGCTGCTCAAGAAACATTTCTGATTATTATCAATTAGTGCATTTACATGCACCTAATCGCATTATTGCCGGTCTGATGTGCTCGTCACGAGAACGTATGTGATGTACGTCACGCTATTAGGCAATTTTCATGAAAAAAACAACAATTAAAAAAATACAATTGTAACAAAGACCAGCAAATAAAAACCAGCAAACAAACAAGTTATCCATTTTCACAGAGAATTTTATCTTACTTCTAGGCATCATAGCTAGGTGATTTTGCTTAAAACCTATTAACAAAATTGTTATTGTTTTCTTTTTTCTTGCTCCGTTTTTCACGAGTTCATCAAACAACAGTGGTAAGTGAATCATTCATCAATCACGGTGAGTAATGGCTGCTTCTCCTGCTATTGTTGTGAAAATAGAGACACCAGCCACCATAGTCCAATGTTTACCAGGAGCCAGAGAGCCTGATATCTTGGCAAATTTAAAAGTGCTGACTAATGCTAAACGTAAATTCAGTAAGATTGTTATTCACATCTGTGCTAATGATGTTTGACTTCACCAGTCGGAGATCACTAAAAATAATTTTAAAGAGGTGTGTGAACTTGCAAATACGATGTCAGACACTGTAATATGCTCTGGTCCCCTCCCTGCTTACCGGTGATGAGGTTCATAGCAGACTGTCGTTACTCAATGGCTGGGTGTCTAAGTGGTGCCCGCAGAATATCATAGGTTTTATAGACAATTGGACGAGTTTTTGGGGCAGACCTGATCTGTTGAAAAGAGATGCTCTTCATTCCTCTTGGGGTGGTGCCGCTCTTCTCTCTAGAAATATGGCACATAGTCTTAAGAGTTCATACTTGACTAACTGGGGCCCAGGTCAGGAAGCAGACAGAGACAGACTGGCTAAACTGACTGTCTGCTAGCCGCCTCACATCACAGAAGTCAGTTAATTCTCAGCATATACAGTAGAGACTCTTTCACCTAGATATCACACTATAGAGACTGTGTCTGTTCCCCGAACTAGAAAATACAAAAAAAACATCCAAACCAATTTAAGAGTAACAATTTAATTTATCTTCAACAAAGAAAAATGTATATAATACAGAGAAACAAATGATAAAGCTTGGCTTACTGAATATCAGGTCCCTTTCTACGAAAGCACTTTTTGTAAATGATATGATCACTGATCATAACCTAGATGTGCTCTGTTTGACAGAAACCTGTCTAAAACCAGATGAATACATTATTTTAAAAGAGTCTATCCCCCCAAGATTACTTTTATAAAAATGAGCCATGTCCAAAAGGCAAATGAGAGGAGAGGAACTACTATAGGAGAGGTAAAATTGTATAAATTTGATAAATCATCTAAACCAACAACATGTATGTTAGACCCTATTCCATCTAAACTACTAAAAGATGTGCTTCCATAAGTCATAGATCCTCTTTTGGCTATTATTAATTTGTCATTGTCATTAGGATATGTCCCCAAAACCTTCAAATTGGCTGTTATTAAGCCTCTCATTAAAAAACCACAACTTGACCACAAATATCTAGTTAATTACAGACCGATCTTGAATTTCACATTTCTGTCAAAGATACTAGAAAAGGTAGTATCCTCACAATTATATTCCTTAGAGAACAATGGTATTTGTGAGGATTTCCAGTCAGGATTTAGACCGTTTCATAGTACTGAGACTGCTCTCATTAGAGCATTACAAATGACCTGCTTTTATCATCCGATCGTGGTTGTATCTCTCTATTAGTGCTACTGGATCTTAGTACTGCGTTCAACACTATCGACCACAACATTCTTTTGAATAGACTAGAAAACTTTGTTGGCATTAGTGGAAGTGCATTAGCATGGTTCAAATTGTACTTATCTGACCGCCATCAATTTGTAGTAGTGAATGAAGAGGTATCATATCAATCACAAGTGCAGTATGGAGTACCTCAAGGCTCAGTACTAGGGCCGTTACTTTTCACGCTTTACATGTTACCCTTGGGAAATATCATCAGGAAATACGGGGTTAGCTTTCACTGTTATGCTGATGATACTCGGCTCTATATTTCTTTGCGCCCCGGTGAAACACACCAAATTGAGAAACTAACGGAATGCATAGTCAATATAAAAAACTGGATGACGAGTAATTTCTTACTGCTAAATTCTGAAAAAAACAAAGGTGTTAATTATCAGACCTAAAACCCCCACATGTAATAACTTAGAACACTGTCTAACACTTGATGGCTGCTCTGTAAATTCTTCGTCATCAATTAGGAACCTAGGTGTGCTATTTGATAGCAATCTTTCCTTTGACAGCCACGTTTCTAGCATTTGTAAAACTGCAGTTTTCCATCTTAAAATTATATCTTAATTGAGACCTATGCTCTCAAAGTCAAATTCAGAAATGTTAATTCATGCATTTATGACCTCAAGGTTAGATTATTGTAATGCTTTACTGGGTGGTTGTTCTGCACGCTTAATAAACAAACTCCAGATGGTCCAAAATGCAGCAGCTAGAGTCCTTACTAAAACCAGGAAGTACAGGTGCATCTCAATAAATTAGAATGTCGTGGAAAAGTTAATTTATTTCAGTAATTCAACTCAAATTGTGAAACTCGTGTATTAAATAAATTCAATGCACACAGCGAAGTAGTTTAAGTCTTTGGTTCTTTTAATTGTGATGATTTGCTCACATTTAACAAAAACCCACCAATTCACGATCTCAACAAATTAGAATATGGACATGCCAATGCTAATCAACTCAAAACACCTGCAAAGGTTTCCTGAGCAAAATGGTTAATAAACAAACTGGGGAAGACCAGACAGTTGTCCAGGACAATCATTCCAAGTCAATCAAGCAGTCACCTTTATTTATATAGCGATTTTAACAATACAGGTTGTGTCAAAGCACTTAACAGTATCAAGTTGGAGGATAGAGTGTCAGTAATGTATAATAATAAGATTAAACACTCAATTTTCAGTTAAAGGCATTTCATTATTGAATTCAGAGATGTCAGTAGCTCAGTATAGTTTAAATGTATCTGTGAAATCAAATCGATAATCGCTAAATTAGTCCCCAATGAGCAAGCCAGAGGCGACAGCGGCAAGGAACCAAAACTCCCTCTGAGACAGAATGGAGAAAAAAACCTTGGATAAACCAGGCTCAGTCGGGGGGCCAGTTCTCCTCTGGCCAGATATTATTGTTTATTTATTGTTTTAATTAAGACTTTAAGTTTTATATTTCTATTTTAATTGTTCAATTTCTCAATAATAGTATTATGTAGTTAGGTATTTATTATATTTTTAATTTGTTTTATTTTTGTTTTATTGTATTTTAAGCCGAGGTCTCACTGGGATTATGTCCCCGGGGCTCATATCCGGCCTCCGCCGAAATCTGGGCCGCAGAAATCCCGCGCCAATCCACCATCTGATCCAGACACGGACAGACAGAATAAGAAAGAAACAGACTAATATTAGCGTAGAGTCAATATTTTTATGATGTAACAAGTACATCATGTGTTATGGGGGAGTGTTCCCGGTTCCGGTTGATCTAATTAATGCAGCCTAACAATCCTTTAACGGATTGAATAATGAGTGTATTAGTGTTTATGTGTACGCCAGGTTAAAGAGATAGGTCTTTAACTAGATTAAACTGACAAGTGTGTCTGCCTCCCGAAAGTGTTTGGTAGATTGTTCCAGAGTTTGGGAGCTAAATAGGAAAAAGATCTGCCGCCCGCAGTTGATTTTGATATTCAGGTATTCAAATGGCCGAGTTTTGAGAACGCAGCGGACTGAAGGACTATAATGCGATAAAGCTCGCTCAAGTACTGAGGAGCTAAACCATCAGGGCTTTATAAGTAATTAACAAGATTTTAAAATCTATACGATGTTTAGTAGGGAGCCAGTGCAGTGTTGACAGAACCGGGCTAATGTGCTCATACTTCCTGGTTCTAGTAAAACTCAGCTGCTGCATTTTGAACCATCTGTAATTTGTTTATTATGCGTGCAGAACAACCACCCAATAAAGCATTACAATAATTAACCTTGAGGTCTAAACGCATTAATTAATATTTCTGCATTTGACATTGAAGCATAGGTCTCAGTTTAGATATATTTTTAAGATGAAAAAATGCAGTTCTACAAATGCTAGAAACGTGGCTGTCAAAGAAGGATTACTATTAAATACACACCTAGGTTCCTGACTGATGACGAAGAATTTACAGGCAGCCATCAATTGTTAGACTGCTGATCTTGTGGGTTTTGACGATAAGTAACACCTTGTTTTTTCCAGAACTCGATCCAGTTTTTTTAATCATTGCATTCCATAATTTTCTCAATTTGGTGTGTTTCACCGGGCCGTGAAGAAATATAGAGCTGAGCTTCACAAGGAGGGTAAGCCACAAACATTCATTGCCAAAGAAGCTGGCTGTTCACAGAGTGCTGTATCCAAGCATATTAACAGAAAGTTGAGTGGAAGGAAAAAGTGCGGAAGAAAAAGATGCACAACCAACCGAGAGAACCGCAGCCTTATGAGGATTGTCAAGCAAAATCGATTCAAGAATTTGGGTGAATTTCACAAGGAATGGACTGAGGCTGGGGTCAATGCATCAAGAGCCACCACACACAGACGTGTCAAGGAATTTGGCTACAGTTGTCGTATTCCTCTTGTTAAGCCACTCCTGAACCACAGACAATTTCAGAGGCGTCTTACCTGGGCTAAGGAGAAGAACTGGACTGTTGCCCAGTGGTCCAAAGTCCTCTTTTCAGATGAGAGCAAGTTTTGTATTTCATTTGGAAACCAAGGTACTAGAGTCTGGAGGAGTCAAAAGTCAAAGTCAAAGTCAAAGTCAGCTTTATTGTCAATTCTGCCACATGTACCGTACATACATACAGAGAATTGAAATTGCGTTACTCTCTTACTCCCTGGTGCATACAGATAACACTAAACACAAACAGTAGAACGCAGAAATACAGATAAGTACAAATCAATACACACACACACACACACACACACACACACACACACACACAAATGCAACTATTGCAAATATACAATAAGGACATGTAGGAAAAAAATAAAATAAAACATTAAATAAAGAATGGATAAAGTGGCATAGGGCACATGGCAGATAGTGCAAATCAGTGAGATAAACAAACAAACAAACAGTGCAGAATATAGATGGTGTAGTGCAAAGAGCTTATAAGACTATTTAAAGTGACAAGGAGCAGTCTTTTTTATTCAGACTGCCAGACGAGGTAGTTGAATAAATGAGGTCAGTCCAATGCTGTACAAGTGACCGGTGCTTGTCTCAGTGTGAGTGTGAGTGTGTGTGTGTGTGAGTGTGAGTGAGTGTGGGTGGTGGTGGTGGGGTGGGGGTCCGAGTTCAGTGAAGGGTGGAGAAGCTCATAGTCCAAGTTGCATGAAGTCCAGTGTTAAGTTTCCACAGTCTGTGATAATTTGGGGTGCAATGTCATCTGCTGGTGTTGGTCCATTGTGTTTTTTTGAAAACCAACGTCACTGCACCCGTTTACCAAGAAATTTTGGAGCACTTCATGCTTCCTTCTGCTGATCAGCTTTTTAAAGATGCTGATTTCATTTTCCAGCAGGATTTGGCACCTGCCCACATTGCTAAAAGCACCAAAAGTTGGTTAAATGACCATGGTGTTGGAGTGCTTGACTGGCCAGCAAACTCACCAGACCTGAAACCCATAGAGAATCTATGGGATATTGTCAAGAGGAAAATGAGAAACGAGACCAAAAAAATGCAGATGAGCTGAAGGCCACTGTCAAAGAAACCTGGGCTTCCATACCACCTCAGCAGTGCCACAAACTGATCACTTCCATGCCACGCCGAATTGAGGCAGTAATTAAAGCAAAAGGAGCCCCTACCAAGTATTGAGTACATATACAGTAAATGAACATACTTTCCAGAAGGCCAACAATTCACTAAAAATGTTATGAAGTAACATTTGAACTTATGAAGTATTCTAATTTGTTGAGATCGTGAATTGGTGGTTTTTTGTTAAATGTGAGCCTAAATCATCACAATTAAAAGAACCAAAGACTTAAACTACTTCAGTCTGTGTGCATTGAATTTATTTAATACACGAGTTTCACAATTTGAGTTGAATTACTGAAATAAATGAACTTTTTCACAACATTCTAATTTATTGAGATGCACCTGTATGACCACATTAGCCCAGTTCTGTCAACACTGCACTGGCCCCCTATTAAACATTGTATAGATTTTAAAATCTTGTTAATTACTTATAAAGCCCTGAATGGTTTAGCTCCTCAGTACTTGAGTGAGCTCTTATCGCATTATAGTCCTCCACGTCCACTGCATTCTCAAAACTCTGGCCATTTGATAATACCTAGAATATCAAAATCAACAGCGGGCGGCAGATCCTTTTCCTATTTAGCGCCCAAACTCTGGAACAATCTACCTAACACTGTTCGGGAGGCAGACACACTCTGTCAGTTTAAATCTAGATTAAAGACCCATCTCTTTAACCTGGCATACACATAACACACTAATACGCTTCTAATATTCAAATCCGCTAAAGGATTGTTAGGCTGGGAACACTTCCCATAACACCCGATGTACTTGTTACATCGTAAGAAGAATGGCATCTACGCTAATATTAGTCTCTTTCTTTCTTATTCCGAGATCACCGTAGCCACCCGATCCAGTTCGTATCCAGATCAGATGGTCACTGCAGTCACCTGATCCAGTCCGTATCCAGATCAGATGGTGGATCAGCACCTAGAGATGACCTCTATAGCCCTGAATGTCAGCAGAGATCAGAACACCTAAATGAGCCCCAGAGACAGATCCCCAGTGAGTGAAGACCTTGTCACCTAGACGGCCATCGGGACAAGACCTCGGGAACCAGATGAGTCCTTTACACAATCTGACTTTTCTGCAGTTGGAATTGAACTGCTGGTTTCGTCTGGCCAGAGGAGAACTGGCCCCCCAACTGAGCCTGGTTTCTCCCAAGGTTTTTTTCTCCATTCTGTCACCGATGGAGTTGTGGTTCCTTGCCGCTGTCGCCTCTGGCTTGCTTAGCTGGGGACACTTAATTTCCAGCGATATCGTCGACTTGATTTCACAGATACTATTTAAACTGAACTGAGCTGGACGATGACATCACTGAATTCCAATAATGAAATGCCTTTAACTGAAAATTGAGTGTTTAATCTTGTCATTTTACATTATTGACACACTATTTTCCTATTTTGATATTGAAAGTTGCTTTGACACAATCTGTATTGTTAAAAGCGCTATATAAATAAAGGTGATTTGACTTGACTTGACAAAATGCAAAATGCCTCACAAAATGAAGCACATGTTTTTTTGCAAAATGAAGCACTGCATTCAAAATATCACAAACACACACAAAAGCAAACATTTGCAAACACCTTTGCCATAATATTAATTCCTGTTAGATTTTTGTGTGTTCCATAGATAATTGTGTGTTGTGTTTTGCAAAAACCGTTTTATGAAATTGAAAACTGAATCAAAGGCCGAGAATTAGAGTCTGGTTTTGCAGATTTGGTGTGTGGTTCTGCTGTTTGAGTGTCAGGTTTCAGAAATTGTGTGACAAGTAAAGATTTTGTGTGTAAGCAGTTAAAAAACCCTGTAAATTTCCACGCTGAGCATGCGTCAGAGCTCTTAATATTGAACTCTGAAAGTGCACCAGATAGATGAATTTAACTTTAAAATGTACCATAATTTCTTACACGAGACCACTTTACATTGGTCAAATTTAGGCCAACTCCAAAATTTGTTAAATATTTAAAAATGACTAGGAGCTCGGGAGGTGCTCATAAAGGCAGTAGTTTACAATTGTGGTCCTGGGGACCCATAGCACTTGTCAGACTTTTGTCCCTGTGTCTTGTGTTTCCACGTGCTCCCCGTGTTTCCATGTCCTTATTTGTTTAGTTTGATTGTGATTCCTCCCAGCTGTATTTAATTAATTACTCCACCTGTTTCTGTTCTCCTTGATTAATTTCCCAGTGTTCTTAATCCCTGTGTTTGATTGTCTCCAACGTCCGGTATTGTTTGGATTCCCATGAGGAATCACACATCATCGTATCAAGCACCAGCGGCGCATCTGTGAATGGAGAAAAACAGAAATTATAAAAGGAATAAAATAAATAGGGCTACATTAAATATATTTCTCTTAATTAACAGATTAACAAAAGAAAAAAAAAACAGTGTGACAAGTATAGGCCACTTTCGTTTTTGTGACACTCTTAATGCATTTTATTTGTTTTCTTTATCTTTATTTTTAAAAATGTCACTGATCGGTGATCACGCAGGTGCCTCACACGCACACACACAACATTTCAGCGTTACTAACTTGACATTTCAACCATTAATCAAACTAAAATGCAGTCAACCAAACATAAAAGTTACACTGCACAATTTACAAGGTCCACTGTAAAATCAGCGTGCAGTGCCGAAACAAACATTTATTGCGCATGTGAAGGGTGATATTTTACGTGGATATTGGAACACAAGTGAAGTACAAAGCCTTTAATTCTTGAGAGCATGCTCCATACAGTGCAGAAACAATTAACATATAGACAGTACCATTACATACTTACAGATTTATACAGATGACAATGTGCAATATACACATACATATACTCAGTACACACAGTGTACTATTAAACATACTTACAGTTATCAATACACATTATACACTGTATGTACACATTCTACATTATGTACACATATATACACACACAATAATATGCAAAGGTGCAGTAGATTATACATAAGCTGGATATGCAAATTTCATGGATGTGCATTGGATGGTATCCAGTGGTAGCAGATAGATTGTTGTATTTGTGCAGTGTGTACGTGTAGTCTAGTTTGAACTGTGTTGGAGTTAAAGTGCAGTGTGTGGCATGTCGTAAAATGGGAGTGTGCTGTAGGGTTTATTAGTTCTGACTGTTCATTAGCCTGATAGCCTGAGGGAAAAAGCTATCCCTCAGTCAGCTAGTACGGGATCGGATGCTGCGGAGACGTCTTCCTGAGGGCAGCAGAAAGAACAGTCTGTGGGACGGGTGGCTGGAGTCATTGATGATCCTCCGGGCTTTCCTTATACACCGCCTGGTGTAGATGTCCTGGAGGGAGGGAAGCTCACCTCCAACAATGTGGCGGGCAGTTCGCACAACCCTTTGCAGAGCTTTGCGGTTGCCAGCGGTGCTGTTTTCAAACCAGGCGGTGATGCAGCCGGTCAGGATGCTCTCCACAATGCAGGTGTAGAATGTTCTGAGGATGCTGGGGCTCATTCCAAACTTCCTCAGCCGTCTCAGGAAGAAGAGGGGTTGATGTGACTTCTTCAGCACTGCATCTGTGTGAGCGGACCATGTGAGATCCTCAGTGATGTGAACGCCGAGGAAACTTAAAGCTGTTTACCCGCTCCACAGGTGTCTTGTCGATGGTGATGGGTGTGAGTTCTTTGCTCTGTCTCCTGAAATCCACCACCAGCTCCTTGGTCTTGTCGATGTTGAGTGAGAGGTGGTTCTCCTGACACCATTTAGTCAGGGTACTCACCTCCGCTCTGTAGGCGTCTCATCGTTGTCAGTGATCAGGCCTATCACCGTTGTTTCGTCAGCGAATTTGACGATGATGTTGGAGCTGTGTGTGGCTGCACAGTCATGTGTGTACAGGGAGTACAGGAGTGGGCTGAGGACGCAGCCCTGAGGAGCACCAGTGATGAGGGTCAGTGGAGATGAAGTGTTGTTGCCCATTCTGACCACCTGACTTCTGCCCGTCAGAAAGTTCAGGATCCAGCTGCACAGAGATCTGTTTAGTCCTAGAGTCTGGCACTTCGCAACCAGTGTGGCAGGCACTATGGTATTGAATGCGGATCTGTAGTCCACAAACAGCATTCTCACATAGGCGTTCTTGTTTTCCAGGGGGGAGAGAGCAGTATGCAGGGTGAAGGCAATAGCATCGTCTGTGGAATGGTTGCTGCAATATGCAAATTGTAGCGAATCCAGTGAGGCAGGCAGCACAGAGCAGATGTAGTCTCTGATGAGTTTCTCAAAACACTTGCTGAAGATGGGTGTCAGAGCAATGGGCCTCCAGTCATTCAAGCATGTGATTTTATTTTTCTTTGGTATGGGCACAATGGTGGATTTTTTGAAGCATAAGGGAACCACAGACAGAGAGAAGGAGAGGTTGAAAATGTCTGTGAAAACCCCGGCTAGCTGGAATGCGCATGCTCGGAGCACACGGCCTGGGATGCCATCAGGACCCACAGCTTTGTGGATATTCGCCCGTTTGAAGCATCGGGTTACATCCACGACAGAAATGGAGATTGCACTCACCTCCTCTGCAACAGCCGCGGGAGCGCTCTCTGTGTGGGCAGTGTTGTGTGCCTCGAAACGAGCATAAAAATGATTAAGCTCGTCCGGTAGAGAGGCGGCAATGTTCACTGTAGCTGGTTTATTCCCTTTAAAATCTGTGATGTTATTGATGCCCTGCCACATGCTTCTTGCGTTGTTGGTGTTGAATTGTTCTTCAACTTTGTTTTTATGCTGTCATTTGGCGGCTTTGATGGATTTCCTGAGATCGTAACTGGCTTGTTTTCGATCGTCAAAGTTCCCGGATTTAAAGGCAGATGTCCGCGCTGACAAGGCTGCTCGAACATCGCTGTTAATCCATGGTTTTTGCTTGGGGTAGATGCGGATTGTTTTTGTCGGCACCACGTCCTCTACACACTTCCTGATGAAACACGTTACAGTATCTGAGGACGCCTCTATGTCGTCATCAGACGCTGCCTGGAACATGTCCCAGTCCACGTGATCAAAACAGTCCTGTAGTATAGCGTCCGATTGGTCCGACCAGCATTGAATTGTCCTGAGGGCGGGTGCTTCTCGTTTCAGTTTCTGCCTATAAGCAGGCAGGAACAGAATGGAAGAATGATCCGATTTGCCGAAAGGTGGGCATGTGAGCGATTTGTAGGCGTCCCGGAAAGGAGAGTAGCAGTGGTCCAGTACACGATCACCACGCGTGTTGATGGTGATGTTTTGAAAGTATTTTGGAGCTATTGTTCTGAAGTTGGCTTTGTTAAAGCTTATATTCCCATTCAGTTCCTTGAGTGCCTGGTCTGTGTTGGCTTGAGGGGTAATGTAAACAGCTGTGATTATGATCGCTGTAAATTCCCTCGGTAGCCAGAATGGTCGACACAGAAGCATAAGAAATTCCAGATCAGGAGAGCAGAAGGATTTAATAGAGTGTAGATTCCTTTCATCACACCACGAGTTGTTGATAAAGAAACTAACGCCCCCCACCTCTGCTTTTCCCTGTGAGCTCTTTCGTTCTGTCCGAGCGGTGCACGGAGAACCCCGTAAGCTTGATGGCTGAGTCTGGAACCACTGCAGACATCCATGTTTCTGTGAGGCAGATAATGCAGCAGTCCCTTGTTTCTCATTGGTATGAGATGCGCGCCCGCAGTTCGCAGAGTTTGTTGTCCAGTGACCGAACGTTAGCCAGCAAAATGGTTGGGAGCGGAGGTCGGAGGGGACGGCGACTGAGTCTGACAAGGACGCCGGCTCTCTTTCCCCTTTTCCGGCGGCGTTTCCTCGGTCGTGACCGTGTGGCCCAGACAAAGGGCTCTGATGTGGTGTCTGTAAACAAAGCGCCGGCGTTCAAGAACTCAAAGTCCGGTTTGCGTTGCGCGACGAAGGAACCAATGTTTAAAAGCGTGTGTCTATCGTAGACAGATATACTAACAACATCCAGCACATAAAACAACAAAATAACAAATAAAACATACGAAAAACTGCAGAGTTTTCTCGGAGTTCGCAACACGGCTGCCATGCTCGGCGCCATCTTGGATCTTTTCTAATTTATAACCACTATAACCTAATTTGTGTTTTACTTCATAGTTTAATATAAAATTTTATAGCTACTAATTTTTTCATTCTTGCTCTGTAATACCGTTACATTTAAAGGGTTTGTTGTGGATTAAGGAGAACTAAATCTATATAGTGTTTATAATGTTTATAAATGTTTCGTTATATTTACTGGTTTTTAATATACATATAAATTAATGCCATTGTTTGCAATTATAAGATTAAAGGATGTTTTAGGAATAAGATCAATTTCTCTTTCATGAGATTACTTCCTCTTTTTGGCCAGGTTACGTTTCTTCGTGTCGTAAACTCTATGGGCGAGGCTTCTAAACCGGGCTGTTTTTAGGGGCGTAATATTCAAATGACGATTGTTTTCAGCCGCCACAGTTATCAACGTACGATGGGATTGGCGGCATAAGAATGTTTCATAAATCACACGTGAGCTCTGTCGTAAGTTGATTTGTGCGCTCGGATCTGCGTTAGATTGATAAATGAGGCCCATTGTATTTTGAAGAATATCCTACGCATCCTCGCTCCACGCTCCCTTGCTCCCAGCGGAACGTGATAGAATACCGGACCAAAACCGAAAGTGAGCGGCGCCTTTTTCTCCCTGTATTTGTTTTCTGTTTTTTGAAAAGTCTTTTTTGCTTTCTCCTTTTTCTCCCCGCAGCATGGAAACCACCACATGTGTCATTGCCCTAGCCTGTAGAGATCTCCCGTTCGTGGAGTATGCGCGGGAGTTCTGCGGGCTCACCGTGGCGATGACGTTCGACGACGCCACCATCAACTCGCTGTTCTTGCACAGGGCCAACTTCCATCATCCCGTGGACCTCCCAGACACCACAGGACTAAGCTGGAGGGAAGGGATCCTCCGGTGTCTGGAGAGTGTCCTGCCCCGAGCCAGAACAAGCCCACCGTCCAGTCTGTCAGCCGATCCCCAGTCAAGCCCACCGCCGTCCGCGGCTCACTCAAGCCCGCCGCCGGCTGCGGCTCTCTCCAGCCCGCCAGCTGCTCCGAAGTCAAGCTCGCGGGTCGCCGCTCACTGAAGCCTGCCGGTCGCGGCTCTCTCCAGCCCACCGGCCGCTGCGAAGTCAAGCACGCCAGTCGCGTCTCACTCCACCCCAGAGCTCGCTCCAGTGTCGGCTCCAGCCCCAAAGCACGCTCCAGTGCCAGCTCTTCGAAAGCGCTTTGCTGTGCCAGCTCCTCGAGAGCGCCTTCCAGTGCCAGCTCCACGTAAGCGCATTCCTGTTCCCGAGTTTAGCCCAGTGAGGGCTTCTGTTCCCCAATTAAGCCCAGTGATGGCTCCTGTTCCCGAGTTTAGCCCACGGAGGGCTCCTGATTCCCCATTTAGCCCACGGAGGGCTACTGATCCCCAGTTTAGCCCACGGAGGGCTCCTGATCCCCAGTTTAGCCCAGGAAGGGCTCCTGATCCCCGTTAAGCCCAGGGAGCGCTCCTGACCTCCAGTTAAGCCCCTTAAGCTCCCCCAAGTATTTTTTTTTGGGGGGGGGTAGTATGGCTCCAGCCGTAGAGGCCGGGGCTGGGGCCGTAGCCCCGGAGGCAAATCCACCATGACCACCCGAGTCTCCTGACCCGCCATAGCCGCCCGAGTCCCCTGACCCATGGCCTCCCGAGCTCCCTGCTCCACCATGGGTCCCGGAACGGGCGCCGCCCTGGAGGCCATCTGTCCTGTCACCCTGTCCCTTGAGGCCTCCAGAGCGCCCACCCCCATCCCCATTGGATGTTGCACGGACGCGCCTTCCGGGAGGGTGGAGTATTTGTCAGACTTTTGTCCCCGTGTCTTTTGTTTCCACGTGCTCCCAGTGTTTCTATGTCCTTATTTGGTTTTTCCTGTTTCCTGTTCTTGTTTAGTTTGATTATGATTCCTCCCAGCTGTGTTTAATTAATTACTCCACCTGTTTCTGTTCTCCTTGATTAATTTCCCTGTGTTCTTAAGCCCTGTGGTTGATTGTCTCCGATCTCCGGTATTGTTTGTCTCACCCCTGTGCTCCATGTTTCCTGGTGGTTGAAATTATTAAAGATATTGTATTTTGAAGAATCTCCTACGCCTCATCGTTTCCTCGCTCCACGCTCCCTTGCTCCCAGCAGAACGTGACAAGCACTGCACATTTTGTATGTCTCTCTTATTAAACAAACTTGATTCAGATAATTAGCTCCTTAGAAAAGAGTTCCATGAACTAAACTAAGCTCGTGTCAGTAAAGAGAGATGTATAAAATGTGCAGTGCTGTGGGTCCCCAGGTCCAGAATTTAAAATCGTATTTTTTCTCATACCACGAACATATGAGCAACAACGATTTCAACAAAATTCCTCCTGACTGAGGAAAATCACTCACAGGTTTTGGAATTAGATTATTTATTGACATCTATCTAGCAATGAGTAACTGAATTGTGAAATCCAACTAGGGATGCATCGATCCGTACTCAGTATCTGTATCGGCTTTGATACTGGCATTTTCTGCTGGATCGGTTATTGGTCAGAGATCCGATATTGTGTCTACACTATTGTGTTATTTTTAAGCCCCATGAAAGGCACAAAAACATTAGAAAGCACCATAAAGTTTTGTGCACTATATTCCAAGTGTTCTGAAGCTGTGAGGTACAGATGAATATTTAAGTCATTAAATTCAAGTTCATGTAAACTCTTCTCTATGCTGCGTCTGTCTGTCTGTCATCCTCCATTCAGCATTCAAACTGCGTGTCTCATTCAGTTACTACAGTCAAAACGCTGAAACTCTCTTTAAGAGCGCACAGTAACTGCGATTTAAAACTGTTAAAAGGTTCAAAATATTGCACAGATACAGACGTGGTCAGAATTGTTGGCACCCTTGGTAAATATGATCAAAGAAGGCTCTGAAAATTAATCTGCTTTGTTAATCCTTTTGATCTTTTATTTAAAAAAATCACAAAAATCTAACCTTTTATTGGATAAGAATTTAAAATGGGGGGAAATATCATTATGAAATAAATGTTTTTCTCAAATACACATTGGACACAATTATTGGCACCCCTAGAAATTCTTATGAGTAAAATATCTCTGAAGTATATTCCCATTCATATTCCCAATTTTGAGCATTCCAGGGTGATTATGAACATGAAATTATCCAGCCATGGCTTCCTGTTTCACAGAAATATAAATAGGAGGGAAAACAAAGCCCAAATTCCCTTAATCATCCATCACAATGAGAAAAAACAAAGAATATATTTCTGATGTGCAGCAAAAGCTAATTGAGCTTCACAAATTAGTGAAGTGGCTTTAAGAAAAAAGCTAGAGAGGTGAAGATTCCCATTCCAAGAAAACCTTAAAAAAAATTGTCAAACAGCACCTACACATCACCACATGTTGTTTGGGAGAGTTTCAATAAAAATTCTCCTAGCTCATCCAAAAACAAACTCCAGCATATTCAGTTATCAGAAACGACTGGAACTTCAAATGGGACTGGCTTCTATGGTCAGATGAAACTAAAAAATGAGCTTTTTAGCAGCAAACACTAAAGATGGGTTTGGTGAACACAGGGATAAAAAGTACCCCATGTGTACAATGAAATATACTGCTGTATTTTTGATGTTGTGGGCCTATATTTCTGCTGGAGGTCCTGGACATCTTGTTTAGACACATGGCATCATGTATTCTATCAAATACCAACAGATAAAAAATCAATAAGTGACTGACTCCAAGATGTCAGTCGCGTTTGTTCCAAGCGGTTCCAAGCGGATCCAACAATACTTGTTCCAAGATGGCGCCGAGCATGGCAGCCGTGTTGCGAGCTCAGAGAAAACTCTGCAGTTTTTCGTATGTTTTATTTTTTATTTTGTTGTTTTACGTGTTGGATGTTGTTAGTATAACTGTCTACGATAGACACACGCTTTTGAACATTGTTTCCTTCGTCGCGCAACGCAAACCGGACTTTGAGTTCTTGAACGCCGACACTTTGTTTACGGACACCGCATCAGAGCCCTTTGTCTGGGCCGCACGGCCACGACCGAGGAAGCGCCGCCGAAAAAGAGGAAAGAGAGCCGGAGTCCTTGTCAGACTCAGACGCCGTCCCCTCCGACCTCCACTCCCAACCATTTTGTTGGCTAACGTTCAGTCACTGGACAACAAACTCTGCGAATTGCGGGCGCGCATCTCATACCAACCAGAAACAAGGGACTGCTGCATTATTTGCCTCACAGAAACATGGATGTCTGCAGTGGTTCCAGACTCAGCCATCGAGCTTACGGGGTCCTCCGTGCACCGCTCGGACAGAACAAAAAAGCTCACAGGGAAAAACAGAGGTGTGGGCGTTTGTTTCTTTATCAACAACTCGTGGTGTGATGAAAGGAATCTTAAATCCTTCTGCTCCCCTGATCTGGAATTTCATCTGCTTCTGTGTCGACCATTCTGGCTACCAAGGGAATTTACAGCGATAATAATCACAGCTGTTTACATTCCCCCTCAAGCCAACACAGACCAGGCACTCAAGGAACTGTATGGGAATATAAGCGAGCAGGAAACCGCGTACCCAGATGCAGCGTTTATTGTTACGGGGGATTTTAACAAAGCCAACTTCAGAACAATAGCTCCAAAATACTTTCAACACATCATATACTCTCCTTTCCAGGACGCCTACAAATCGCTCCCCCACTCACCTTTCGGCAAATCGGATCATTCTTCCATTCTGCTCCTGCCTGCTTATAGGCAGAAACTGAAACGAGAAGCACCCGCCCTCAGGACAATTCAATGCTGTTCGGACCAATCGGACGCTATACTGCAGGACTGTTTTGATCACGTGGACTGGGACATGTTCCGGGCAGCATCTGATGACGACATAGAGGCATACTCAGATTCTGTAACATGTTTCATCAGGAAGTGTGTAGAGGACGTGGTGCCGACAAAAACAATCCGCATCTACCCCAAGCAAAAACCATGGATTAACAGCGATGTTCGAGCAGCCTTGTCAGCACGAACATCTGCCTTTAAATCCGGGAACTTTGACGATCGAAAACAAGCCAGTTACGATCTCAGGAAATCCATCAAAGCCGCCAAACGACAGTATAAAAACAAAGTTGAAGAACAATTCAACACCAACAACGCAAGAAGCATGTGGCAGGGCATCAATAACATCACGGATTTTAAAGGGAATAAACCAGCTACAGTGAACATTGCCGCCTCTCTACCGGACGAGCTTAATCTTTTTTATGCTCGTTTCGAGGCTCACAACACCGCCCACACAGAGAGCGCTCCCGTGGCTGTTGCAGAGGAGGTGAGTGCAATCTCCATTTCTGTTGCTGATGTAATATGATCCTTCAAACGGGTGAATATCCACAAGGCTGTGGGTCCTGATGGCATCCCAGGCCGTGTGCTCTGAGCATGTGCATTCCAGCTAGCCGGGGTTTTCACAGACATTTTCAACCTCTCCCTCTCTCTGTCTGTGGTTCCCTTATGCTTCAAAAAATCCAGCATTGTGCCCATACCAAAGAAAAATAAAATCACATGCTTGAATGACTGGAGGCCCATTGCTCTGACACCCATCTTCAGCAAGTGTTTTGAGAAACTCATGAGACTACATCTGCTCTGTGCTGATGGTGTTCATCCCTCCTGGGGTGGTGCCGCTATTCTCTCTAGAAATTTGGAACATAGTCTTAGAGTTCATACTTGACTAAATGGAGCCTAGGTCAGGAAGCAGACAGACTGGCTAAACCGACCGTCTGCTAGCCGCCTCACGTCACAGAAGTCAGTTAATTCTCAGCACATAGAGACTCCTTCACCTAGATATCACACTATAGAGACTGTGTCTGTTCCCCGAACTAGAAAATACAGAAAACGTCAAAAACTATTTATGAGTAACCATTTAATTGATGTTCAACAAATAAAAAATGTTTACAATACACAGAAACAATTGATAAAACTTGGCTTACTGAATATCAGGTCCCTTTCCACAAAAGCACTTTTTGTAAATGATTTGATTAATGATCATAACCTAGATTTGCTCTGTTTGACAGAAACATGGCTAAAACCAGATGAATACATTATTTTAAATGAGTCTACCCCCCAAGATTACTGTTACAAAAATGAGCCGCGTCCAAAAGGCAAAGGGGGAGGTGTTGCTACAATTTATAACAATATTCTCAGTATTTCTCAGAAGGCAGGCTTTAAGTATAACTCCTTTGAAGTAATGGTGCTTCATATAAAATTATCTAGAGAAAAAAGTATTAATGATAAATCCCCAGTGACGTTTGTACTGGCTACTGTATACAGGCCACCAGGGCACCATACAGACTTTATTAAAGAATTTGCTGATTTTCTATCAGAGTTAGTGCTGGCTGCAGATAGAGTCCTAATTGTGGGTGATTTTAATATCCATGTTGATAATGAAAAAGATGCATTAGGATCAGCATTCATAGACATTCTGAACTCTATTGGGGTTAGACAACACGTTTCAGGACCTACTCATAGTCGAAATCATACTCTAGATTTAATACTGTCACATGGAATTGATGTTAATGGTGTTGAAATTCTGCAGCAAAGCGATGATATATCAGATCATTATCTAGTCTTGTGTAAACTCCATATAGTTAAAGCTGTAAATTCAACTCCTTCTTACAAATATGGTAGAACCATCACTTCTACCACAAAAGACTGCTTTGTAAGTAATCTTCCTGATTTATCTCAATTCCTTAGCATATCCAACAGCTCAGAACAACTTGATGATGTAACAGAAACTATGAACTCTCTCTTTTCTAGCACTTTAGATACAGTTGCTCCTTTACGCTTATTAAAGGAAGATTAAGGAAAAGAGTCCAACACCGTGGTATAATGAGCACACTCGCACTCTAAAGAGAGCAGCCCGGAAAATGGAGCGCAGCTGGAGGAAAACAAAACTAGAGGTATTTCGTATAGCTTCGCGGGAAAGTACCCTATCCTACAGAAAAGCTTTAAAAACTGCTAGATCTGATTACTTTTCGTCTCTTTTAGAACAAAACAAACATAACCCCAGGTATTTATTCAATACAGTGGCAAAATTAACAAAAAATAAAGCATCAACAGGTGTTGACATTTCCCAACAGCACAGCAGTAATGACTTTATGAACTATTTTACTTCCAAAATTGATACTATTAGAGATCAAATTGTAACCATGCAGCCGTCAGCTATATTATCACATCAAATAGTGTACTATAGATCCCCTGAGGAACAATTCCACTCATTCTCTACTATAGGAGAGGAAGAATTGTATAAACTTGTTAAATCATCTAAACCAACAACATGTATGTTAGACCCTATTCCATCTAAACTACTAAAAGAGGTGCTTCCAGAAGTCATAGATCCTCTTTTGGCTATTATTAATTCGTCATTGTCATTAGGATATGTCCCCAAAAACTTTGAATTGGCTGTTATTAAGCCTCTCATTAAAAAACCACAACTTGACCCCAAAGATCTAGTTAATTACAGACCGATCTCGAATCTCCCTTTTCTGTCAAAGATATTAGAAAAGGTTGTATCCTCACAATTATATTCCTTCTTAGAGAAAAATGATATCTGTGAGGATTTCCAGTCAGGATTTAGACCGTATCATAGTACTGAGACTGCTCTCATTAGAGTTACAAATGACCTGCTCTTATCATCTGATCGTGGTTGTATCTCTCTATTAGTTCTACTGGATCTTAGCACTGCGTTCGACACTATCGATCACAACATTCTTTTGAATAAACTAGAAAACTTTGTTGGCATTAGCGGAAGTGCATTAGCATGGTTCAAATCGTACTTATCTGACCGCCATCAATTCGTAGCAGTGAATGAAGAGGTATCATATCGATCACAAGTGCAGTATGGAGTTCCTCAAGGCTCAGTACTAGGGCCGTTACTTTTCACGCTTTATATGTTACCCTTGGGAAATATCATTAGGAAACACGGGGTTAGCTTTCACTATTATGCTGATGATACTCAGCTCTATATTTCTTCACGGCCTGGTGAAACACACCAAATTGAGAAACTTATGGAATGCATAGTCGATATAAAAACTGGATGACGAGTAATTTCTTACTGCTAAATTCTGAAAAAACAGAGGTGTTAATTATCGGACCTAAAACCCCCACAAGTAATAACCTAGAACACTGTCTAACACTTGATGGCTGCTCTGTAAATTCTTCGTCATCAGTCAGGAACCTAGGTGTGCTATTTAATAGTAATCTCTCATTTGACAGCCACGTTTCTAGCATTTGTAAAACTGCATTTTTTCATCTTAAAAATATATCTAAACTGAGACCTATGCTCTCAATGTCAAATGCAGAAATATTAATTCATGCGTTTATTTTTTTTTTTATTTTTTTTTTTTCCGGCCTGTCAGTAACACAGATAACACATGACAGTACGTATGTGTAGCTATATTATCATCATTCACAACCTTTTTTTTTTTTTTTTTTTTTTTTTTTTAATTAATTTAATTTTATATACCCTTTTATTTAACCACACTATGACAGACAAGCCCGGGGACAGAGAAAACAAGAGAGAGAAAGAAAAAAAAGAGAGAAAAAAAAGAAAAAAAACAAAACAAAAAAAAACAGACAATTTGCTTCGATACCTGCTGACAAAAAGAGAAAACAACAGAAAAAAACAACAGAAGACACAACATCATAGAGACTGCAGCAACAACCAACATCTGTATGAATCACAATAAATTCTAAATGTTAAATGTTATTGAGCTGCACACATAACTAATATTACAAAATAAGTTTTGAAGCAACAGCAGATCAAGACAAAGCGTGTCTGTGAGCACCTGTTTTTACACCAATGTGACTGCTTGAGTGTACACCTGTGTGTGTGAGCGCGCTTGTGTTCATAAGGTTCCTCCATGTAAATGTTTAATAGTGTGTGTGGGGCACAACAGTTCCATCCCGCAAGGCATGAAGCAGGCGCGGAAAAGACTCGGGCCCCAAACATCCGGGGGCCCCCCAGGGCACGGCACTCCCAGGAGAACCACCGCAGGGATAACCGCCGCCTCCACCCAGAAAAGGGCAGAGAGAGCCCGAAGGCGGCACCTCCGACAGTCACATTGCAGACGCCCCAGGGTGCCGTGGCGGCAAGCCCGCAGGCTCCACCGGTAGCCGACCACACCAGGGCAGACCGGGCCCTGGGCCCGGAGATCCAAAGGCCCTCCACCCCCCAATCGGGGCCCAGCAAGGCCAGCAGGGCCAGGCCCCGCCAAGCGACCGCCGAAAGCGGGCCGGCGCCCACCCGAGCATCCTGCCCCGGCGCGAGAAACCACCAACGCACCGGCGACATCCTCCACCGGCAGTGCATGGTGGTGGGGTAGGGGTCGGCTGAGATGATGAGTGAGGCGGAGTCTAATGCCCGACCTGACACATAGACGTAGACGAACAAGCACACATATACACAAGCATACGTTCCCACCCTCATGCACGCAAACGAATATTCACACCCTCGCCCCACATGTAGACACACAAAAATGGACAAGGTACCCACACTCACACTCCCCATATGCACTCTATACTCCTAGATCCAGGCACCACCACCCCCAGAGGGGAAGCCAGCGCCCGATCCCGGAGCTGAACCCCCTTCGCTCCGGCGTGGGGACAGGAGGACCACCCCGGTCCCCGCAGCAGCAGAGAAAACCAACAGCCCAGACCCCGACCGGGCGGCCAGCTCATCCTCACAGCCCCCGGCCCCAGACAGAGAACAGAGAGCAGGGGTGTGAAAAAAAAAGACCCCAAGCTTCACCTCACCCGCTCAAATGTAGTGTTGGTGTGTGTTGTTCTAAGGTGCTTTAAAACAGTGGTGCTTTAAAACAGGGGAGGGGCACCCTCTACAAGCTTGTGTCAGCTCGTCCCCTCCCTAGCGCCCTCAATGTCTATGTGCAACTTAAAATTGAGAAGTGGGCACTGGCACCAGAGGGAAGGCTGAATGAACAGACCGCCCTCCGGATGCCATTCAGTGTGCCCACCCCCAAGGCCCTATATGTATGTGTCATGTGACAGTAAGTAATGAGAATGTCTAAGCTGTAATGTGTGATTGAGATGCAGGCGGCCACGAGGAAACAGAGGAATACCACCTCCCCCACATCCCAGCGACACACACCCGCACCTCAAAACCCTACCTATGTGTTGATGTGATGGAGCGGGAGAAATGAAGCCCTAGGGATGGGGAGGAAAGCATCAGAGGGGGCAAAATACCCCCCCCTCTGGAGTCAGCTCCCCCGCTGACCCCCATAGGCACCCCTGCTACCCCAAATCTGCCCAGGGCGGGGGCCCAGGCCCATCCAGACCAGGGCCCATGGCAGCCCGGGGCGGCCCATCAGACCCCACAGCAGAGGAAAAACTACCCCACCCCATCATTCAGTCAGCTCCCAGACTACAAAAGACAATAAGACACCCAGGTAGAGCCCATTTACCCCGCCTCTATTGGACCCCCCCCTACGGAGGCACCGATGCATCGAAGACCCCCACACCAGAGCCGGGCCCAAGCGTATGCACCAACCCATGCTCCCGGCGGCACACCAACCAGGACCCAAGCCCCCCAGGCCCAGCCGTAACCCCAACCCGGAGGCAGAGCGCCCCCAGAACCCCAAGCCCCCCCCCGGACCAACCCCGGAACAGTGCGGCCGCCAGGCTGGTAACCTACGTCCGCCGGCACATGCATCCCCAGCAGCGCTGCATGCAGCCGCCAGAAAAACAGCACCCAAGAGTCACCAATACCCCATCCAGGCCAAGGCCGCAGCCCCAGCGCCGAACCCCCCAAGAAACCCACCCCCAGGGAACCCCCAGATGCCCCAGGCCCACATCGCCACCCCACGCCAACAACAAAAACCACAGCCGGACAGAATCGGGGCCCCCACTCACACTAGGTGATGGAGCTGATCAAAAGAGCCCAGAGAGATTGATCTAATGTGGCAGCAGAGACTGTGTCAAGACTAATATAATCCCACAAATAATCTCTATATTGGTTGATATTAAGATTATTTTTATTTTTCCAGTTCATGAGGACAGTCTTCTTAGCAATGCATAGGGCAGTGAAAGCCATGTGGATTGTGTTATCTTCTGTAGTGACACCATCTAGGTCGCCCAACAAGCAGACTAAAGGAGAGGCTGGAATAGAACATTTAAGACACTTTGATAAGTCTTCACAAATCCTGTACCAGTACCTCTGAACAGGTGGACAGAACCATAGAGCGTGGATATAATTGTCAGGTGTATTACCTTTACAGTGTGAGCAGTTGTTGGAAGCTGTAAAACCCATCCTGAACATCCGATGACCTGTGTAGTGCACTCTATGCAGGATTTTGTATTGTATTAATTGTAAACCAGGATTTCTAATCAGTTCAAAGGTTTTTAAACATATCTGAGACCAGAATTTTTTGTCCCTGCTTACTGATAGATCTGCCTCCCATTTTGCAATAGGAAGTGATACTGATTCATCTATTTGGAAAGTGCCCTATATATTTTAGACATTAATTTGGGGTTTTGAGATTAAGAAAATCTACCACACTTGGTGGTATTTGTAAATTGATATGATTAGACTTAAATTTCCTTTTTACAATAGATTTAATTTGTTGATATTCTAAAAATCTATGTTTTATTAATCCCATATTGTTTAACTAATTTGTCAAAGGGGATAAAGTCTGTCCCTTCGAATATATGTTCCAGGTATTTAATACCTTTACAACTCCAATCTGTGAAGTTTATCATATTGTTGTTTTCAAGTCAGGATTGTTCCAGATGGGGTACGTTTGCATGGGATTAGTGAAGACTCCGTCATTTTTAGAAACTCCCACCATGTTGTCAGAGAAGAGCTGATACTGATGCTTTTGAAGCATACGTGTCGTTTGCTGATCGGGCTAATGAATGGCAGATCCGAAATCTCTATATTATTGCATAATGCCTGTTCTACATCTAGCCAAGGTTCATCTAAGAGGGTGTGTTTTAACCACCCTGAAATGTGTTGAAGCCTGTTTGCTAAGAAATAGTGGTGAAAGTTAGGTAAATCTAGTCCTCCTTTATCCTTGGTCTTTTGCAGCGTTTTTTAAGCTAATACGCGGGGGTTTACCTTTCCAAAGGAATTTAGAGATGGAGGAGTCCAGAGATCTAAACCAGTCAGGTGGTGGTTTGCTCGGATCATTGCAAATAAATAATTAATTCTTGGCAAAACCATCATTTTTATTGAGGCGACTCTTCCCATGAGTGATATGGGTAGAGACCTCCATCTGGTTAGATCATCTTCTACCTTCTTTAAAAGTGGGATGTGGTTTAATTTAATCAAATCTGCCAGCCTAGGAGAAACATTAATACCTAAATATTTAATATTACCAGATTGCAGTGGAGTGGAAGAATTCTGGAAGGAGCAATTAATTGGAAGAACTGTTGATTTTAACCAGTTTATTGAATAATCTGAGACTTTTGAGAAAGAGTTTATTAATGTAATTACCTCAGAGGGAGTGGTTTGTGAATGCTGAAGAAAAAGTAACACATCGTCTGCGTAAAGACTAACTTTATGTTCTACATTCTTGCATTTAATGCCTTTAATCACTGTTGCCTGTCTAATTGCTGCTGCTAGTGGTTCAATAAAAATTGCAAACAGTGAGGGGGAGAGGGGGCATCCCTGCCTGGTGCCCCTCTTAAGATAAAAGCTAGAGGACGTTTGAGCATTTGTCCTGACACATGCTTTTGGAGAGTTATATAATATTTTTAACCAGTTTATGAAAGAGTTTCCAAAACCAAATTTGTGTAAAGTTGCAAATAGAAAATTCCAGTTAACCCTATCAAAAGCTTTTTCTGCATCTAAAGACAATATTGTAATTTGAAGGTTTCTATTGCATGAATAGTCTATCAAGTTAAGTAACCTACATGTATTTGTTGAAGAGTGCCTCCCTTTTATGAAACCAGTTTGGTCGGAATGAATTATGAGAGGGTTATCTTCTCTATTCTTTTGAGATAGCTTTGCAGATTATTTTAGTGTCCACATTAATAAGGGATATTGGACGATAGCTAGTAGGCAATACAGGGTCTTTGCCTGGTTTTAGCAAGAGACTAATGTTGGCAGAATTCATATTTGGTGGAAGTCTGCCATTTTTTTTGGTTTCCTGCAACATTCTGTAGAATGTTGGAGCCAGAATAGCCCAGAATTCTTTATAGAATTCTGCAGGAAAGCCATCTGGGCCTGGAGCCTTTTTATTGGGCATACTGTTCAAGGCTTCCTGAAGTTCATCTGATGTTAGTGGAGAATCCAATGCCATCGCTTGATTGTCTGATAATTTCGGAAGAGTTAATTGTCAAGAAATTGGTCAATTTCGTCTTTAGATGGGTTTATCTGTGGAGAATATAAAGATTTGTAAAAGTCCCTGAAAGTGTTGTTTATTCTTTCAGGTCATATACTGTTTCCCCAGTTAAATCTTTAACAGCACATATAGTTGTTTTTTCTTTATTTATTTTTAACTGGTTCGCTAGGAATTGACCTGATTTGTTACCATATTCAAATTCTTTCCAGCGAAGTCTTTGTGCTAAGAATTTAGTTTTTTTATTAATAATTTCATTTAATTCTAGTTTTGCTTTACATATTTTTTTCAGCATTTCCTGTTCCTGGGAGGATACGTAGGCTTCTTCTAAAGTTTTTATAGTTTCTTCTAATTCCTGAATACATTTATTTTCTCTTTTCTTTTTATGCGATGAGAATGAGATTATTCTACCTCTCATCACAGCTTTACCTGCTTCCCAGAGAACAGATGCTGATGTTCCAGCAGGTCATTATAGTCTAAATATAAAGTCCACTCTTCTTTAAAATATTTAATAAAATCGTCGTCTTTAAGCAATGAGTATTGAATCTCCAGTTATAACTTGGTGGAGTGGCCTTCTTATTTACTAGAGTTAAAGAAACAGCAGCATGATCGCTGACAGCTATAGGGTTTATCTCTGTGTCTAAAATGTCACTCAGCAGTGAGCTGCTGACTAAGAAATAATCCAGACGAGAGTAAGAGTGATGGACATGTGAGAAGAAAGTATATTCCCTACGGTTGGGGTGAAAAGAACGCCATGCATCGCAAAGTCCATAGTCACTCATGTACTGTTTAACTATATTTGTGGATTCCAAATTACGCTGAGTTCCAGCTGTACTTAGCTGTCCATTTCTTTATTTAGTCCAAAGTTGAGGTCTCCCCCAATAACAAGTGCACAATCTGTGTGTTCAGAGAGTGCGGTAAAAAAAACCGTGAAAGAAAGAGGGTCATCAATATTTGGACCATATATACTAACAATACATAACTTTTTGTCAAATATAGATAATTTAATGATTAGAAATCTACCTTCTGGATCTATAACTGTGTTGAGTACAGTGAAATTAACATTTTTATGTATTAAAATTGCTACCCCCCTTTGCCTAGAGTTATAGCAGGCTGAGAACACATTAGGAACTCAGTTGTTTTAAGTTGATCTGTATCTGTGGCAGGTCTATGAGTCTCTTGTAACAAAACAACGTCTGCTTGTAGTTTTTTAAGATGGCTAAATATTTTTAACTTCTTTTCTCTGGAGCCAGCTCCATTCACATTCCATGTAACAAACCTCAGTGCGCCCATAGATGTGTGTGTGTAGCTAATGCTGCTCGCTGCGTGTGACACTCAAATGAGTAAGATATGAGCGGGCGTGTACGCGCTTGTATGCGAGTATGTCTTTCATGTCTGTGTGTGCTGTAAGTCGGAGTGCTTGCTTTAACGCTGAGTGTATATGTACATGGTCGTGCCGAGCAGATGTGTGATATAGGTGTTGTATTTGTATGTGTAGTAAAGCAGGTGATCGTGCAGTAAAAGGAGTTGGAAGTAAGAAAGACATCCAAAGAAGCAAGCAGAGAGGGATGAAAGTAAAAACTTGACAGAAACGAAACATTGCAACAACATTTAAACGCTGTGGAGACTGACGGTATCGTGTTTGTTATAATATCGTATTAAATTAGCAAATAACATAAATAGATAGAGGTAAATGGAAGAACAAGAACGAGCGAGGAAAGAGAAAAAAGAAAAATATAACGGATTCTTATCTGGAGTGGTGTTAATATAACCACGGAGTGGTACGGAGGTTGCGATAGAGCTGCCCGTCCACGAGAGAGCCGGTCCACTGCGATGACAGCTCGGGAGCCCTTTGGATGAGACTGCGTCGGATTGGGAACAGAAGTTTGCGTCGCTCCAAGATTTCTTTGGGGAATTGGTCGTTAACGCTGAAGTCTGTTCCTTTCAGCTCCCTGCCGCGACTCTTCACCTGCTCTTTCTGCTGAAGTATCCAAATTTGGCCACAATAGGACGCGGCCTCGGCTCCAGGTTTCTTCGCTCCCATCCGATGGACTCTTTCGAAGCATATGTTTTCCACGGTGTCTTCCGGAAGCTTCAGGTACGTCTTGATAAAGGTTTTAACCGTAGCTTCTGGGTCCTCTTCGGCAGATTCCGGATGCCTGAAAACACCAGGTTATCTCTCATGCTACGGGCCTGGAGATCGATGACAGTCTCTTTTATTTTTTTATTATCTTCACTTAGATGGTCACATTCTCAGTTAGAGACTTGACCGAGTCCCGTAGTGATGCGTTTTCAGCAGCGAGTGTTTCCACCTGCTGCTGGCTGAATTCCAGTGATTCCTCAGGGATTTAAATTCACGGTGCAGGATCTCGACCAGGGACAACCTCGCGTCGAAGCTGGACAACCGCTTGTCGATTGAATCCAGGATGTCGGTAAAGCTTTTACCCGTCGGCGATGTTGTTTCAGGCGAGTCTGCCGGGCGACTTCTTTTGGAAGACGGCGTCTCGCTTTTGGCTGGGGAACATGCATTTTGGTTTTTTCTTCATGACTATAACGTCGAAGCACCAGTCGATGTATTCCTGAAGAGTTTCCAAATTTCTTCGCTGTCCTCGCTGCTCATTCAGTTTTTCCGCCAAGTCTCCACGTCTGACGTCACCTACAGCATTTCCGGTTCTCCCCTCTCCTCAAAAATTCATGCGTTTATGACCTCAAGGTTAGATTATTGTAATGCTTTATTGGGTGGTTGTTCTGCACGCTTAATAAACAAATTACAGATGGTTCAAAATGCAGCAGCTAGAGTTCTTACTAGAACCAGGAAGTATGAGCACATTAGCCCGGTTCTGTCAACACTGCACTGGCTCCCTACTAAACATCGTATAGATTTTAAAATCTTGTTAATTACTTATAAAGCCCTGAATGGTTTAGCTCCTCAGTACTTGAGCGAGCACTTATCGCATTATAGTCCTTCACGTCCGCTGCGTTCTCAAAACTCTGGCCATTTGATAATACCTAGAATATCAAAATCAACTGCGGGCGGCAGATCTTTTTCCTATTTAGCGCCCAAACTCTGGAACAATCTACCAAACACTGTTCGGGAGGCAGACACACTCTGTCAGTTTAAATCTAGATTAAAGACCCATCTCTTTAACCTGGCGTACATATAACACACTAATACACTTCTATTATTCAAATCCGTTAAAGGATTGACCAGGACACCTAGATGAGCCCCAGAGACAGAACCCCAGTGAGGACCCGGTCACCTAGACAGCCATCAGGAAAAGACCTCGGGAACCAGTTGAGCCCTCCAATCTGACTTTGCAGCAGTTGGAATTGAACTGCTGTGTCATCTGGCCAGAGGAGAAATGGCCCCCCGACTGAGCCTGGTTTCTCCCAAGGTTTTTTTCTCCGTTCTGTCAATGGAGTTTTGGTTCCTTGCCGCTGTCGCCTCTGGCTTGCTTAGTTGGGGACACTTAATTTCCAGCAATATCGTCGACTTGATTGAACAGAAACTTTTTGAATTGAACTGAGCTGGACGATGCCATCACTGAATTCAATAATGAAATGCCTTTAACTGAAAATTGAGTGTTTAATCTTGTCATTTTACATTATTGACACTATTTTCCCATTTTGATATTGTGCAGTTGCTTTGTCACAATTTGTATTGTTAAAAGCACTATATAAATAAAGGTGACTTGACTTGACTTGCTGCCTGCCTCACTGGATCTGCTGCAATTTGCATATCGCAGCAACCGTTCCACAGACAATGCTATTGCCTTCACCCTGCATACTGCTCTCTCCCACCTGGAAAACAAGAACGCCTATGTGAGGATGCTGTTTTTGGACTACAGCTCCGCATTCAATACCATAGTGCCTGCCACACTGGTTGCAAAGCTCCAGACTAGGACTAAACAGATCTCTGTGCAGCTGGATCCTGGACTTTCTGACAGGCAGAAGTCAGGTGGTCAGAATGGGCAACAACACTTCATCTCCGCTGACCCTCATCACTGGTGGTCCGCAGGGCTGCGTTCTCAGCCCACTCCTGTACTCCCTGTACACACATGACTGTGCAGCCACACACAGCTCCAACGTCATTGTCAAATTCGCTGACGACACAACGGTGATAGGCCTGATCACTGATAACGATGAGACGGCCTACAGAGCGGAGGTGAGTACCCTGACTAAATGGTGTCAGGAGAACCACCTCTCACTCAACATCGACAAGACCAAGGAGCTGGTGGTGGATTTCAGGAGACAGAGCAGAGAACACACACCCATCACCATCAACATGACACCTGAGGAGCGGGTAAACAGCTTTAAGTTCCTCGGCGTTCACATCACCGAGGATCTCACATGGTCCGCTCACACAGATGCAGTGCTGAAGAAGTCACATCAACGCCTCTTCTTCCTGAGACGGCTGAGGAAGTTTGGAATGAGCCCCAGCATCCTCAGATCATTCTACACCTGCACTGTGGAGAGCATCCTGATCGGCTGCATCACTGCCTGGTTTGGAAACGGCACCGCTGGCAACCGCAAAGCTCTGCAAAGGGTTGTGCGAACTGCCCGCCACGTTGTTGGAGGTGAGCTTCCCTCCCTCCAGGATATCTACACCAGGCAGTGTATAAGGAAAGCCCGGAGGATCACCAATGGCTCCAGCCACCCGTCCCACAGACTATTCTCTCTGCTGCCCTCAGGAAGACGTCTCCGCAGCATCCAATCCCGCACTTGCCGACTGAGGGATAGCTTTTTCCCTCAGGCTATCAGGCTAATGAACAGTCAGAACTAATACACCCTACAGCACACTCCCACTTTACAATATGCCACGCACTGCACTTTAACTCCAATACAGTTCAAACTGGACTACACGTACACACTGCACTAATACAACAATCTACCTGCTAGCACTGGATACCATCCAATGCTCATCCATGACATTTGCGTATCCAGCTTATGTATAATCTACTGCACCTTTGCATATTACTGTGTGTGTATATATGTGTACATAATGTAGAATGTGTACATACGGTGTATAATGTGTATTAACTGCAAGTATGTCTAACAGTACACTGTGTGTACTGAGTATATGTATGTGTATATTGCACATTGTCTGTATAAGTCTAAGTATGTAATGGTACTGTCCATATGTTAATTGTTTCTGCACTCTATGGAGCACGCTCTCAAGAATTTCACTCATCAAGGCACATGTGCTGTGATGATGTGACAATAAAAGTGATTTGATTTGATTTGACTCTGTAAGAAATCTTATAATGGGCCATGTTTGGATCTTCCAACCGTACAATAATCAAAACACAAAACTCAAAAACAACACAAAAATGGGTCACTGAGCACAAAACCAAGCTTCTGCTATGGCTATTCCAGTCCTCTGACCTGAACCCTATAGAAAATGAATGGGGTGAACTGAAGAGAAGAAGCACCAACATGGAGCTGGGAATCTAAAGGGTCTGGAGTGATTCTGGATGAAGGAATGGTCTCTGATCTCTTGTCAGGTGTTCTCTAACCTCATCAGGCATTATAGGAGAAAATGTAGAGCTGTTAAGGTTTCAAAAAGTATTGAATAAAAGGGTGCCGTTAATTGTGGCCAATGTGTATTAGAGAAAAAAAAAAACATTTATTTCATAATGATATTTCCCCCCATTTTAAATTCTTATTATCCAATGAAAGGTTAGATTTTTGTGAATTTTTTAAATAAAAGATCAAAAGGATTAACAATGCAGATTAATTTTCGCAGCCTTCATTGATCATATTTACCAAGGGTGCCGATATTTTTGGCCATGACTGTAAGTCTGAAGTAATGAATTTAGGTAAAGGGGTGCAGAGCCATTGGTGATTTTGTAGGCAAACATTAAAGGGGTCATATGATGCGATTTCTTGTTTTCCTTTTCTTTAGTGTGTTATGTAGCTGTTTGTGCATGTATACGATCTGCAGAGTTAGTCTCCCACAAAAGGATTTATTCTATCTAAAAGAGAAGGCTGATCCAGACCAAGCTAAAACGCCTCATTAAAACACCCCCCCACATGTCTACGTCACGATGTAGAAATATTTGCGTAATGCCGCCCAAATGTTCCAGTAGTAACCGCAGTAGTGTTGATGCAGCCATGTCAGGGAGATGCTGTGTGTTTCTATGCAAAAGCAAAAGCACTTTATTTGGCCTTCCGAAAGTAGATGCAATTAGGAATCATTGGTTAAGGTTTGTTTACAACAGAACAGGGGCCTCTACCATGATGGTAGATTAACAAATTGAGAGTTATAGGATAAGTTTTGAGTTGACAAAACCAAACCACTCCAATCTGGCTTTGATGGTACCATGACGCTGATCATCAACTTTCTCTGTCAAGTCAGGCTTGATCCTGAGTTAATGGAGCGCGTGCACGAGAATGTGTGACATCAGTGGCGAACAGCCAATCACAAACACAGAGCAAGTGTGATTCACTTCTCGCGAGAGAGCCAGTGAGATTCAAAACTCTTTTGTTAAAGGTTAAGAGATTAAAGAATATGATGAATTTAAACGCATTTCCACTGAAGTACTTGTCCATGAAAGAGGACAAATAAAGGAAATTATCTTGCTCTATCAGTGCAGTCACAAGTGAAACTTGTGAAGTTACTTTATATAGTTGATAATATATAGCGATAGAGACTCAAACATGTAAGGTCACATGTAGCCATTTTTAAAGCATTATCTATTGATTCTACCACTTATTTATATTACATATGATCTGTATATATTAATATTCATTTAAAATGAATGCTTTATAATAATTGTTAAACTAAAATTGCTTGTGTGTAATGGAGTAACAATAATATAAATCATATGTAAACTGTAATTATCATTGAAGCCAGACAATTTTGTTGTATTTTCTTTTAAGGTTCTTCATAGTGACTTTTAATTTGTAGGAAGAGATACTGGGGGACTGACTTTTTTTGTGTCAGACATGTGTCACTTTGCTCACATCTGATTGGTCCAATTTCAGTTTGAGATCTCTAACCCAGAACATAACCTGACCCGGAGCAGGTTAGCTGTGGAGTGTAAGTTACTATGGCAATGAAAATCCAAGACGGCCGCTCCGTGTCCCAAAGACGGTGCTTTTATGTCGTTTAATATTGTTTGTTCGTCTCAAAACATTGTCGATTTACCGCCAATTCATAAGGAATTCTCTCCGGAACACATCTATGATCGCCAAAGCCTTTTGGATATCGGCAACGCATACAAACACCAACTCTCGCCGGAGGCTGCTGAGAAGCTACAAGGCCTTTGTTTACTTCGGAAGCGGCCTCGCCTACTGATGCTACCCGCACAAGGCGGCGTCGCAAGCGGTGTGAGAGAGGACGGAAGCGCGGTAAGTGCGGAGGTATACGAGCTAGGCTAAGAGCTAATCCCACAAGACTGGCTCTCCCAACACTCACGCTCTCAAACGTTCGCTCTCTGGAAAATAATCTGGACTTAATTCAACTCAGTCGGTCTACACAGCATGAGGCAAGGGATTGTTGTGTGTTTGTTTTCACTGAAACATGGCTAAACGACAACATCCCGGACTCCGCCATTCAGTTGAACAGGCTAACCTGCTATCGAGCAGACAGAGATACAACACTTTCTGGTAAGTCACGCGGTGGTGGCTTGTGTTTGTATATCAACAAAGAATGGTGTAACAATGCTGCGGTAGTATCAAAACACTGTTCACTGTTAGTGGAGTTTATGTTTGTGAAGTGTCAACCGTTCTATCTGCCGCGGGAGTTCACAGCCATTGTTATTGGCGCAGTTTACATTCCACCGTGTGCAAACGCTAAGGACGTGCTTCGTGAAATGTATTGCGCCATCAGTGAACAACAAACAAATAACCCCGACGGCTTTTTCATCATAGCCGGTGACTTCAACCACGCAAATTTAAAGACAGTTTTGCCAAAGTTCTACCAACATGTAAACTTTGCAACAAGGGGAAATAATACACTGGACTTTGTTTACACAACAGAAAAGAATGCTTACAAAGCTGTACCCCGCCCCCACCTCGGGTACTCAGACCACATCTCTGTTATGCTAATCCCAGCATATAGACAACTTCTGAAACTCACCAAACCGGTTCAAAAACTCATCACAATTTGTCCAGAGAATGCTACCTCAACACTACAGGACTGCTTTCAGTGCACAGACTGGAACATGTTTAAAGAGGCGGCCACCTACAACAACCACACAGACCTGCAGGAGTACACTGAAACTGTGACTGCTTACATCAAAAAGTGCATGGATGATGTGACAGTCACCATGACCATCACCACATGTGCAAACCAAAAGCCGTGGATGACAGCAGAGGTTTGTGGGCTGCTAAAGACCAGAGATGAAGCATTCAGATCAGGAGATAAAGCAGCCCTCAAAGCAGCAAGAGCCAATCTGTCCTGTGGCATCTAAAATGCAAAACGGTCATCTGCTCAAAAAATTAACAATCACTTCACTGACAGCAGAGACACACGGAGCCTGTGGCAAGCCATTCAGACCATCACTGACTACAAGCCCCCGCCACAGGCCTGTGATGATGATCCATCCCTCCCTGATACACTCAACCACTTTTATTCATGGTTTGAATACAAAAACTGCCCACACCTCCCAATGACCAGGCGTTCTGTCTGTCTGCAGCCGACGTAAGGAAGACCTTATCCAGGATTAACCCACGAAAGGCTGCGGGTCCTGACAACATACCTGGCCGTGTACTGAAAGACTGTGCTGCACAGCTGACGGATGTACTAACAGATATCTTCAGCACTTCGCTGAGCCAGGCAGTCATCCCCACATGTCTCAAATCCACAACGATCATACCGGTACCAAAGAAATCACCTGTGTCCTGCCTAAATGACTACCGTCCCATAGCACTGACTCCAATCATAATGAAGTGTTTTGAGAGGTTAGTCATGCAAAAAATCAAAACCAGCCTCCCCAACACACTCGATCCGCTCCAGTTTGCATACCGTCCAAACCGCTCTACGGACGATGCAATTTCCACCACCCTCCACCTGGCTCTCACCCACCTAGAAAATAAAGACTCCTATGTTAGAATGCTGTTCATTGACTTCAGCTCGGCATTCAACACAATAATCCCACAACAGCTCATAAACAAACTAAACCTGCTGGGTTTTAACAATTCCCTCTGTAATTGGATCCTGGACTTTTTAACCAGAATACCTCAGTCAGTCCATGTCGGCCACAACACCTCGAGCACTACCACACAGAGCACAGGTGCCCCACAAGGCTTTGTGCTCAGCCCGCTGCTCTTCACACTGCTGACCCATGACTGCACTGCCAAGTTCAGCTCCAACCACATCATCAAGTTCGCTGATGACACAACAGTTGTAGGTCTCATCAGCAACAACGATGAAACGCACTACAGAAAGGAAGTGGCACAGCTGGCTGAATGGTGTGGCGCTAACAATCTGTCCCTCAATGTGGAGAAGACAAAGGAGGTTGTGGTGGACTTCAGGAGGATGAACTCCATTGACCACCCCCCACTGACCATCGACAGCTCGACTGTGGAGAGAGTCAGCAGCACTAAATTCCTGGGTGTGCACATCACAGAGGATCTCACCTGGACCACCAACACCATGTCACTCTTCAAGAAGGCACAACAGCTCCTACACTTTCTCCGCCGGCTGAAAAGAGCAAGTCTCCCTCCACCCATCCTCACCACATTCTACAGGGACACCATTGAGAGTGTGCTGACCAGCTGCATCACTTTCTGGTACGGGAACTGCAGTGCTGCTGACCGTAAGACCCTCCAGCGGACAGTGAACACTGCTGCAAAGATCATTGGTGCCCCTCACCCATCCATCCTAGATATTTTCCTTGCACGACGCTACAGCAAAATCAACAGCATCATGAAGGACCCCACCCACAGTCTCTTCCAGCTCCTACCATCAGGAAGACGGTACCGGAGCATCAGAGCCCGCTCCACCAGACTGTTCAACAGCTTTTTCCCCCAGGCTGTGAGAGCCCTGAACTCAAATCACCCCGCCCTCCTCTGAAACCCCATGCAAACCCCTACCTCCTGAAACATGGACCCCCCCCCCCCCCCCCCCCCCCCCCACCCCCCACCTTACCACACCAAAGCAAAAAAATGAGAACTTTTTTTGTGCAATTCAAAGTGTGCTACATACAGGTGAGTGGGCCTGTACAAACCACCTGTAGTAACACACTCTCCTCTATGCGCACTAGACACTTTTCACACACTGCTGTGTGTACATAATCCCACAAAAGACTCAGCAGCAGGGGCGGTTCTAGGATTTTCATTTTAGGGGGGCTCAGCCCCCAATGAGGGTATAATAATAAAAAATAAAAAAATATTTACAAACAAATTGATTAATAGGGTAGGATGGTACACTAAACTTATTGCAGTATTCCACTGTATTGCATAGATGGGTATAACATCCGAGTACTGAATAAGCCAAATACAAGTCTACCTGATCTCTCTCACACACACACACACACACCTACCTGTTTACTGTACAAACCAAAAAATTGACTGTTTGCATTACTAGTACAAATCTCTTTCTATGCTCAAGTACAAACAGAAATAATATTAGGTTCTATATAAATTCAATTCAAACAATAAAAAATATATTTTTTTAAATTAATACAAAACACACACACAATGTTTCAATCTCTGTCAATCACTCTGATATGCAATTAAAATGAGTGCACTGACCGAGTGCTGTCTGTCACTGTCTTTAATCATTTCTATGCATAACTGTATGGTAGTTAATGCCACATGCACTGTAATATTATGTTCTATATTGAAAGCTAAATTTTCAAATGAAAATAGCAATAACGTGATCGTTTTATGAAGTATGCGTTCATATGTGTTAAGGGCTTTCGCTGAAGGAAACAGCTGTGGTGTGATGAGTGGAGAATGCAGCGAAAACTTTACAGTAGATTGGAAACCGATTGCTCTCCCATGACTTTTTGTAAACTGTATTTATGACAAAGAACTGCATAGATGTAGATACTATAACAATCTATCGATAAACACACACCTTGTCCTCTCCTCTGCGCCACCGCAGTCTGTGGATTGAAGAACGCGCAGAAAGATGCAAGTACACCCGGCCGCAGCCTGCAGATCGAGGCGGGACTGCACCTGGGGGCCCACAATGCTTCTCATTGGTTAGTGGCAAAGTAATGACGTCGACGCCGTGGTAAACAGGAAATGCGGTTGAAACATAGGCCTACGTGGTATTAATACTTAGTTATATAAAACAAAACTGTGAACCCGTTAATTACTTATACCTGGTAAAAATATATAGTATTACACAATACATTGTAAATTTGTTAATTTTTGGAAAACGTTTCATTATGTACATTTTCAAGCAAGAATCCAATTACTGCTTTTGACACGTCACATTGCAATCGCAATGTCAACGAATATAGTTTAAGTGTTAACTTATTTCTATTCATGTGTTTTAGTCATTTACCACTTATAAGTTATTTATTAACGTTTAAATAAAAGTTAATATTCTCAGCAAGTGTCATGTCTTAAGATGGTATTAAAATTAATGGTAACACTTTACAATAAGGTTCATTAAACATTAATGTATTTAACTAACATGAACTAACCATGAGCAATACAATTGTTATTGTATTTACTAATCTTCGTTTACCTTAGTTATTGAAAATACAGTTGTTTTTGTTCATGTTAGTTAAGAGAGCATTAACTAATGTTAGCAAGATAAATAATGTATTGGTAAATGTTGAGATTAACATTAACAAAGATTAATAAATGCTGTATAAGTGCAGTTCATGTTAACTAATGAAACATATTGTTACCAAATTAATAATTTTTGGATTTACTTGATAATGAAAAGCTTATGGTAAAAATAACAGCATTGTTTGTTGCAGTTCTGTCTTGGCAAGGTTGAGTTGAAGGTGATGGTCTTTCATCCCGCAAGAAATGTCTGTTAGACAAGCTGAGATGTGAGCCGCTATCGTCAGATCATCAGGATGAAATGAGAGGTAGAGTTGAGTGTCATCAGCATAGCAGTGATATGAAAAGCCATGTTTCTGAATGACAGAACCCAGTGATGCCATGTAGACAGAGAAGAGAAGTGGTCCAAGAACTGAGCCCTGGGGCACCACAGTTGTTAGATGTTGCGACTTGGACACCTCACCTCTCCAAGATACCTTGAAGGATCTATCTGAGACGTAAGACTCAAACCACTGGAGTGCGGCTCCTGAGATGCCCTTTGCCAATAGTGTTGACAGGAGGATCTGGTGGTTAACCATGTCAAAAGTAGCGGACAAATCCAGCAAGATAAGTATTGAAGATTTGGAATCCGCTCTTGCCAGTCTTAGGGCTTCAACAACTGAGAGCAAGGCAGTCTCGGTTGAATGTCCATTTCTGAAACCATACTGTTTGCTGTCGAGGAGTTGTACTGTGTGAGAAAGGCAGAGACTTGGTTGAACACAGCTTGTTCAAGTGTTTTTGCAATGAAAGGAAGAAGGGAAACTGATCTTTAGATGGAATAGATGGAATAGGATCAAGCGGACAAATAGTAGGACGATTAGAAAGGATGAGTTTGGAGACTTCTGCCTCAGAGAGTGAAGAGAAGGATGTGAATGAGTGTATGTTTGCTGGTAAGATGTGCTTGACAGATTGTGGTGTGGAAAATTGTGCACTGATGGTTTTAATTTTATTAATGAAGAATGTGGCAAAGTCGTCAGCTGTTAGAGTTGATGAAGGAGGGGGAGGAGGACAAAGGAGGGAGGTTTCCACTTTTCCGGTGTGATATGTGATGAGAAAAGGAAGAAAAGCAAGGCTATAGACGGTTTTGAACCCTATAGTCGATCGCATCACACATTACGTCCCTGCGCATTACTCTCCAACCTACGCCACTGCAAACGCTATTTGTCTTTGTCCAACGAGATGAAATGAATGACACAAGTGTGTTTATTCTCAACTTTTTTCTTGAAATTTAACAAGTTTTTTTTCTCATAATTTAATGGCTTTATTCCAGTAGCGTAGCCAGAAAAAGAGACTGGGTGTGCATCAGAAAACCTGGGTGTGCCACATTTGTTGTCAGATTAATGTGCAAAAAACCCAGACTCTGCGTATTACTAACATTACAGAACAGACTGGGCTGATATAGCCTACTCATAACTCAGGCTCGCTACGTGCCCCCCCACGATTCACCTTGTGCCCCTCGATCATCCACAGGATACTTTAAAAAAATGTTTTTTTGTATTTTTCTTGCGCTCCCCGCAGCATGCTTCCCTACAACTCTCCCCTCAACTGACAGAATTTCATGTGAAATGTTCACACCATATTACCATCATTTTAGATTCCGACTTGTAAAAAGCATTCACATCCTCGTCCTTTTTATGAGCCATTTTCCGAAGCTTTCTCGCTCCTCAAGATGGCCACCGACAATCGCATAGCCTTCAACAGCTCTTTAACTGCGCTATAGTCTCTAGTCAAATGCGCTCAAACTATTGTAGCCTAATCATTAACTACACACATCATAAACCCCTTTTAGGCAAGTACCATTTATGTCACAATATATTTTAATAAGACTGAATTTGTATTTAACCTGATGATCACAGGTTTTAATAAAAAGACATGTTAAGTTTCTAATTAGGTTACCCTTTATTTTGATAGTCCACTTTAGACATTCTACTAACTATAAGTAACTTAGCAACTACATGTCAACTAATTCTCATTAATTTGCAACTACATGTCTACTAACTCTCAGAGTAGACTGGTTTAGGGGTTAGTCAAATAATTTGACATATACTTGCAAAGATTTGTATAGTCAGTATGTTGTATGTTGTGAGCCCTTCAAAGTAAAGTGTAAGAAGATATTAAGTAGACAATCTACTAATACTCTAATGGCTGCTAGTTGACATGTAGTTGCAAAGTTATTTACTGTTAATTTAATGTCTACAGTGGACTATCAAAATAAAGTGTTACATTGAGGGGCGCTGCTACGGATTCTGGGCCTTGTGGTCTGTGTGGGTCCTAATGCCCCAGTATAGTGACGGGGACACTATACTGTCAAAAAAGCACCATCTTTCGGATGAGACGTTAAACCAAGGTCCTGACTCTCTGTGGTCATTAAAAATCCCATGGCACTTCTCGTAAAGAGTAGGAGTGTAACCCCGGTGTCCTGGCCAAATTGCCACCATTGGCCCTTGTCAATCATGGCATCCTAATAATCCCCATCAACTTGATTGGCTCTATGACTCCCTCTCCTCTCCACCTGTAGCTGGTGTGTGGTGAGCGCACTGGCGCCGTTGTACTGTGGCTGCCGTCGCATCATCCAAGTGTATGCTGCACAATGGTGGTGGTTTGAGGAAAGACCCCCCCCACACGATTTTAAATAGCTTTGGGTGTACAGCAATACACAATAAAGTGCTATAAAAAGCATAATTCATTCATTCATAAATTGTCATGTTTGACGCTATGTTAAGCAAACATACTACCTATCCCTGTTGCCAGGAGCAACTGTTTTATAACTACTGTTGAAAAGTACATTCATGTATAAGATTATGTCATTGTTTTTAAGAAGGGCAAAAGCAAACAAGGGTAAGTGAGGGTTTAAAAGAAAAGAAAGGGTTTAAAACAGTGTGAATAGAAAGGTGCCAGTAAAAAATTATCCAAAATTTTAGGTAGGACAAAAAAAGAGCATTTTATTTAACATGTTAACCCATACCTAAGCTTGGGAATCCAAAATCTACAGATGCATCTCAATAAATTAGAATGTCGTGGAAAAGTTCATTTATTTCAGTAATTCAACTCAAATTGTGAAACTTGTGTATTAAATAAATTCAGTGCACACAGACTGAAGTAGTTTAAGTCTTTGGTTCTTTTAATTGTGATGATTTAGGCTCACATTTAACAAAAACCCACCAATTAACTATCTCAACAAATTAGAATACTTCATAAGACCAATAAAAAAATTTTTTTTAGTGAATTGTTGGCCTTCTGGAAAGTATGTTAATTTACTGTATATGTACTCAATACTTGGTAGGGGCTCCTATTGCTTTAATTACTGCCTCAATTCGGCGTGGCATGGAGGTGATCAGTTTGTGGCACTGCTGAGGTGGTATGGAAGCCCAGGTTTCTTTGACAGTGGCCTTCAGCTCATCTGCATTTTTTTGGTCTCTGGTTTCTCATTTTCCTCTTGACAATACCCCATAGATTCTCTATGGGGTTCAGGTCTGGTGAGTTTGCTGGCCAGTCAAGCACACCAACACATGGTCATTTAACCAACTTTTGGTGCTTTTGGCAGTGTGGGCAGGTGCCAAATCCTGCTGGAAAATGAAATCAGCATCTTTAAAAAGCTGGTCAGCAGAAGGAAGCATGAAGTGCTCCAAAATTTCTTGGTAAACGGGTGCAGTGACGTTGGTTTTCAAAAAACACAATGGATCAACACCAGCAGATGACATTGCACCCCAAATCATCACAGACTGTGGAAACTTAACACTGGACTTCATGCAACTTGGGCTATGAGCTTCTTCACCCTTCCTCCAGACTCTAGGACCTTTGTTTCCAAAATACAAAACTTGCTCTCATCTGAAAAAAGGACTTTGGACCACTGGGCAACAGTCCATTTCTTCTTCACCTTAGCCCAGGTAAGACGCCTCTGACGTTGTCTGTGGTTCAGGAGTGGCTTAACAAGAGGAATACGACAACTGTAGCCAAATTCCTTGACACGTCTGTGTGTGGTGGCTCTTGATGCCTTGACCCCAGCCTCAGTCCATTCCTTGTGTAGTTCACCCAAATTCTTGAATCGATTTTGCTTGACAATCCTCATAAGGTTGCGGTTCTCTCGGTTGGTTGTGCATATTTTTCTTCCACACTTTTTCCTTCAACTCAACTTTCTGTTAACATGCTTTGATACAGCCCTCTGTGAACAGCCAGCTTCTTTCTCGTATGGAGAAGGTAATTCATAGCTTGATCAAGGAGGACCAAACCGGTTTCATCAAGGGGCGCAATGCGTCTGACAATATGCATCGACTCCTTCATATTCTTGACTTTGCGGACTCCCACCCGACCCCTTGTGCGGTTTTCTCACTGGATGCAGAAAAAGCCTTTGACAGGCTAGAGTGGAATTATATGTGGGCAGTTCTACAATGTTTCGGCTTCGGTGAACACTTCATTTCTATGATTAAGACATTATACCACTCACCTGCAGCATCAGTCATAACTGGTAATATTATTTCCCCCCCGTTCCCTTTACAGCGGGGAACGAGGCAGGGATGTCCGCTTTCCCCCTTATTGTTTTGTCTATCTCTTGAACCCTTAGCACAAGCCATCAGGAAATCTGAAGTATCGATTAAGATTCATGATCATAATCATAGTATTTCATTATACGCTGATGATATTATTCTATATTTAGACCACTTTGATGTTTCAGTCTCTAGTATAATTAAGGAATTTGATCATTTTAGGATATCGTTTTGGATATGAATAAATCGCCCGGTCATACATAGACTATCTTTTTTCTTCACCCATGTGCACGCACATCCAAAGCATGCACACAGGAAAAGGGTTTTTAAATGCATCTGATTGATCTATCAGCCATATGCACGTAAAAATGCATGCGCTCTTATTTCAATGTTGTTGTTAATGTTGAGGTTATTTTAGTTTCAAACATTTAGTTTAACTGCACTGTTAAAAAGGGCGATTTTTACCATCCAACTGAACTGTGTGCATGTATTTTAGACACTTACATTGTTCTTGCTCCATCCATGCAATAACTGCGTCCTTCTATCAACCGGGTTTTCTATTTGCTTATACTGCTGAGTACTCTGGTAATATCAACGGTATGACCCATTTCAGGAGCTGACAAAATTACAATTTAAAATCAGAGCATAGCTCACATTCACTAAAATATTGAAACGCTAATGATGCTGACTCAAAATGACAATGCCGGTGATTGACAATCAAAGCAAAGTGCGGTTTGAATGCCCCCTCCCCCCACTGAACTGGAAGTTTTGATTGTTTTTTCACCCGAGTCAGACCTGTCTGTTACTGCATGAAGCGCAGGGCTCCGCCCCAGGAAAAGTGCCCGTCAAATGCTGGCATGCTCTGTTTCTCCACTGGCACCTTCTTTGTCTATTTTTTATTTTTTTTTGTACTTTGTATTTTTGGTGAAAAATAAATGCAGCAAAGTTGAATACTTTAGTTTTATTCTACTAAAGTGAAAGTACCACAATTTAATTATACTCAGGAAAGTAGAAAAAATGTACTCAAGTACTGTAACGAAAGTATTTGTAATTAGTTACTTTCCACCTCTGATCACCATAAAGTCATTTCATATTTTTCCGATTACAATGTTTCTTGTGCTAAAAAAATAAAATAAAAAACATTTATTTTTACAAGGTTTTTCAAAATTCCTCTTTCGTATGTGAAATAAGCAACAGCTTTATGTTTTTTCTGAATGATATGCAGAGCAACATGCGCTACACACTTACAACAGTTCGGAAAAATAGTTCTGTGCTTCCGGTTCCTGTTTGCCATGCTGTTGAGTGGTTTGCGTTTGTAGCTCCGTGTAGCTTTGTTTTTCTGTTGGAATCTCTATCTTACTTAATTCCCACCATATTTCTGATATTATCTAAAAATAATTTGACATCTTTCACTTTTAAATGAAGTTCCAAACGTAGGTTCGGGAGGAGCCTAATCATTCAGTCCTGTCAATCATTGCTACGAGCGCTTATAAGCAGCAGCCGCTGCACCGTCCCAGTGACAATTCTTCAGGCATCCCTCCGCCTCCCCTTCTCTTCTCAAATTTTCTCTTTCTTTTTCCCCTTTCTTTTTCTTTTTCACTGCGTACAATCATAGAGGGGGGTTCTTACTCAGAGCTCGAGCCGAGCCTTGGGTTCGAGCCTCCTTCGAGGACAACAAAACAAATTTGTTTACCATTATCTAGCAGGACTGAATGGGCAGGCAAACTCATGAATCTTTTAATTTAAACCTCTAGCGCAGTGCGGTCCTTTCCGTTAGCCTGTTAGCTTGTCATTCCCATTTCCATTCACGTTTCCTATCGCTTTTTTTCTCTCTGCCTCACTCTGTTTATTTTCTCTCTCGCTCTGTTTTTCACTCGTTCATCAAACAACTGTGGTATGTCGGAATCATTCTACAATCACGGTGCATAATGGCTTCTTCTGTTATTGTCACTTGCCCTACTTGCCACCTGTATAGTTTAGCTTTCTCTTTCAGCGGCGGGGGATTCACATATGATAAATGCAAGGAAATAGTTAGGCTGACAGAGAAGATTTCAGAACTAGAGACATGCATCCAAACTTTAATTGAGGATAGTAAGAATGTGAGGGCCTTAGATATGACTAGCTTAGTGAGTCCTGTAAATTGTTCGGTTCCGGATGCAGAGCCCCCGCAGCAGGACGACTGTGTTGTGGGACAAAACACTTGTAAGTACGATGTCAGACACTGTAATATGCTCTGGTCCACTTCCTGCTTACCGTGTTTATGAGAAACAGTATGTAGTGTCATCACTCAATGGATGGATGTCTAAGTGATGCCTGCAGAATAACATAGATTTCATAGACAATTGGGCGAATTTTTGGGGCAGACTTGACCTGTTAAAAAGAGATGGTCTTCATCCCTCCAGGTGTTCAAGTTCAAGTTCAAGATTTATTTGTCACATACACGATTATACAGAGAGTATATAACCAGCAGTGAAATGTGAGTCAGGTCCGCTCCATGGACAGTGCAAATATTATAGAATACAACACAGAGGAAATATACATAAAATGAAATGAGTAAAAAATAAGATATAAAGAACAAAATATAAAAGAATGTGCATGACAGTATACTGTAGACATAAATATTAAGGTAAGTGTAGTGTGTAACGGGATTAGCATGTCACACTAATGTATCGTTCAGTATGGGCCAATTGATCAGAAGATAGGTGCGACTACTGGAGAGAGGAAAACAGCACAGCAGGTGAGTGAACAATCAACACAAAGTCCTGTTTTCTGATTCAGTTTGATTTAGGAAAAATGTACTCTTTAGTTTTTTGCTCAAAATGTGTAAATCACATACAGTAGGTAAACAAAATACAATAAATGATAATATCCACACTCTTGTTGGGTTTTTTACAGGTACGTGGACTCAGTTTTGGACATTTTCGACTCAATTGGAAACAGATTCTCATACACTTATAAATAATAAAATAATAAAATAAAACTCTTGCAAAAATTCAACACTTTGTCAGATTGCTTGGAACACAACATTTAAAGAAAACAATAGACAATGCTTTCACAAAATATTGTGATCAATAACTTGAATACCTCAAAAATTTAATCAAATAGACAATCAGTTTGATTCAATATACAGAATGAAGTTCTGAATTTTCACTTTCAGTTGAAAATGAATCACTTTCTCCTCAAAACTGAATAGTCTGTCGAATGTGAATCAGAGGCTCAAGATTTGACAAATTAATTCAGTTAACCTGAGTTTATGAATTGAATAAATGAGTTCAGAGAACTGTTGATTCTTTTAGAATAGTTCAGGATCACAGTTAATGTCTTTCGTTGAGAAATCAAAAAGGGGAAAAAAACAAGATGATTTCAATGAGTCCGAGTCCCGTTTGTCCAAAAGTAAAAGAAAGAATCCTCCTACCAGTTTGATGGCACAAAACACAGTTCAACAGAGAAAACGGTTCCGTGGGTGGCTCGCCATATACAAATTGCACACCTTGTGCATCCAGCATGAATCAGGAAACTCGTCACAGAAGAACCCGAATCTCACAAAAAAAACCCAGCCTTGTAGAAACACAAGGCAGAACAATAATTAATCTTCAATTCAAACAATTTCATCATTAAATCACGTGTATGCACTTCAAATAACACGAACTCAACACTTTAACACTTCTTGAACACATTGACACTTAAATACCATACTTTACTATACTTCATTAGCTCATTGATATATTCACACGTGCGTTAGCTTTAGCCCATGTGCTATCCACTTCGGCTCGCACGGCCTATATAGAACACACCTCGTATCGATTCTCTATCAGAATCGCGGCACTTTTTTTTGCATAAATATCAAGTTAATGTTTGAATTTTAACTCACCAAGGCAAGAAATGTATATATTTTCAAACAAGGAAGTTCATTTGTGGCACTTTGATGCTCCGTGGGTCTGCATCGATCTGTTTCACAAGTCTCCGCCTCATCCGCTTCTTACTCCGGCAACAGCTCCTTCATATTATTGCATCAGATCAGAAATCCTGTTTTTCTGTTGTATCCGATCACTTTTCTCTAAATTGATCACTTACATGGAGGGGCTTTGAAGATCGCTCCGTGTAGCTGCCTCATCTCGCTCTCTCTCTCGCTCTCTCTAGCAAAATCGAGAACTTTCTCTCACACGTTCAGCAAATAGCAGATAGGCGGGGCTTAGTTCACTGCTGCTACTAGCTCTTAAAGAGCCCAGCACTTTCTGAATCTTCCTTAATGCATATATTATTTATTACCCGGGTTACATAAGTATGACTGTACAAGAGAGGAATGTGCAAACAGGTTGTACATGGTTGACATGTAGCAGCAATCTCAAAAAATAAATAAAAAAATAAAGATACCAAAACACAGAAAGTGTTGTGTGCAAATGACACTGTCAGTATGAGGTAGAGAATAATGAATGTGAATATCTTACTGATTGTTAGTGATTATAAAGTGGAGTCATGATGATGTTAAGAGGCTGAGTTTGAGTTTAGGAGCCTGATGGCCTGGGGGAAGAAACTCCTCCTAAGTCTCTCAGTTTTTGCCATCAGGCAGCGGAAGCGCTTACCAGATGGCAGCAAAGTGAAAAGACAGTTACCAGGGTGATTTGAGTCCTTGATGATTTTGACAGCTCTGCTTCTGCAGCGTTTGAGGTAGATGTCCTGCAGAGAGGGGAGAGCAGACCCTGAGATGCGCTCAGCTAAGCGCACAACTCTCTGCAAGGCTTTGCAGTCTTGACTGGAGCTGTTTCCATACCACACCGAGATGCACTGAGTCAATACACTTTCTATGGTCCCTGAATAGAAAGTTTTCAGGATTGTTGGTGAGACCCCGAATTTCCTCAGCTGTCGCAGATGGTACAGAGGTGGTGCCGCTCTTCTCTCTAGAACTGGGGCCCAGGTCAGGAAGCAGACTGGCTAAGGACAGACTTGCTAAACCGACTGTCTGCTAGCCATCTCACGTCACAGAAGTCAGTTAATTCTCTACACATAGAGACTCTTTCACCTAGATATCATATTATAGAGACTGTGACTGTTCCCCGAACTAGCAAATACAAAAAAATGTCCCAAACAATTTAATGGTTTAAATTGTAATTGTAATTTTAAATGTTAATTAAATTTAATTGATGTTCAACAAACAAAAACATATACCTGTATAATACAGCTAAACAAATGATAAAGCTTGGCTTAATAAATGTTAGATCCCTTTCTACAAAAGCGCTGACTTCCCAAAACCATAACTAACTGAACTGACTTCAAAACTGACACAGTAGGGTGACATTTATACAACTGGACTAGTCCATATGTAGCACGTGTCAAATAATATGCACTTGCTGCTAATATTAACCTTAGGCCATTAGGTTTCGACTATGGAGATGTAATTAAAACAACAACAATTGAGTCAAAATAAATATTTGTATTGAAAATAACTTTTGTACTGGTTACTGTGTTTTTTTTTAAGGAAAATAAAATTAAATGATAATCAAACAATTGTCACAATTTTCTTTGTTCAATATAAGATCACAATTGCACGAATTTTCAACTCCAATGAAATTAATTGAACAATTTCACCTGACTCTCTGGTCGTCTATTTGTTCAGTAGGGTGCACCTTTTAGGCCAGTGATTTTCAATCCTGTTCCTCGGGACCCACTGCTCTGCACATTTTGCATATCTCCCTTATCTGACACACTCATTTGAGTTCATGGAGCTCTTTCCTAATGAGCTGATGATCTGAATCAGGTGTGTAAATTAGGGAGACATGCAAAATGTGCAGAGCTGTGGGTCCCCAGGAACAAGTTTGAAAACCATTGCTTTAGGCTATGCGAAATTCCTAGAATACAACACTTTTGAGATCACCATAAACATTTACAATGTTCACAATTAATAATTTTGACATTTCACTCAATTAAAGTCAAAAATAACTCATTGGTGTTGAACACAAGGCCAAATAAACAGTTCAGAATAAAACTCAGTTCAAAAGATTTGTTTGGAAGGTTCAGTTCAGTACGTTCGTTTGAAATGTTCAATTCAAAAAGATTCAGTTCAGGAAGTTCATTGAAATGTTCAGTTCAAAAAGATTCGACTCAAAAAGATTTGATCCAAAAGATTCAGTTAGAGTAATCCAAAAATCAATAGAATAGTGGAGAAATAATTAGATTCAATCATTCCAAATGACAAAAACAGATCCGTCAGAGCAGAAACGAAAATACTCTTGAAAAGTCTCTCAAAACACAGCTCAGTTCGGTTTATGAAACCTAGTGGGCAATCAGAACTTTCCTACCCATTTCCTCGGGTGATGGTTGGAACTTAACTCTCACAACAATCAGTGTTCATCTCGCTGGGAAGGCTCGCCATCTTACATCATCACGCTGAAATAAACGTAGTTCCAACGTAGGACAAAAGACCTGACCAAATCCAAAGAAAATAAAACATATGAAGATGTTTTAATTCCCTCTGACGTTATTTTAACTTTTTCAAAGTTACGCTGCTGCTCGTCTCTCACCAGCCTCGAAGAGAAAAGAAAATGGCTACTCCCATCCAGCAACTAGCGTGGTGGGGCGGGACTTCAATTTAGACTTCACGTAATTGGACAATCATTAAAATGTCAATCATCACACTGAAATGCTTTTCACTGTTTTATACCATTTTTTCTTATATAATTTTATTCATTTCTGGTTAGTTTACTGTTTTAACAGACTCTTTAATTATTTCCTTTTTATAATTCATTTTCTAAATTATACAGGGTTACACATATTACACACAAGAGGGAAAACAGAAAACACAAACTTCAAGGTACAAACAAAAAAACAACAAACTACTTAAATGCTTGAAACAAAGATTAAATATAAATCTTAAATTAAACCAAACAAAATGCAATTAAAGAAATAAAAAAATAATAAAGGGAGTGCTCCTAAACTCAGATTGTTACCTGTATAAAAGACACCTGTCCACAGAAGCAATCAATCAGATTACAAACTCTCCACCATGGCCAAGACCAAAGAGCTGTCCAAGGATGTCAGGGACAAGATTGTAGACCTATACAAGGCTGGAATGGGCTACAAGACCATCGCCAAGCAGCTTGGTGAGAAGGTGACAACAGTTGTTGCGATTATTCGCAAATGGAAGAAACACAAAATAACTGTCAATCTCCCTCGGTCTGGGGCTCCATGCAAGATCTCACCTCATGGAGTTTCAATGATCATGAGAACGGTGAGGAATCAGCCCAGAACTACACGGGAGGATCTTGTCAATGATCTCAAGGCACCTGGGACCATAGTCACCAAGAAAACAATTGGCAAGACACTACGCCGTGAAGGACTGAAATCCTGCAGCGCCCGCAAGGTCCCCCTGCTCAAGAAAGCACATGTACATGCCTGTCTGAAGTTTGTCAATGAACATCTGAATGATTCAGAGGAGAACTGGGTGAAAGTGTTGTGGTCAGATGAGACCAAAATTGAGCTCTTTGGCATCAACTCAACTCACCGTGTTTGGAGGAGGAGGAATGCTGCCTATGACCCCAAGAAC
>CM049846.1:24541738-24827872 GCA_027422415.1 Schizothorax lantsangensis
CAGAAAATCTTGCTATTTTAACATAGTGTAAATGGAATCTATTGCTATTTGCACTTAGTGTAAATAGCATATCTTTAAAATACTGCTATTTTCACTTGGTGTAAATAGAATCCATTGCTATTTGCACTGAGTGTAAAATAGCATCCATTGCTATTTGCACTTAGTGTAAATAGCATCTATCGCTATTTGCACTTAGTGTCAATAGCATCTATCGCTATTTGCACTTAGTGTAAATAGCATCTATCGCTATTTACACTTAGTGCAAATAGCCGCTGCCTAAAATAATTAGCCAACATACACCCAAACTACACACAGATGTGAAAAATGTAAAACACTACTCTTGTGTGACTTTTGCTTGTTCAGAGTGCAGTGAAGCACAGGAGTTTGTCATAGCACTCTCGCACATACTGTACATGCATATGCACATATACACTGTATATACAATATGTATGACTGATGAATTTTACACAGTTATGCAACTGAACTGAATCAATACTGAACTGACTTGAGCTGTAGAATGACACTATTGACTTGTTAGAGCTGCTTTACAGCAGAATGTGAATTTGATACTATTGAGAAGCTGCTGTGAAACAATATATATTGTATAAAGCACTTTAGAAATAAAGTTGACTTTCTGACTTGGCTTGTATGCATGTTCAGTATAGATACACACACACACACACACACACACACACACACACACACACACACACACACACACACACACACACACACACACACACACACACACACACACACACACACACACACAGAGAATATGCATATAAGCCAAGTCAGAAAGTCAGCTTCATTTATAAAGTGCTTTGTACAATATAGATACAATGTAAACAGAAATGCAAGAGCGTAAAAATAATTTATTTCTAAAAAACTAATTTTGATTACAAAGTGAACAAATAATGAATGTGTTTTCACACATGATCACTGTGTGTAGGTCATCAGTAAATGAGTGTGCCATTACAGTTTTTTCAAAATGCTTACACAGTTTTTGAAACTATGGCTCGATTTCTCAAAACTCTACACACAAAACCACAAAACACACACACAACATGTAAAACGTCACACCCATCTTGCAAAAGCAAACACTTCTTTGAAAACTATTTTAACTCTTCTAAAAATGGTATTTTTGCATAGTAACTGTACACACAAACGCAAAATAATTAGCCACATACACACCAAACTACACACAGATGTGAAAAATGTAAAACACTGCTCTCGTGTGTCTTTTGCTTATTCAGAGTGCAGTGGAGTTTGTCAGAGCACTCGCACATACATGCATATGCACATACACTATATACAGTATGTATGTACAGCTGATGAATTTTACACAGTTATGCAAGTGAACTGAATCAACACTGAACTGACTTGAGCTGTAGAATGACACTATTGACTTTTTAGAGTTGCATTACAGCAGAATTTGAATTTGATACTATTGTGAAGCTGATGTGAAACAACCTATATTGCATAAACCACTTTAGAAATAAAGTTGACTTTCTGACTTGGCTTGTATGTTCAGTATATATAGATATATGTATAGTATTGATATTCAGTATAGATGTATATACTGAATATGCATACAGCACAGATGCATATTCAGTGTGTGTGTGTGTGTGTGTATATATATATATATATATATATATACATACATACATACATACATACATACACACACACACACACACACTGAATATGCATATAAGCCAAGTCAGAAAGTCAGCTTTATTTATAAAAGCACTTTGTACAATATAGATACAATGTAAACAGAAATGCAAGGGGGTAAAAATAATTTATATAAAAAAACAACAACACGTTTTGATCACTAAGTTAACAAATAATGTATAAGTGTTTTCACACATGATCACTGTGTGTAGGTCATCAGTAAATGAGTGTGGCATTAAAATGGCAATATTTCCCAAATTAAATAAAAGAGCTGTTAGTTTCGAATGATGTGTGTAATGTAGAGAACTGTGTTTAGAGTTTTGCAAAAAGTTGGTTTTACAATATCAAACTGAGTTTAAAGCATGCTTATAGTTTTGCAGACTTAGTCTAAAGATTAGGCATATAAGTGAATGGTTCTACTAAGTGGGCCTCAAGTATCACTTTTAGTGTCTAAGCAATTTAAAAATAACTGTATTGCTCTTTTCTTGGTTTTGATTGCTTCTATTGCCCTCATTTGTAAGTCGCATTATATAAAAGCGTCTGATAAATATAACATTTACTAGATGTAAGTGTGTGTGAGTGTGTATATATATATATATATATATATATATATATAACAAGGATTGATAGGCTATGTACCATTTTTTTAATTTGTTTCATGTTTATTGGCAGTAATTATAATGTGAATGGTTAGTTTGGTAATACAATTTGAATTTGTGCAATAACAACTGTGAAATAATAATTAATTGTGAAATAATAACAAAAAATATTTCCTTTATTTACTATTGCAACCATGAAATCTTGAATGGATGTTTACCCCTTTTTCTAACATACATTAAAACTAAAGGTATAAAAGCAGGTTCACTGTCTCTGAGTCACGAGGTACAATGCCTTTATGGTTGCATTACCTTCAGCAGGATCCTCTTTGGCTGGTTTTGTCAGAATTGTTCTTTATACACTAAAGATAATTGAGTGGCATGGAGTAAGAAAGAAGTGTCATTGCAATCTATCTCCTGGCTAGAATACCAGAGAAACCACTATAAAATTGGCATTTTCTATTGTGCACACTGCTGAAGGCCAGTGGTGGGCAGAGCTGGGCTGCTGTGGGACAGGCATCTGTGGAGCTGCACACATGGCAGCTGCCAGAGTCCTGCGACTCACTTTGGCATTTGTTCTGTCAAAGGCTCATGGAATAAAACACAGCCCTAACCTTGGCTGCACAATGCACATAATTTAGGAAACATCACAGACATGTGTCTGACCAGACAGAGACAGAGAAAAGTTTAAAGTGAAAAGAGAGAGAGGCCCACCCACCATTCTTTTGCAGGTTGGACTCTTTGTACCGGAGTGATTTGAGTTTGATGAGAGCATATGGGGAAACCAGTTTGCATGCATTCTGTATTTATATAATATGGTGGCTTGTTCTCTCTCCCTCTTTGTGTCTGTTGAGGGGCATTTTCTTGTGTTAGAGTGTACGTGTGAGGACCAGTTCCAAATTAATCATTAAAAATTTCTAAACAACAGTGGAGACTGTTATTATGCATGCCAGTTGTGAACTGTTCTTTGACCAACTTTAATGCAGCAACGTAGAGAACCAAACCACCTAAAGACCAACCAACAAACTGAACATGATGTTGTTATTAGATAGATTGAAAAATGTTTAGTTTTGCTTGTGCTGTAATTTTCTATTCTTCTATCATTTCTATTGTGTTGTGGATTTTCCTTTCCTTTTATTTCTTTATTTTTATTTCATTTTTGCTACTAGTACATTTGGCATCTCATAACATGATAGTCAAGTAGACTCCACACAAATAATTTTTAACCCGATGGCACATCACCATGCTCTGTGGGAACTGGGGTTCGGAATGAGGAGTCGTGGAATTACTCAGAAGAGTAACACAACCCAGCCTGTAACTTTCCGGGGTGGAAGACCACAGTGGGAAAAATAACTTATAGCATTTCCTGCTTCAAGGGGGTCCAAGCGATGCATCTTTGAAAATAGGTTTCATGTGACACATTGCTTGCCAATAGTGAGACATCGAGGACAAGGCCCGGAACATGTTTGATTGGCCTGGTTAATGCAATATACCTTATATGCTATGTAAGTCGCTTTGGATGAAAGAGCCTGCCAAATTCATAAGTATAAATGTAAATGTAAGAACTGCCATGGCCTCCAAATTTTAGATGACTTTTGGGACACAGCCTTGATGTGTATGTCTGGGAAATGTCTTCAACTGTGTTTTTTTTTTCTTCTTCAGCAATTGTGTCTGCCTGTATGTATGCACGTCAACATCCTGAGGTTTAGGTAAATGTTACGACAAGGGCCCAAGGAATAAGCTATTTCTTTTACGGAGTGTGTTTACACTAAGTGCAAATAGCCTGCCTTGTTGGTAATCAATACTACAAAAGACCCTTGTAAAACATCGACTCGACTTAAAACCCGCTTTTTGCAGAAATTTTATTCTTCCTTTTCAAATCTCATATCACATCGGAAAGGCATTTATTTTCAACAAAAATGAAGGAAATAATCAAAAAGTAGAAATAAAGTATCGGGTGGGGTTAGGGTGGGTGTAGGGAGGGCTTTAATGTTCCAATGCATCCATTTAATAATTTGAATTAAAATTATAATTTACACTCAATACGTTATTATTATTATGTACTGTTTTATAATGTACTACAATACTGAGGTGCAGATAATTGCCACTATTTTCAATAAGTAGTATATATAGCAGAAAATCTTGCTATTTTAGCGTAGTGTAAATAGAATCTATAGCTATTTGCACTTAGTGTAAATAGCATATCGTTGAAAAATACTGCTGTTTTCAACTTAGTGTAAATATAATCCATTGCTATTTGCACTTAAGTCAAGTCAAGTCAAGTCACCATTATTTACAGTATTAAACAGGGAAATAGTGTGCCGTTCTCCTCTGGAAGCCAGCAGTTTAATTCTTGGCTGCAACAAAGTCAGATTGTGCAGAGGACTCATCTGGTTCCCGTGGTCTTGTCCCGATGGTCGTCTAGGTGACGAGGTCTTTGGAGGGAATCTGTCTCTGGGGCTCATCTAGTTGTCCTGGTCCCCACTGACATTCAGGGCTGTCGAGGTTGTCTCTAGGTGCTGATCCACCATCTGGTCTGGATATGGACTGGATCCGGGTGGCTGCAGTGACCATCTGATCTGGATACAGTCTGTATCTGGTGGCTACGGTGACCTCGGAATAAGAAAGAAACAGACTAATATTAGCGTAGATGCCATTCTTCTAACAATGTAACAAGTACATCGGGTGTCATGGGAAGTGTTCCCGGTTTCGGTTGACCTAATTGATTTGAATTATAGAGATGTGTTAGTGTGTTATGTGTAAGTCAGGTTAAAGAGATGCGTTTTTAATCTAGATTTAAACTAACAGAGTGTGTCTGCCTCCTGAACAGTGTTAGGTAGATTGTTCCAGAGTTTGGGAGCTAAATAGGAAAAGGATTTGCCGCCTGCAGTTGATTTTGATATTCTAGGTATCAAATGCCCAGAGTTTTGAGATCGTAGCGGACATGAAGGACTATAATGCAATAAGAGCTTGCTCAAATACTGAGGTGCTAAACCATTGAGGGCTTTATAGGTAATTAGCAAGATTTTAAAATGTATATTGTCAGAGCTGGGATTTGAACTTGGGTCTCTGGCACAAGAGTCTTAACTTCCAACACTGAGCCACAGAAGGGTGTTGAACCCAATAGAATCAGTCAGAAGAGTTTATTTAACAAAAAGGGAAAAAGTGTACACATCCTTTTCTTAAAGGCAGTCTCAAAACTGAAAAATATCTAGTCCAAAAAGATACAAAAATCCAATAGGAGAAAAATCTCCAAAAAATCTCCAAAAAACAACAAAAAATAAACACAGGAAAACAATCCAAAAGGCTTAGAAGAAAAACTTCTTAGAACTAGAACATACTTATAGCAGCAACTGGCTTAGGAATAACAATAACCAAGCAAATATACAGAGGAACACTCCGGTTACTCACGTAACCTCGGTTCCCAGAGATAAGGGAACGAGTGTTGCGTCGTCATTGACGACTGTATGGGGAAACTCCTGTTTACTCTGTTACTGAAGAATGATTTGTTAACGTTTGTGTTGCTGCACAAACCAATTTCATCAGAATCATCCATTTCATCAGAATCAACGACTGAATTGATTCGCGTGCAGCTATAGCACGGCCAGTTACGGCCTTATCTCAGGGAACCAAGGTTACGTGAGTAACCGGAGCGTTCCCTATCGAAAGGTAAGTCCCGTTGTGTTGTCATTGATGACTGTATGGTGAACGCATCCAGTAACGCTGTGCTATAAGCAGATGCAGAACTAAGCCTGCTCCGCGAGCTCAGTCTAGGCACACTCAGCAAGGGCCCCATAAGCCTGAGCTACAAAGAGACCAAAGAACGACCTGAGGTCTGCTTGACATAACCTTTCCCGAAGGGAGGAAAAAGTAAACATTAAGCGGATAACACCCGCACCAGTAAGGCAGGAACGTCCAAACTGTACAATCTAATAAAGGTAGACTGCGATGACCAGCCGGTGGCTGTACAAATCTCACCAATAGAGATTCCACTGGACCAGGCGGAATGGGCCCTCACACCTATAGGGCATTGCACGCCCGCTGAGGCATAAGCCAGGGCGATAGCATCTACTATCCAGTGCGATAGTCTTTGCTTTGTGACCGGCAGCCCTTTAGAGCGGCCTCCAAAGCACACAAAGAGCTGCTCTGTTTGTCTAAAAGACTTAGAAAGCTCAAAGTACACTCGCAGTGCCTGGACTGGGCACAACAAGTTGGGTCCCTATTCACCATCCGCTACGGGGAGGGCGAGAAGGGAAATAACCTGGGCTCTAAACGGAATTGAGAGAACCTTCGGTACATAACTGCTGCACGGCTGAAGAATGACTTTACAGTCATTGGGTCCAAGCTCAAGACAGGAAGCACAGACAGACAGGGCTTGCAAGTCACCTACTCGCTTGACGGACGCTAGGACCAAAAGCAGAGCGGTTTTGAGCGTCATGACCCTTAAGCCGGCTGTTTGAAGCAGCTCAAAGGGAGCGCCCTTGAGGGCCCCCAGGACTATGGACAAGTCCCATGTTGGCATAGTCTTAGGGCGAGGAAAATTCAACCGTCGAGTACCTCTAAGGAACTTAACGACCAAGTCATTTCTGCCAATAGTCGATACTTCTGAGAGAGCCTCGAGAGAATGATTCGCCGCAATGGCTGCCACATAGACCTTGAGCGTGGAAGGGGTGCGCTCCTTATCCAGCAGCTCTTGCAGAAAGGTTAGCACGTGGGATACGTCACATGAAACCGGATCCTGCTTACGTGCTGAACACCAGTCACTGAAGACTGACCCCTTGAGGGCGTAGAGGCGTCATGTAGATGGAGCTCTAGCCTCTAAAATGCTATTAGTGACTTTCACTGGGAGTTGACTAGACTCCCGTCAAGAGGCCAGACATGAAGGCTCCACAGTTCCGGCTGGGGATGCCAAATCTTGCCCTGCACTTGCGAGAGAAGATCTCTCCTCAGTGGTATTGACCACAGTGCTGCAGACCGCAGCTGGATCATCTCTGGGAACCAGACTTGGTTCCTCCAGCTGGGGACAAGGGGAGGAGAGGTAATTTCGTTTCCCTGATTTGCCTGATAACCTGGGGTAGCAGGGCGATTGGAGGTAAGGCATACAGACGGGTGTTGGGCCAATCGTGGGCCAGAGCATCCCACTGCTTTGAAAAATAGGTTGGGCAATGACAGTTGTCTTCGGAGACCTCTGCCTTGCCGAAAACTGACCAAATCATCTGAACCGTCTGGGGATGTAGACTCCATTCCCCCGGAGCTACATTGTTCCTTGACAACATATCCTCTCCGTGGATCAGTCTGCCCAGCACATGAACCGCTCGTAGTGAGAGAGTTCTTTCTGTGCCCAAAGCAGGAGACGTTGAGTCATCCTATGAAGGGGACGTGACCTGAGGCCACCTTGGTGGCTGATGTAGGCCACCACTGTTGTGTTGTCCGACCGGACTAGGACGTGATGCCCCTTTAAGGCTGGCAGGAAGGTCTTTAGGGCCAGACAAACAGCCATCATTTCGAGGCAGTTGATATGCAGGCATCGCTCGTGGGTTGACCAGGAGCCGTACGCCGGGTTGCCCTTGTACAGAGCACCCCAGCCTGAGCTGGATCTGTCATGATCACCTTCTTAACTGTACGCCTGATACAACCCCAAATCAGAAAAAGTTGGGACAGTATGGAAAACGCAAATAAAAAAAGATAGTGATTTCTAAATTTACTTTGACTTGTATTTCATAGCAGACAATATGAACACAAAATATTTCATGTTTTGTCTGGTCAACTTCATGTCATTTGTAAATATACATCCTTTCCTGTCATTCAGACCTGCAACACATTCCAAAAAAAGTTGGGACAGGAGCAATTTAGGGCTAGTAATGAGGTAAATTGGTTAAATAATGATGTGATTTGAAACAGTTGATGTCTACAGGTGATTGTAATTATGATTTGGTACAAAAGCAGCATCCAAGAAAGGTCTAGTCCTTTAGGAGCAAAGATGGGCCGAGGATCGCCAGTTTGCCAACAAATACGTGAGAAAATTATTGAAATGTTTAAAAACAATGTTCCTCAAAGAAAGATAGGAAGAGATTTGGATATTTCACCTTCAACAGTGCATAACATAATTAGGGTCACATCACAATGGTGTCAAATATCTTAACCGCGGCTTGTGTACTGCAAATACATACGAGCATCATCACTGTGTCTGTCACGCGACTCTGTTCCCCTTTTGGGCTTGAACTGATGGTAAAACTAAGGACATTATTAACTGTCTTTTTATTTACTTTGAAAGCTGAAGCTCGCAATTATGGTAAGGGGCGTTACATTTCCGATGCGTGCTTGTGGTGTTTGGCCAACACAATACACTGTGTCAGCTGGCCAATCAGAGTAGACTTGTTGGAAGGAGGGGATTTGTAGATAACGACGCGTTTGAGAGAGGCGGTGTATAGAGGAACTACAATAATGTACAGTATTTGAAAAAGAATGTGTTTTTTGAACATTAAAGCATGTCAACATATTCTGTTACACCAAACACACAAAATAATGATCTTTAAAAAAAGCATCATATGACCCCTTTAATGCCTTGAATTTTATGCGAGCAGCCTTTGGTAGCCAGTGCAAATTGATAAATTGAGGAGTGACGTGCATTCTTTTCGGCTCATTAAAAATTAATCTTGCTGCCGCGTTCTGGATTAATTGTAAAGGTTTGATAGAACTGGCTGGAAGACCTGCCAAGAGAGCATTGCAATAGCAACAGAACAAGAGCTTGAACAAGGAGTTGTGAAGCATGTTCCGAAAGAAAGGGCCTGATCTTCTTGATGTTGAATAAAGCAAATCTTCAGGACCGGGCAGTTTTAGCAATGTGGTCTGAGAAAGTCAGCTGATCATCAATCATAACGCCAAGCTTTCTGGCTGTTTTTGAAGGAGTTATGGTTGATGTGCCTAACTGGATGGTGAAATTGATGAAACGATGGGTTTGATGGAACCACAAGCAGTTCTGTCTTGGCAAGGTTGAGTTGAAGGTGATGGTCTTTCATCCCGCAAGAAATGTCTGTTAGACAAGCTGAGATGTGAGCCGCTATCGTCAGATCATCAGGATGAAATGAGAGGTAGAGTTGAGTGTCATCAGCATAGCAGTGATATGAAAAGCCATGTTTCTGAATGACAGAACCCAGTGATGCCATGTAGACAGAGAAGAGAAGTGGTCCAAGAACTGAGCCCTGGGGCACCACAGTTGTTAGATGTTGCGACTTGGACACCTCACCTCTCCAAGATACCTTGAAGGATCTATCTGAGACGTAAGACTCAAACCACTGGAGTGCGGCTCCTGAGATGCCCTTTGCCAATAGTGTTGACAGGAGGATCTGGTGGTTAACCATGTCAAAAGTAGCGGACAAATCCAGCAAGATAAGTATTGAAGATTTGGAATCCGCTCTTGCCAGTCTTAGGGCTTCAACAACTGAGAGCAAGGCAGATAATCCATCCACCTCACAGGTGTGGCATATCAAGATGCTGATTAGACAGCATGATTATTGCACAGGTGTGCCTTAGGCTGGCCACAATAAAAGGCCACTCTAAAATGTGCAGTTTTACTGTATTTGGGGGGGGGGTCCGAAAACCAGTCAGTATCTGGTGTGACCACCATTTGCCTCACGCAATGCAACACATCTCCTTCGCATAGAGTTGATCAGGTTGTTGATTGTGGCCTGTGGAATGTTGGTCCACTCCTCTTCAATGGCTGTGCGAAGTTGCTGGATATTGGCAGGAACTGGAACACGCTGTCGTATACGCCGATCCAGAGCATCCCAAACATGCTCAATGGGTGACATGTCTGGTGAGTATGCTGGCAATGCAAGAGCTGGGATGTTTTCAGCTTCCAGGAATTGTGTACAGATCCTTGCAACATGGGGCCGTGCATTATCATGCTGCAACATGAGGTGATGGATGGATGAATGGCACAACAATGGGCCTCAGGATCTCGTCATGGTATCTCTGTGCATTCAAAATGCCATCAATAAAATGCACCTGTGTTCATTGTCCATAACATACGCCTGCCCATACCATAACCCCACTGCCACCATGGGCCACTCAATCCACAACGTTGACATCAGCAAACCGCTCACTCACACGACGCCATACATGCTGTCTGCCATCTGCCCTTTACAGTGAAAACCGGGATTCATCCGTGAAGAGAACACCTCTCCAAAGTGCCAGACGCCATCGAATGTGAGCATTTGCCCACTCAAGTCGGTTACGATGATGAACTGCAGTCAGGTCGAGACCCCGATGAGGACGACGAGCATGCAGATGAGCTTCCCTGAGACGGTTTCTGACAGTTTGTGCAGAAATTCTTTGGTTATGCAAACCAATTGTTGCAGAAGCTGTCCAGGTGGCTGGTCTCAGATGATCTTGGAGGTGAAGATGCTGGATGTGGAGGTCCTGGGCTGGTGTGGTTACACGTGGTCTGCGGTTGTGAGGCCGGTTGGATGTACTGCCAAATTCTCTGAAACGCCTTTGGAGACGGCTTATGGTAGAGAAATTAACATTCAATTCACGGGCAACAGCTCTGGTGGACATCCCTGCAGTCAGCATGACAATTGCACGCTCCCTCAAAACTTGCGACATCTGTGGCATTGTGCTGTGTGATAAAACTGCACATTTTAGAGTGGCCTTTTATTGTGGCCAGCCTAAGGCACACCTGTGCAATAATCATGCTGTCTAATCAGCATCTTGATATGCCACACCTGTGAGGTGGATGGATTATCTCGGCAAAGGAGAAGTGCTCACTAACACAGATTTAGACAGATTTGTGAACAATATTTGAGAGAAATAGGCCTTTTGTGTACATAGAAAACATCTTAGATCTTTGAGTTCAGCTCATGAAAAATGGGGGCAAAAACAAAAGTGTTGCGTTTATAATTTTGGTCAGTGTAAATCAGAGCGCGTTCACTCAAGATTTGTCAATCATCTCTTGCCCTTCCGTATATAAAAAAAATAGAGAAACATTTTTCTACACGTGAAATATGAAAGCAAATAGACATGTGATTTATTTTCTGTATGTTTTTATGCAGCTCACAGTATTTTTTATAACAGTAAATAATGTTTATGACAAGCAGGTAGCATTCAGTCTTTTATAAAACATACAAAGAGTGCATGTCTACCTATTATAGAATCAAAATCCATTTTAGATCACAATCAGAAGTTATTACAAGCACTTGATGATGGTTTAAAGTGGGGTTTGAGCAAAAACATTAATAATTACATATGTTTTGAAATGTAACTTGATGCTATTTGTACCTCTAATTATATTTTCAGATGTTTTCTTGTAAGCATTATGGATAGTTTGTGTTTCTGATGAAGAACAAAAAGTTATTTATCTTAATTTAATGCTGTATATTGAGCAGCAAACAATGCAAAATCCATATACGAGATACATGAGGAAAAAATGCACTGCTGGTCGGCGCCACCTAGCGTGAAGGCATGAATTAAGGCGATCAATCGTTTCGCGCTCGTTGTAAAAGCACCGTTCGTCGGCGATTCGCCTTGCTTTTCCTCATCACGCTCAGTGTGATGTAACTGGACCGGACCATATTGGTCGCAGAGACGTACTAAATAACATTCCAGTGACGGAACTTTGTGATTCCCATATTCGTCGTGGCGACGTTACAGTGGTACATCGCTTGAACGTGGTGAGAAAGTCCTAACGACCAAACTGGCACATTGTGAAGACGTGACAGTACCGGATCATATTGGTAGCAGCAATGTAGTGTGTCCTAACAACCAAAATACCACATCCACGTTTATTTTTAACCCTCAGGTTGTGTTCAAATCCCTATAACACTTGTGGTGTTCCCTGACCGGGGCACAAAAAACTGCTTATAAATCTCTTGTTATGCAATATTATCACCTATCACCTATCAATCTTTTTGTCAGCTTGTTTTCTTTAAATTAGGACTGGTTTTGTGTTTATTTTTGGAACTGATTTTTTGTAGGCCTCATTAATCTGAGCTTATGTACAGGTGCATCTCGAAAAATAAGAATGTCGTGGAAAAGTTCATTTATTTCAGTAATTCAACTCAAATTGTGAAACTTGTGTATTAAATAAATTCAATGCACACAGACTGAAGTTTAAGTCTTTGGTTCTTTTAATTGTGATGATTTAGGCTCACATTTAACAAAAACCCACCAATTCACTATCTCAACAAATTAGAATACTTCATAAGACCAATAAAAAAAACATTTTTAGTGAATTGTTGACCTTCTGGAAAGTATGTTAATTTACTGTATATGTACTCAATACTTGGTAGGGGCTCCTTTTGCTTTAATTACTGCCTCAAATCGGCGTGGCATGCAGGTGATCAGTTTGTGGCACTGCTGAGGTGGTATGGAAGCCCAGGTTTCTTTGACAGTGGCCTTCAGGTCATCTGCATTGTTGGGTCTGGTGTCTCTCATCTTCCTCTTGACAATACCCCATATATTCTCTATGGGGTTCAGGTCAGGCGAGTTTGCTGGCCAATCAAGCACAGTAACACCATGGTCATTGAACCAGCTTTTGGTACCTTTGGCAGTGTGGGCAGGTGCCAAGTCCTGCTGGAAAATGAAATCAGCATCTCCTTGAAGCTTGTCAGCAGAAGGAAGCATGAAGTGCTCTAAAATTTCCTGGTAGATGGCTGTGTTGACTGTGGACTTCAGAAAGCACAGTGGACCAACACCAGCAGATGACATGGCAGCCCAAATCATCACTGACTGTGGAAACGTCATACTGGACTTCAAGCAACATGGATTCGGTGCCTCTCCACTCTTCCTCCAGACTCTGGGACCTTGATTTCTAAATGAAATGCAAAATTTACTTTCATCTGAAAAGAGGACTTTGGACCACTGAGCAACAGTCCAGTTCTTTTTCTCCACAGCCCAGGTAAGATGCTTCTGACGTTGTCTCTGGTTCAGAAGTGGCTTAGTAGCCCTTTTCCTGCGTGGTGACTCTTGATGCACTGACTCCAGCGTCAGTCCACTCCTTGTGAAGCTCTCCCAAGTGTTTGAATCAGCTTTGCTTGACTGCATTCTCAAGCTTGCGGTCATCCCTGTTGCTTGTGCACCTTTTCCTACCCAAATTCTTCCTTCCAGTCAACTTTACATTTAAAGTGCCCCTATTATGGATTTTTGAAAATGACCTTTCATGCAGTTTGTAACACAGCTCTAAGTGAATGAAAACATCCTGCAAAGTTTTAAATCTGAAAGTGCACCGTGTATAAAGATATTGTCTCTCAAAAGAAAGAGTCGACTCTGAATTATTGAAACGAGTCGTTTTTAAAATGAATCCCAAGCCGTTTCATGTTGACGTCAACATGAAACATTAGCATATTGCCTGCCCACTTGTTGCGTGCGCAGACCTGGGAAAACTTGATTTTCGCGTTGGTCTGAATGAACATGCAAATTCATTCTTTGCCACTAGGTGCTGCTTTTTGAGTGTTAAAAGCTCACAAACACTGCTTTAAATGAAATCGACCAATCACCGCAGATTAGCGTCACGCACAGGAGGAGTTTGGAAAGATTAATCGTTGAACGAATCGTTTGGGAGTCGTTGAGCAAATAAGGTAAAAAGAAATGCATATTATAAGAATATGAAAGTGTTTTTTGAGCTTGAATGCATGTCAACCTTTTGTCGGGGACTCCCAAAACCAAAATATGAACCTTTCATTACCCATAATAGGGGCACTTTAATATGCTTTGATACAGCACTCTGTAAACAGCCACACCTTTCAGTAATGACCTTCTGTGACTTACCCTCTTTGTGGAGGGTGTCAATGTTCGTCTTCTGGATCATTGCCAAGTCAGCAGTCTTCCCCATTATTGTGGTTTCAAAGAGCAAGAGATACCCTGAATTTATACTGTATGGATGGTAATTTATTGAAACTCAAATGTAAATATTCTAATATTTTGAGATACTAATTTTTGACTTTCATGAGCTGTAAGCTCTAATCATCAAAATTAAAACAAAAAAAACTTTTGAAATGTTTTACTTCACATGTAATGGAATCTAAAATATATGAAAGTTTCACTTTTTGAAATAAGTTACAAGAAAAAATGAACCTTTTCACGACATTCTAATTTACTGAGATGCACATGTACATCCGTTTTTGAGTGAAAAAAAGCATTATTTTTGGATAATTTTGCCAATATTAAATAAAATGTGAAAAACATTTACACTGTTTATCACACTAGCATGCTCTAATGTTTAACCAATAATTTTTTTTGAAAAGCTTTTATTTTGTACAAAATTTAAAAACAAAATGCTTTTCTGTGCAAATTATTTTTTTTTAATATTTTTTTTATATTGACAAAATTATCTAAAAATAATGCTTTTTTTCACTCAAAAACTGAGGTTCGTAAACTCAGATTAATGAAGCCTACAAAAAATCAGTCCCAAAAATAAACAAAAAAACAGTCCTAATTGAAAGAAAACAAGCTTAAAAAAAGATTGATACCAATATTTGGTAATAATATTGCATAATAGATTTATAAGCTATTTTTTGTGGACCGGTCATTTTTGACATTTTTTTCTGTGACATTGTTGCCTCATATCACATAAATCAGTTAATTCTCAGCATATAGAGACTCTTTCACCTAGATATCACACTATAGAGACTGTGTCTCTTCCCCAAACTAGAAAATACAGAAAAAGTCTGAACCAAAGTAAGAGTAACAATTGAATTGATGTTCAACAAATAAAAAACAGATATAATACAGATAAACAAATTATAAAGCTTGGCTTATTGAATATTAGATCCCTTTCTACAAAAGCACTTTTTGTAAATGATATGATCACTGACCATAACCATTCGTAGCAGTGAATGAGTGAGCTTATGAATGCAATGACCAATCAGAGGTGTTCAGATGAGTCATCTCTAAAATGCCTGTTTTCTTCACTCGCTCGCTGACTGAATACCTCTTTCTGGCAAATAATCTTGTTAGAAAGAGCAAAGTGCAGATGTGTGTATAAATCTGTAAGTAAGATATTCATTTCACAGTGTAAACAGCTTCAGTGATTTTAATGGGAGATTTTGAGAGTGCTTGAAATCTAGACTGTCAGTGAAAATGTTCTTTGATAATAAATGTTCTTTGCTCTCTTTCTGTACAATGAAATTGTTATGGTAGTAGCCTAACTTATGTTTTTAATATTCACATTAAATGTAAAGTCAGTCATATTAAAAAAGATGTTATGGCATGACACCCTATCTGTTACTTAAGTAAACAGACTGTTACTTAAGAAAACAGTTTTTATGCATAGTTATAGACTACATTATAGGCTACTTTGACCATCATAATCCAGGTGACAATCGAGATATTTCATAATATAGTTAATGCATTTGGGAATGTTTTGAATGAAAAGGAAAAAATAAATAAAACATAAGTGCTATTGTGGCTGCTGTGTGTCACATGACAACCCCCCCCACTCGTGCCCCCTCAAAAATAATGAGTGCATGCCCTGTGAAGAGGTATCATATCGATCACAAGTGCAGTATGGAGTACCTCAAGGCTCAGTACTAGGGCTGTTACTTTTCACGGATCTGGATGACGAGTAATTTCTTACTGCTAAATTCTGAAAAAACAGAGGTGTGAATTATCGGACCTAAAACCCCCACAAGTATTAACCTAGAACACTGTCTAACACAGTCTTTGAAAAAAAACACTGTCTTTGACAGCCACGTTTCTAGCATTTGTAAAAGTGCATTTTTTCATCTTAAAAATATATCTAAACTGAGACCTATGCTCTCAATGTCATGAGTTAGTGCTGGCTGCAGATAAAGTCCTAATTGTTCGTGATTTTAATATCCATGTTGATAATGAAAAAGATTCATTGGGATCAGCATTTATAGACATTCTAAACTCAATTGGTGTTAAACAACACGTGTCAGGACCTACTCATTGTTGAAATCATACTCTAGATTTAATACTGTCGCATGGAATTGATGTCAGTGGGATTGAAATTTTGCAGCAGAGCAATGATATCTCAGATCATTATCTAGTCTCATGTGTATTCCATATAGCTAAAGCTGTAAAGCCAACTCCTTGTTACAAATATGGTAGAACCATCACTTCAACCACAAAAGACTGCTTTATAAATAATCTTCCTGAAAATGGAGCGCAGCTGGAGAAAAACAAAATTACAGGTATTTTGTATTGCTTGGCGGGAAAATACTCAAAAAGTGCTTTTGTAGAAAGGGACCTGATATTCAGTAAGCCAAGTTTTATCAATTGTTTCTGTGTATTGTAAAAAAAAAAATATTTGATGAACATCAATTAAATGGTTACTCATGAATTGGTTTTGACGTTTTCTGTATTTTCTAGTTTGGGGAACAGACACAGTCTCTATAGTGTGATATCTAGGTGAAGGAGTCTCTATGTGCTGAGAATTAACTGACTTCTGTGACGTGAGGCGGCTAGCAGATGGTCGGTTTAGCCAGTCTGACTGCTTCCTGACCTGGGCCCCAGTTAGTCAAGTATGAACTCTAAGTCTATGTGCCATATTTCTAGAGAGAAGTGCGGCACCACCCCAGGAGGGATAAACACCATCTATTTTCAACAGGTCAGGTCTGCCCCAAAAACTCGTCCAATTGTCTATATAACCTATGTTGTTTTGCGGGCACCACTTAGACATCCAGCCATTGAGTGACGACAGTCTGCTATGAAACTCATCACCCCGGTAAGCAGGGAGGGGGCCAGAGCATATTACAGTGTCTGACATCGTACTTCCAAGTTCACACACCTCTTTAACATTATTTTTAGTGATCTCCGACTGGCGAAGTCGAACATCATTAGCGCCGGCGTGGATAACAATCTTACTGAATTTACGTTTAGCATTAGCCAGCACTTTTAAATTTGCCAAGATGTCAGGCGCTCTGGCTCCCGGTAAACAATGGACTATGGTGGCTGGTGTCTCTATTTTCACGTTCCGTACAATAGAATCGCCAATAACTAGAGCACTTTCACCAGGTTTCTCAGTCGGTGTGTTACTGAGTGGGGAGAACCTGTTCTGATCGGAACGGAAGAGCGGTGTTTTGACCTGCGACTATTCTGCCTCACTGTCACCCAGTTGCCCTGCTGCACAGGCGCTAATGCCGGAACCGAACAATGTACAGGAGTCCCTGAGCTAGTCACATCCAAAGCAGTATCTACAGCCCTCACATTCTTACTGTCCTCAACTAAAGTTTGGATGCGTGTCTCTAGTTCTAAAACCTTCTCTGTCAGCCTAACTATTTCCCTGCATTTATCACATGTGAATCCCTCATCGCCGACAGAGATAGATAAACTGTACATGTGGCAAACTGTGCAAATAACAATAGCAGGAGAAGAAGCCATTACTCACCGTGATTGATGAATGATACAAACTTAACTTACCACTTACCACTCCACTTACCACTGTTGTTTGATGAACTCATGAAAAATGGAGCGAGAGAGAGATGAAAACCGAGCGAGAAAAAAGAAAACAATAATGGGAGCGAATAGCAACGTGAATGGAACCGCGAGTGACAAGCTAACCGGCTAATGAATGCTAACGCGCTGCACTTGCAGTTTTTGAAGCGAGCGATCAAATTAGTTTGATAGATAATACCAGAAATATGGTGGGAATTAAGTTATATATTATCACTTTAAACAACAGAGAGTAAAAGTAAGGTAAAGATTCAATAAAAAAGCGGAGCCAATGTTGGCACTTGGGTGGCACCGAGGTCATCGTAGCCACCCAGATCCAGACTGTATCCAGATCAGATGGTCACTGCAGCCACCCGGATCCAGTCCGTATCCAGATCAGATGGTGGATCAGCATCTAGAGATGACCTCTACAGCCCTGAACGTCAGCGGAGACCAGGATAACTAGATGAGCCCCAGAGACTGATCACCAGTGAAGATGCTGTCTCCTAGACGGCCATCGGGACAAGACCACAGGAACCAGATGAGTCCTTTGCACAATCTGACTCTGCTGCAGCCTAGATTTAAACTGCTGATTTTGTCTGGCCAGAGGAGAATGACACTATTTCGACACACTATTTCCCTGTCTAAATACTGTAAAGCTGATGTAAAACCACCCAGCTTTATATCAAGCTGATGTAAAGCTGCTTTGACACAATTTGCATTGTTAAAAGGGCTATACAAATAATAGTGACTTGACTTGACTTTGACCGGGAACACCACAAGTGTGATTTAAAAAAAAAAATGTACAAAATAAAAGCTTTTTCAAAACAAATTTCTTGGTTAAACATTAGAGCAGGGGTCACCAAGTTCAGTCCTGGAGGGCCGGTGTCCAGCAGAGTTTAGCTCCAACCCTAATTAAACACACATGAAGCAGCTAATCAAGGTCTTGCTTGGTATACTTGAAACTTCCAGGCAGGTGTGTTGAGGCAAGTTGGAGCTAAACTCTGCAGGACACCGGCCTCCAGGATCAAGTTTGATGACCCATGCATTAGAGCATGCTAGTGTGATAAACAGTTCATTTTTTCATATTTTATTTAATACAGGTGCATCTCAATAAATTGGAATGTCGTGAAAAAGTTCATTTTTTTCTTGTAAGTTATTTCAAAAAGTGAAACTTTCATATATTTTAGATTAATTGCATGTAAAGTAAAACATTTCAAAAGTTTTTTTGTTTTAATTTTGATGATTAGAGCTTACAGCTCATGAAAGTCAAAAATCAGTATCTCAAAATATTAGAATATTTACATTTAAGCTTCAATTAATGACCATCCCTACAGTATAAATTCCGGGTATCTCTTGTTCTTTGAAACCACAATAATGGAAAAGACTGCTGACTTGGCAATGATCCAGAAGACGAACATTGACACCCTCCACAAAGAGGGAAAGTCACAGAGGGTCATTACTGCAAGGTGTGGCTGTTTACAGAGTGCTGTATCAAAGCATATTAAATGCAAAGTTGACTGGAAGGAAAAATTTGGGTAGGAAAAGGTGCACAAGCAACAGAGATGACTGCAAGCTTGAGAATACTGTCAAGCAAAGCTGATTCAAACACTTTTGAGAGCTTCACAAGGAGTGAACTGAAGCTGGAGTCAGTGCATCAAGAGTCACCACGCTCAGACGTCTTCAGGAAAAGGGCTACCAAGCCACTTCTGAAACAGAGACAATGTCAGAAGCGTCTTACCTGGGCTGTGGAGAAAAAGAACTGGACTGTTGCTCAGTGGTCCAAAGTCCTCTTTTCAGATGAAAGTAAATTTTGCATTTAATTTGGAAACAAGGTCCCAGAGTCTGGAGGAAGAGTGGAGAGGCACAGAATCCATGTTGCTTGAAGTCCAGTGTGAAGTTTCCACAGTCAGTGATGATTTGGGCTGCCATGTCATCTGCTGGTGTTGGTCCACTGTGTTTTCTGAAGTCCACAGTCAACGCAGCCATCTACCAGGAGATTTTAGAGCACTTCATGCTTCCTTCTGCTGACAAGCTTTATGGAGATGCTGATTTCATTTTCCAGCAGGACTTGGCACATGCCCACACTGCCAAAGGTACCAAAAGCTGGTTCAATGACCATGGTGTTACTGTGCTTGATTGGCCAGCAAACTCACCTGACCTATTGTCAAGAGGAAGATGAGAAACACCAGACCCAACAATGCAGATGACCTGAAGGCCGCTATCAAAGAAACCTGGGCTTCCATACCACCTCAGCAGTGCCACAAACTGATCACCTCCATGCCACGCCGAATTGAGGCAGTAATTAAAGCAAAAGGAGCCCCTACCAAGTATTGAGTACATATACAGTAAGTTAACATACTTTCCAGAAGGCCAACAATTCACTAAAAATGTTTTTTTTAATTGGTCTTATAAGGTATTCTAATTTGTTGAGATTAGAATTGGTGAATTGGTGGGTTTTTGTTAAATGTGAGCCTAAATAATCACAATTACAAGAACCAAAGACTTTAACTACTTCAGTCTGTGTGCATTAAATTTATTTAATACGTGAGTTTCACAATTTGAGTTGAATTACTGAAATAAATGAACTTTTCCATGACATTCTAATTTATTGAGATGCACCTGTATATACAAATAACGCTTTTTTCAATCAAAAACTGATGTACGTAAACTCAGATTAATGAGGCGTACAATGAATCAGTTCCAAAAATAAACACAAAAGTCCTAATTGAAAGAAAACAAGCTGACAAAAAGAGTGATACCAATAAAGGAAAAGGAAAGGAAAGGACGTGATGTGTGGCCAAGTATGGTGACCCATACTCGGAATTTGTGCTCTGCATTTAACCTATCCATTCAATCCCCCCACCTACAATCCCTGCCGGACTCAAACCCGTGACCTTTGTGTTACAAGTCCGACTCTCTATCCATTACTGCCCCCTATAATAGGTGATAATATTGCATAACAAGAGATTTATAAGCTATTTTTTGAAGGCTGATCATTTTAGACCAGGAACACCACAAGTGTAACAAGGTTGAATAACATAAAAAATACGAAAATTTACAATTTTTGCGGTGGAAGTACAGTCATGGCCAAAAATATCAGCACCCTTGGTAAATATGATCAAAGAAGGCTGTGAAAATTAATCTGCATTGTTATTCCATTTGATCTTTTATTTAATAAATTCACAAAAATCTAACCTTTCATTGGATAATAAGAATTTAAAATGGGGGGAAATATGATTCAAACATATCAAATGTTAAATACATGTTGGACACAATTATTGGCACCCCTAGAAATTCTTTTGAGTAAAATATCTCTGAAGTATATTCCCATTCATATTCACAATTTTGAGCACTCCAGGGTGATTATGAACATGAAATTATCCAGCCATGGCTTCCTGTTTCACAGAAATATAAATAGGAGAGACAACAAAGGCCAAATTCCCTTAATCATCCATCACAATGAGAAAAAGCAAAGAATATATTTCTGATGTGCAGCAAAAGATAATTGAGCTTCACAAATTAGTGAAGTGGCTTTAAGAAAAGAGCTAGAGCAGTGAAAATTCCCATTTCCACCATCAGGGCAATAATGAAATATTTCCAATCAACAGAAAATATTATGAATCTGCCTGGAAGAGGACATGTGTCTATATCATCCTAATGCACGGTGAGAAGGAGAGTTTGAGTGGCTAAAGACTCTCCAAGGACCACAGCTGGAGAATTTCAGAAAATAGTTTAATCTCGGGGTCAGAAACAAAACAACACCTCCATCACCACATGTTGTTCGGGAAGGTTTCAAGAAAAATTCTCCTAGCTCATCCAAAAATAATCTCCAGCATATTCAGTTATCAGACACGACTGGAACTTCAAATGGGACTGGCTTCTATGGTCAGATGAAACTATAAAGTGAGCTTTTTAGCAGCAAACACTCGAGCTGGGTTTGGTGAACACAGGGATAAAAAAGTACCCCATGTGTACAATGAAATATACTGCTGTATTTTTGATGTTGTGGGCCTTTATTTCTGCTGGAGGTCCTGGACATCTTGTTTAGACACATGGCATCATGGATTCTATCAAATACCAACAGATAAAAAATCAATAAGTGACTGACTCTGTTAGAAATCTTATAATGGGCCATGTTTGGATCTTCCAACCATACAATAATCCAAACACAAACCTCAAAAACAGCACAAAAATGGGTTACTGGGCACAAAACCAAGCTTCTGCTATGGCCATTCCAGTCCTCTGACCTGAACCCTGTAGAAAATGAGTGAGGTGAACTGAAGAGAAGAAGCATCGTCATGGAGCTGTGAATCTGAAGGATCTGGAGCGATTCTGGATGAAGGAATGGTCTCTGATCTCTTATCAGGTGTTCTCTAACCTCATCAGGCATTATAGGAGAAAATTTTGAGCTGTTAAACTGGCAAATTGAGATTTTAAAAAGTATTGAATAAAAGGGTGTTGTTAATTGTGGCCAATGTGTATTAGAGAAAAACATTTATTTCATAATGTTATTTCCCCCCCATTTTAAATTCTTATTATCCAATGAAAGGTTAGATTTTTGTGAATTGTTTTAATAAAAGATGAAAAGTATTAACAATTCAGATGAATTTTCACAGCCTTCTTTGATCATATTTACCAAGGGTGCCGATATGTTTGGCCATGACTGTAGTTATGCCCTGTGTGAACAAAGTCAGTAAATCTTAGTCAAATGCAATAACATTAAGTAATATATTCGGGAGAAAGAAAATTCTCTCCGGGTCACAATGACCCAAACACAACCTGAGGGTTAATATTTACAACTCACCTTTAGTCTGGGTCCTGAGGATGTGCTCCAACCATTATCTTGAAATACATTTAGAACTAATAAAATCATAAACCTTCTTTGGTGCAAAAAAATAAACCTTATACAATCTAATAGTAATCTAATTATAGGGGATTTATAGTAAATACATTCATTACATACATGCAATGCAAACCAATACAAAAACATTAAATTCTAATAGAAAATAGACAAAAACACACTGCATTCATTCATGAATCAATATTTATTCAGAGCTACTTTCTACAAATACTAAGCCAAAACATTTTGAATATTACACCTGTTCTTTAACCATGCAAAGTGTTACCAAGTCATGTGCACAGAAAACTGACCACATCAATTCATAGATTATACAATATAATCAATTGAAAAAGTTTGTGTCTCATTAAGGCTGGGTATAGTTAAATAATGATGTTATCAGTGAAAATTATCAATAATTATCTTATTGATACAACTCCCCATAATTTGGTGTGTTACGTCCAAGGACGTATTATTATTATTTTTGTAGTGGCTTTATGGTGCTGTGTTTTTCCTCTGTAGTCATGTGTGTCTTCTGCTCTTCTCTGGCTCCTCCTACTCTCCACTCTGGCAGGTAGCCTGATTGCTCCCCCAGCTGCACCTACTCACCACCTAGGAGGGAAGCAGCATAAACGCTGAGCACAACTCTCACCAGCTGAGAAATTCTTATCCAGAACATGGTTTGTCCGCCCCGTTTGTTGAGGCTGGAGTGCATCCGTTGGAGATCTGTTGTTGGTTTAACATTGTAGTTGTTGTAACTGCTAATTGAATGCTCTAGTCTGGTAAAACTTAAGCTAAGAGTTTATGTTGTTGTGATAGAGGGCTTTTCTCTTTTGAGCCGTTAACCCCTGTGATTGTTTGTTCTATTTCAACTACCTTTGTGGGAACTGTAGGAAGGTGGGCGCCGTTTATTTTACAACCCCTTTTTCTCCTGTTTTTGGTTAGACAGGGAGTGAGCGTATATTCTGTTGTTGATTTTTTTCTTTTCTTTGATAGACTTAGTAAGAATCTAATTTAAGCTAGATGTACCTTTTGTTTGTTGTTTTGGCATGGCCCCCTTCTGAAGTCTTTAGTTTCCCTTCAAACGTGTACTTTCTTCTGTTTCAAAGAAACTCTGCTATGCCTCGCTAGCCTCGAATAAATCTGTTAAAAACCGATCTTGTTGTTGTGGTGCTGTGACAGGGCCCAGACAAATGCTCTCCGAAACTTAAATTGTTACGTTCTGGCATTAACAACCCCTAGACACACATGGGACATAACAGGTACAAAAAATAAAGACATGATAAAAAGATATGAAACAATTCAGTAGATACTTCATTATTACTTTTTTGCAGAATTAAATTTAAATTGTTTCCTGGGTGTCCTATATGAGGCACCTGCTACAAATGTCTGGTGGTGATGTGCTTTAATACTGCTTCACTATCAGAAGATAAACCTAAACAATATTACAATTTCCAAAGAACCATAGTTATTGAGCTTCTCAGAAGATAAAATAAATAAAGGAAACAACAACATTCATAAAGAGTAAAGATATGTAAAATGAACAATATAGATATTTCTAGCATCTCTCCTGTATTATTTGGCCCACCCCAAAAAACATAAACAGTAGTTGTTTAAGAAAATGAGCGTGTTGACTTTCTCAGGAGAATCTGTGATCTCTGATTACTGACTGTGGAGAAGACAGTGCTGAGGAGGCAGAGTTAGGTGCTGGATGGCTGTGAGAGAAGAGGAAGAGTGTTGTTCTTACCCCAGCAGCAGAAGGCAGGCTCTTCTGAGGGAAGGACAGGAGGATGAGGCTTCACTCTTGATATTTTAATGGAGGGTCGATGCAGTGTTTTGCTGTAAAACAAGGCTCCTCCTCAGCACTTGGTCTTCTTCAGCAAAGAGTTCCTCTAGTGCAGAGTCAGAGACTCCAGATTCCTTGCAAACTGGAAACTTTTATTAAAATGTACCACATTATTGTTGTCAGGTTTATTGTTTTTATTATAACACATGGCAAAGGTATGAGAAAATTGTCAAACGTGTTCTTCCTCCTCTTCACCATCCTGAGCCTGTACTGTCAATATTCTTCTCTGGCAGCTGAAAGTGAGGATCATCTCGTTAATGTTGCTAATGTATGTACACAACCAGTCAAAAATCTTTTTTTATTTTTTATGTTTTTCGAAAGAAGTCTCTTCTGCTAACCAAGGCTATATTTATTTGATCAAATTTACAGTACAAAACAGTAATATTATAAAATATTTTTTTGAATTTAAAATAACATTTTTATACTCTTTTTCTAATACACTTTAAAATGTAAGTGAGACCTTCCTGTGAGGCAAAGCTGAATTTTCAGTAGCCTTTACTCCAGTCTTCAGTGCCACATGATCATTCTCATACTGATTTGCTGCTCAAGAAACATTTCTGATTATTATCAATTAGTGCATTTACATGCACCTAATCGCATTATTGCCGGTCTGATGTGCTCGTCACGAGAACGTATGTGATGTACGTCACGCTATTAGGCAATTTTCATGAAAAAAAAAAACAATTAAAAAAATACAATTGTAACAAAGACCAGCAAATAAAGACCAGCAAACAAACAAGTTATCCATTTTCACAGAGAATTTTATCTTACTTCTAGGCATCATAGCTAGGAGATTTTGCTTAAAACCTATTAACAAAATTGTTATTGTTTTCTTTTTTCTTGCTCCGTTTTTCAAGAGTTCATCAAACAACAGTGGCAAGTGAATCATTCATCAATCACGGTGAGTAATGGCTGCTTCTCCTGCTATTGTTGTGAAAATAGAGACACCAGCCACCATAGTCCAATGTTTACCAGGAGCCAGAGAGCCTGATATCTTGGCAAATTTAAAAGTGCTGACTAATGCTAAACGTAAATTCAGTAAGATTGTTATTCACATCTGTGCTAATGATGTTTGACTTCACCAGTCGGAGATCACTAAAAATAATTTTAAAGAGGTGTGTGAACTTGCAAATACGATGTCAGACACTGTAATATGCTCTGGTCCCCTCCCTGCTTACCGGTGATGAGGTTCATAGCAGACTGTCGTTACTCAATGGCTGGGTGTCTAAGTGGTGCCCGCAGAATATCATAGGTTTTATAGACAATTGGACGAGTTTTTGGGGCAGACCTGATCTGTTGAAAAGAGATGCTCTTCATTCCTCTTGGGGTGGTGCCGCTCTTCTCTCTAGAAATATGGCACATAGTCTTAAGAGTTCATACTTGACTAACTGGGGCCCAGGTCAGGAAGCAGACAGACTGGCTAAACTGACCGTCAGCTAGCCGCCTCACATCACAGAAGTCAGTTAATTCTCAGCATATACAGTAGAGACTCTTTCACCTAGATATCACACTATAGAGACTGTGTCTGTTCCCCGAACTAGAAAATACAAAAAAACCATCCAAACCAATTTAAGAGTAACAATTTAATTTATGTTCAACAAAGAAAAATGTATATAATACAGAGAAACAAATGATAAAGCTTGGCTTACTGAATATCAGGTCCCTTTCTACGAAAGCACTTTTTGTAAATGATATGATCACTGATCATAACCTAGATGTGCTCTGTTTGACAGAAACCTGTCTAAAACCAGATGAATACATTATTTTAAAAGAGTCTATACCCCCAAGATTACTTTTATAAAAATGAGCCATGTCCAAAAGGCAAATGAGAGGAGAGGAACTACTATAGGAGAGGTAAAATTGTATAAATTTGATAAATCATCTAAACCAACAACATGTATGTTAGACCCTATTCCATCTAAACTACTAAAAGATGTGCTTCCATAAGTCATAGATCCTCTTTTGGCTATTATTAATTTGTCATTGTCATTAGGATATGTCCCCAAAACCTTCAAATTGGCTGTTATTAAGCCTCTCATTAAAAAACCACAACTTGACCACAAATATCTAGTTAATTACAGACCGATCTTGAATTTCACATTTCTGTCAAAGATACTAGAAAAGGTAGTATCCTCACAATTATATTCCTTAGAGAACAATGGTATTTGTGAGGATTTCCAGTCAGGATTTAGACCGTTTCATAGTACTGAGACTGCTCTCATTAGAGTTACAAATGACCTGCTTTTATCATCCGATCGTGGTTGTATCTCTCTATTAGTGCTACTGGATCTTAGTACTGCGTTCAACACTATCGACCACAACATTCTTTTGAATAGACTAGAAAACTTTGTTGGCATTAGTGGAAGTGCATTAGCATGGTTCAAATCGTACTTATCTGACCGCCATCAATTTGTAGCAGTGAATGAAGAGGTATCATATCAATCACAAGTGCAGTATGGAGTACCTCAAGGCTCAGTACTAGGGCCGTTACTTTTCACGCTTTACATGTTACCCTTGGGAAATATCATCAGGAAACACAGGGTTAGCTTTCACTGTTATGCTGATGATACTCGGCTCTATATTTCTTTGCGCCCCGGTGAAACACACCAAATTGAGAAACTAACGGAATGCATAGTCAATATAAAAAACTGGATGACGAGTAATTTCTTACTGCTAAATTCTGAAAAAAACAAAGTTGTTAATTATCAGACCTAAAACCCCCACATGTAATAACTTAGAACACTGTCTAACACTTGATGGCTGCTCTGTAAATTCTTCGTCATCAATTAGGAACCTAGGTGTGCTATTTGATAGCAATCTTTCCTTTGACAGCCACGTTTCTAGCATTTGTAAAACTGCAGTTTTCCATCTTAAAATTATATCTTAATTGAGGCCTATGCTCTCAAAGTCAAATTCAGAAATGTTAATTCATGCATTTATGACCTCAAGGTTAGATTATTGTAATGCTTTACTGGGTGGTTGTTCTGCACGCTTAATAAACAAACTCCAGATGGTTCCAGTAGTAACCGCAGTAGTGTTGATGCAGCCATGTCAGGGAGATGCTGTGTGTTTCTATGCAAAAGCAAAAGCACTTTATTTGGCCTTCCGAAAGTAGATGCAATTAGGAATCATTGGTTAAGGTTTGTTTACAACAGAACAGGGGCCTGTACCATGATGGTAGATTAACAAATTGAGAGTTATAGGATAAGTTTTGAGTTGACAAAACCAAACCACTCCAATCTGGCTTTGATGGTACCATGACGCTGATCATCAACTTTCTCTGTCAAGTCAGGCTTGATCCTGAGTTAATGGAGCGCGTGCACGAGAATGTGTGACATCAGTGGCGAACAGCCAATCACAAACACAGAGCAAGTGTGATTCACTTCTCGCGAGAGAGCCAGTGAGATTCAAAACTCTTTTGTTAAAGGTTAAGAGATTAAAGAATATGATGAATTTAAACGCATATCCACTGAAGTACTTGTCCATGAAAGAGGACAAATAAAGGAAATTATCTTGCTCTATCAGTGCAGTCACAAGTGAAACTTGTGAAGTTACTTTATATAGTTGATAATATATAGCGATAGAGACTCAAACATGTAAGGTCACATGTAGCCATTTTTAAAGCGTTATCTATTGATTCTACCACTTATTTATATTACATATGATCTGTATATATTAATATTCATTTAAAATGAATGCTTTATAATAATTGTTAAACTAAAAGTGCTTGTGTGTAATGGAGTAACAATAATATAAATCATATTATAATTATATAAATCATATGTAAATTGTAATTATCATTGAAGCCAGACAATTTTGTTGTATTTTCTTTTAAGGTACTTCATAGTGACTTTTAATTTGTAGGAAGAGAAACTGGGGGACTGACTTTTTTTGTGTCAGACATGTGTCACTTTGCTCACATCTGATTGGTCCAATTTCAGTTTGAGATCTCTAACCCAGAACATAACCTGACCCGGAGCAGGTTAGCTGTGGAGTGTAAGTTACTATGGCAATGAAAATCCAAGATGGCAGCGCGATCGAACGCAGCGGCCGCTCCGTGTCCCAAAGACGGTGCTTTTATGTCGTTTAATATTGTTTGTTCGTCTCAAAACATTGTCGATTTACCGCCAATTCATAAGGAATTCTCTCCGGAACACATCTATGATCGCCAAAGCCTTTTGGATATCGGCAACGCATACAAACACCAACTCTCGCCGGAGGCTGCTGAGAAGCTACAAGGCCTTTGTTTACTTCGGAAGCGGCCTCGCCTACTGATGCTACCCGCACAAGGCGGCGTCGCAAGTGGTGTGAGAGAGGACGGAAGCGCGGTAAGTGCGGAGGTATACGAGCTAGGCTAAGAGCTAATCCCACAAGACTGGCTCTCCCAACACTCACGCTCTCAAACGTTCGCTCTCTGGAAAATAGTCTGGACTTAATTCAACTCAGTCGGTCTACACAGCATGAGGCAAAGGATTGTTGTGTGTTTGTTTTCACTGAAACATGGCTAAACGACAACATCCCGGACTCCGCCATTCAGTTGAACAGGCTAACCTGCTATCGAGCAGACAGAGATACAACACTTTCTGGTAAGTCACGTGGTGGTGGCTTGTGTTTGTATATCAACAAAGAATGGTGTAACAATGCTGCGGTAGTATCAAAACACTGTTCACTGTTAGTGGAGTTTATGTTTGTGAAGTGTCAACCGTTCTATCTGCCGCGGGAGTTCACAGCCATTGTTATTGGCGCAGTTTACATTCCACCGTGTGCAAACGCTAAGGACGTGCTTCGTGAAATGTATAGCGCCATCAGTGAACAACAAACAAATAACCCCGACGGCTTTTTCATCATAGCCGGTGACTTCAACCACGCAAATTTAAAGACAGTTTTGCCAAAGTTGTACCAACATGTAAACTTTGCAACAAGGGGAAATAATACACTGGACTTTGTTTACACAACAGAAAATAATGCTTACAAAGCTGTACCCCGCCCCCACCTCGGGTACTCAGACCACATCTCTGTTATGCTAATCCCAGCATATAGACAACTTCTGAAACTCACCAAACCGGTTCAAAAACTCATCACAATTTGTCCAGAGAATGCTACCTCAACACTACAGGACTGCTTTCAGTGCACAGACTGGAACATGTTTAAAGAGGCGGCCACCTACAACAACCACACAGACCTGCAGGAGTACACTGAAACTGTGACTGCTTACATCAAAAAGTGCATGGATGATGTGACAGTCACCATGACCATCACCACATGTGCAAACCAAAAGCCGTGGATGACAGCAGAGGTTTGTGGGCTGCTAAAGACCAGAGATGAAGCATTCAGATCAGGAGATAAAGCAGCCCTCAAAGCAGCAAGAGCCAATCTGTCCTGTGGCATCTAAAATGCAAAACGGTCATCTGCTCAAAAAATTAACAATCACTTCACTGACAGCAGAGACACACGGAGCCTGTGGCAAGCCATTCAGACCATCACTGACTACAAGCCCCCGCCACAGGCCTGTGATGATGATCCATCCCTCCATGATACACTCAACCACTTTTATTCACGGTTTGAAATGCAGAATGACACACCTGCACAAAGACTGCCCACACCTCCCAACGACCAGGCGCTCTGTCTGTCTGCAGCCGACGTAAGGAAGACCTTATCCAGGATTAACCCACGAAAGGCTGCGGGTCCTGACAACATACCTGGCCGTGTACTGAAAGACTGTGCTGCACAGCTGACGGATGTACTAACAGATATCTTCAGCACCTCGCTGAGCCAGGCAGTCATCCCCACATGTCTCAAATCCACAACGATCATACCGGTACCAAAGAAATCACCTGTGTCCTGCCTAAATGACTACCGTCCCATAGCACTGACTCCAATCATAATGAAGTGTTTTGAGAGGTTAGTCATGCAAAAAATCAAAACCGGCCTCCCCAACACACTCGATCCGCTCCAGTTTGCATACCGTCCAAACCGCTCTACGGACGATGCAATTTCCACCACCCTCCACCTGGCTCTCACCCACCTAGAAAATAAAGACTCCTATGTTAGAATGCTGTTCATTGACTTCAGCTCGGCATTCAACACAATAATCCCACAACAGCTCATAAACAAACTAAACCTGCTGGGTTTTAACAATTCCCTCTGTAATTGGATCCTGGACTTTTTAACCAGAATACCTCAGTCAGTCCATGTCGGCCACAACACCTCGAGCACTACCACACAGAGCACAGGTGCCCCACAAGGCTTTGTGCTCAGCCCGCTGCTCTTCACACTGCTGACCCATGACTGCACTGCCAAGTTCAGCTCCAACCACATCATCAAGTTCGCTGATGACACAACAGTTGTAGGTCTCATCAGCAACAACGATGAAACGCACTACAGAAAGGAAGTGGCACAGCTGGCTGAATGGTGTGGCGCTAACAATCTGTCCCTCAATGTGGAGAAGACAAAGGAGGTTGTGGTGGACTTCAGGAGGATGAACTCCATTGACCACCCCCCACTGACCATCGACAGCTCGACTGTGGAGAGAGTCAGCAGCACTAAATTCCTGGGTGTGCACATCACGGAGGATCTCACCTGGACCACCAACACCATGTCACTCTTCAAGAAGGCACAACAGCGCCTACACTTTCTCCGCCGGCTGAAAAGAGCAAGTCTCCCTCCACCCATCCTCACCACATTCTACAGGGACACCATTGAGAGTGTGCTGACCAGCTGCATCACTTTCTGGTACGGGAACTGCAGTGCTGCTGACCGTAAGACCCTCCAGCGGACAGTGAACACTGCTGCAAAGATCATTGGTGCCCCTCACCCATCCATCCTAGATATTTTCCTTGCACGACGCTCCAGCAAAATCAACAGCATCATGAAGGACCCCACCCACAGTCTCTTCCAGCTCCTACCATCAGGAAGACGGTACCGGAGCATCAGAGCCCGCTCCACCAGACTGTTCAACAGCTTTTTCCCCCAGGCTGTGAGAGCCCTGAACTCAAATCACCCCGCCCTCCTCTGAAACCCCATGCAAACCCCTACCTCCTGAAACATGGACCCCCCCCCCACCACCTTACCACACCAAAGCAAAAAAAATTGAACTTTTTTTGTGCAATTCAAAGTGTGCTACATACAGGTGAGTGGGCCTGTACAAACCACCTGTAGTAACACACTCTCCTCTATGCGCACTAGACACTTTTCACACACTGCTGTGTGTACATAATCCCACAAAAGACTCAGCAGCAGGGGCGGTTCTAGGATTTTCATTTTAGGGGGGCTCAGCCCCCAATGAGGGTATAATAATAAAAAATAAAAAAATATTTACAAACAAATTGATTAATAGGGTAGGATGGTACACTAAACTTATTGCAGTATTCCACTGTATTGCATAGATGGGTATAACATCCGAGTACTGAATAAGCCAAATACAAGTCTACCTGATCTCTCTCACACACACACACACACCTACCTGTTTACTGTACAAACCAAAAAATTGACTGTTTGCATTACTAGTACAAATCTCTTTCTATGCTCAAGTACAAACAGAAATAATATTAGGTTCTATATAAATTCAATTCAAACAATAAAAAATATATTTTTTTAAATTAATACAAAACACACACACGTTTCAATCTCTGTCAATCACTCTGATATGCAATTAAAATGAGTGCACTGACCGAGTGCTGTCTGTCACTGTCTTTAATCATTTCTATGCATAACTGTATGGTAGTTAATGCCACATGCACTGTAATATTATGTTCTATATTGAAAGCTAAATTTTCAAATGAAAATAGCAATAACGTGATCGTTTTATAAAGTATGCGTTCATATGTGTTAAGGGCTTTCACTGAAGGAAACAGCTGTGGTGTGATGAGTGGTGAATGCAGCGAAAACTTTACAGTAGATTGGAAACCGATTGCTCTCCCATGACTTTTTGTAAACTGTATTTATGACAAAGAACTGCATAGATGTAGATACTATAACAATCTATCGATAAACACACACCTTGTCCTCTCCTCTGCGCCACCGCAGTCTGTGGATTGAAGAACGCGCAGAAAGATGCAAGTACACCCGGCTGCAGCCTGCAGATCGAGGCGGGGCTGCACCTGGGGGCCCACAATGCTTCTCATTGGTTAGTGGCAAAGTAATGACGTCGACGCCGTGGTAAACAGGAAATGGGGTTGAAACATAGGCCTACGTGGTATTAATACTTAGTTATATAAAACAAAACTGTGAACCCGTTAATTACTTATACCTGGTAAAAATATATAGTATTACACAATACATTGTAAATTTGTTAATTTTTGGAAAACGTTTCATTATGTACATTTTCAAGCAAGAATCCAATTACTGCTTTTGACTCGTCACATTGCAATCGCAATGTCAACGAATATAGTTTAAGTGTTAACTTATTTCTATTCATGTGTTTTGGTCATTTACCACTTATAAGTTATTTATTAACGTTTAAATAAAAGTTAATATTCTCAGCAAGTGTCATGTCTTAAGATGGTATTAAAATTAATGGTAACACTTTACAATAAGGTTCATTAAACATTAATGTAGTTAACTAACATGAACTAACCATGAGCAATACAATTGTTATTGTATTTACTAATCTTCGTTTACCTTAGTTATTGAAAATACAGTTGTTTTTGTTCATGTTAGTTAAGAGAGCATTAACTAATGTTAGCAAGATAAATAATGTATTAGTAAATGTTGAGATTAACATTAACAAAGATTAATAAATGCTGTATAAGTGCAGTTCATGTTAACTAATGAACCATATTGTTACCAAATTAATAATTTTTGGATTTACTTGATAATGAAAAGCTTATGGTAAAAATAACAGCATTGTTTGTATATGAATAACATGCCAAGACAATTATTTCCTTGTTATTTAGGTATGAAACAGTTTAATTCTGATAAAGAAAGGTGAATTTTGTGCATCTGTATATAACACATCTTTTTGTACATATAAATCTCTGGTTAAACATTAACATCCTTTACACACTTTCTTCAGAATCAGAAAGAGCTTTTATTGCCAAGTATGCTTGTGCATACAAGGAATTTGTTTTAGTGTCATAAGCTTCCAGTTCACAGAGACAACAACGACACACAGACAATAAAAATAAGATGAGAATAAAAAAATATATACAGTCAGGTCCATAAATATTGGGACATCGACACAATTCTAACATTTTTGGCTCTATACACCACAATGGATTTCAAATGAAACGAACAAGATGTGCTTTAACGGCAGACTGTCAGCTTTAATTTGAGGGTATTTACATCCAAATCAGGTGAACGGTGTAGGAATTACAACAGTTTGCATATGTGCCTCCCACTTGTTAAGGGACCAAAAGTAATGGGACAGAATAATAATCATAAATCAAACTTTCACTTTTTAATACTTGGTTGCAAATCCTTTGCAGTCAATTGCAGCCTGAAGTCTGGAACACATAGACATCACCAGATGCTGGGTTTCATCCCTGGTGATGCTCTGCCAGGCCTCTACTGCGACCGTCTTCAGTTCCTGCTTGTTCTTGGGGCATTTTCCCTTCAGTTTTGTCTTCAGCAAGTGAAATGCATGCTCAATCGGATTCAGGTCAGGTGATTGACTTGGCCATTGCATAACAGTCCACTTCTTTCCCTTCAAAAACTCTTTGGTTGCTTTTGCAGTATGCTTTGGGTCATTGTCCATCTGCACTGTGAAGCGCCGTCCAATGAGTTCTGAAGCATTTGGCTGAATATGAGCAGATAATATTGCCCGAAACACTTCAGAATTCATCCTGCTGCTTTTGTCAGCAGTCACATCATCAATAAATACAAGAGAAACAGTTCCACTGGCAGCCATACATGCCCACGCCAAATGTTCCTTTCCTTCTCCATACTCTTCTCTTCCCATCACTCTGGTACAAGTTGAGCTTGGTCTCATCTGTCCATAGGATGTTGTTCCAGAACTGTGAAGGCTTTTTTAGATGTCGTTTGGCAAACTCTAATCTGGCCTTCCTGTTTTTGAGGCTCACCAATGGTTTACATCTTGTGGTGAACCCTCTGTATTCACTCTGGTGAAGTCTTCTCTTGATTGTTGACTTTGACACACATACACCTACCTCCTGGAGAGTGTTCTTGATCTGGCCAACTGTTGTGAAGGGTGTTTTCTTCACCAGGGAAAGAATTCTTCGGTCATCCACCACAGTTGTTTTCCGTGGTCTTCCGGGTCTTTTGGTGTTGCTGAGCTCATCGGTGCATTCCTTCTTTTTAAGAATGTTCCAAGACTGAGGCTACGGCTGCTGGACAGAAGAGGAAGACTGAGGCTATGGCTGCTGGACAGAAGAGGAAGACTGAGGCGGCGTCTGCTGGACCGAGGAAGACTGAGGCTACGGCTGCTGGACAGAAGAGGAAGACTGAGGCTACGGCTGCTGGACAGAAGAGGAAGACTGAGGCTACGGCTGCTGGACAGAAGAGGAAGACTGAGGCGGCGTCTGCTGGACCAAGGAGGAAAACTGAGGCTACGGCTGCTGGACCGAGGAAGACTGAGGCGGCGTCTGCTGGACCGAGGAAGACTGAGGCTACGGCTGCTGGACTGAGGAGGAAGACTGAGGCTGGGTTGGTGCTTCAGCAAATTTGGACCACATTTTAAAATTGTGAAATCTGAAAGGGCAAAAAAAGAAAATAAATTTGTTGAAAATTGCCTAAATTTAACCTTCACTTGTTTGCATTTTGCTCTGGACAGTGGACAGTCGCAAGACAGAATTTTCATCAGCACCGTCCATGTGCAAGCACATTTTTTTTTGTGATTTGAGCAACAAAGACCCATGGTCGATGTGCGGAATGCAGAAAATGAAGTTTATCTGAGCCTTAAAATTAAACATTCTACTACAAATTCACAAGCAATTAAATCAGAAGCATGCACAGTGCATTGCTGGCTGGTTCGGCACCATATTAAACTTTAACTAAAGTGACATAAGCAAAAGACAGTTAAACTCACCATGATGTTGCACTGCCCACTGAAAGTGATTTTTGATGTGATAATACATCAGTTGTGACATACTGGTGTAATTGCAGAATCGGCACTCACTAGTGCAGTTTTTTTAAATACTGCTCACATTCCCCCTTGCTTAACACAGTTTTGTGCACTTTTGCAAGGGGAAATGGCTCTTAAAAGAGCTTTTGGGTTATAAAGTGAAGAACAACAAAAAAGAGGAGAGAGATGGAGGGGTGGGGATGACAATGACAAGGATCTGCAAAAAGAAGGAAATACAGAGAATCAGTATTAGCATAAAATGTTTTTTACTCGTGCGGGGGTGTCCAAAGCCTCAACGCACCTGTCTAGAAGTTTCTAGTATGCCTAATAAGATCTTGATTGGCTGGTTCAGGTGTGTTTAATTGGGGATGGAGCTGAACTCTGCAGGACAGTGGTCCTCCAGGAGCAGGATTGGGCACCTGCTCTAGTGCATATACTGTATAGCAGCATAACAGTAAGTAATATAAAAAACGAGCTCTACTTTCAAGGACTGTTAAATTAATCATACTTTTTGTTTTATTATTATTTTTAAATGTAGTTTACTGTTTATTTTAATATATGAATAACTAATAATACTAATACTACTACTAATAATAATAATAATAATATCTAAATATTTATCATTTAATTCACAGAAAAAACTATATAAATTTGTATAGCTATTATTAATATGAATTTGTCCTATATTACTTCTGCTGGTTCAGTTTTGCCACTGTATTTATTTTTAAGGGGCTTATTTTGGGAACACTATATTCTAATCATAATCCCACCGAAACCACACACACTAACGTTTCTAATGCTGCCTTCAAGTGCTCTCGGAATTATCTTAAATACGAGTTTCCTAGGTAAACATTGCACATGAATGCCCTCCCATTTCGAAACTTTAATGCGATGAGCTCGTAATCACAACTTCAATAGTGAGAATTATTAAATTTCCGATAGAACGTGAAGGCGGCATTAGGCCTACGATGCTTTTGGGAAATGCAGACATGGTTGTTTTAAAAGCAGACTTTCACACATTGCGTGACATGGTTGAGTGAGTAAAGTTATGCGATTTTATTTTTAAACTACTTCATATTTCCTTTTAACAACACACTAAACGGCACTTCAGAATTTAAAATTGTAATTAAACAAATTAGACAAGAGATGTAGCTCATCTGTACTCACCATGCAGCGAAGAACAGCATAAATGAAAAACCCTTAATGACTTGACGCCACTAACCAATGAGAACAGTTGTAGGCGGGACGAGACGTGCAGCCCCGCCCCAGGTGCAGCCCCGCCTCGATCTGCAGGCTGCAGCCGGGTGAAAGATGGGGAGGAGCCGAAGTCTGCTGCCGTTTTCATTTGAAATTTAAAGGGGAAGAATCGCAAGATTTTTAGGGGGGCTGAGCAGAAATGTAGGGGTGCTAAAGCCCCCCTAAAAATGGCCTAGCGACGCCCGTGCTCAGCAGTATATGTATGTTTACATGCTCATGCACTACAAATCATCTTGTACTGTTCACCAGCCAGCTGCTTGACTCAAAATGTTTCTCTCTGCACATGTACAGTATTATGTGAAGCATTCGTATAGTTTGTGTAGTTTGTATTGTTTATCTTTTATCTTTATTTGTATAGGGTAAACATTTATATATAGTATACTTAGTCAAAATCTGTCAGTAGGTTAGTTGTGTATAGGTTTATAGTGTTGTATGTCTGTATTTATGTAGCACCGTGGTCCTGTGAGGCACGACATCTCGTTCCACTGTATGTCCCCACATGTAGCGGAATGACAATAAAGCTCAACTTGAACTTGAACTTGAACTTGAATGCAGCTAAAAGCCAAGCCACTTTCATGGTACCTAAAACCCAGGATTGGTGCAAACTAAACTGAAATTTACCTGGCTAGCCAGCTAATCCGGCTTCGTGGTACAGGCCCCTACACAACCCAAATGTTCAAATTTGTGCAACGCATTTTATGGATGACCGTTTTGTGAACCTAGGAGAGTACAAGGCTGGCTGTGCACAAAGGTTATTTAAAAAAAAAAAAAAAAACGGAATAAAAGGGTAAATTCCGACTTTGCTATGACAATCTGGCACTTCCGAATCAGCAACTGTAAGTATGTTTTGTTATTAGTTTAAGTATTTGCTATTGACTGTTCAAATGTGGAGTTTTGCGCAGTGTAGAGTAACGTGTTGTGTGTGTGTGTGTGAGAGAGAGAGATAGGGTCACATCACAATGGTGTCAACTATCTTAACCGCGGCTTGTGTACTGCAAATACATACGAGCATCATCACTGTGTCTGTCAGGCGACTCTATTCCCCTTTTGGGCTTGAACTGATGGTAAAACTAAGGACATTATTAACTGTCTTTTTATTTACTTTGAAAGCTGAAGCTCGCAATTATGGTAAGGGGCGTTACATTTCCGATGCGTGCTTGTGGTGTTTGGCCAACACAATACACTGTGTCAGCTGGCCAATCAGAGTAGACTTGTTGGAAGGAGGGGCTTTGTAGATAACGACGCGTTTGAGAGAGGCGGGGTATAGAGGAACTACAATAATGTACAGTATTTGAAAAAGAATGTGTTTTTTGAACATTAAAGCATGTCAACATATTCTGTTACACCAAACACACAAAATAATGATCTTTAAAAAAAGCATCATATGACCCCTTTAATGCCTTGAATTTTATGCTAGCAGCTTTTGGTAGCCAGTGCAAATTGATAAATTGAGGAGTGACGTGCATTCTTTTCGGCTCATTAAAAATTAATCTTGCTGCCGCGTTCTGGATTAATTGTAAAGGTTTGATAGAACTGGCTGGAAGACCTGCCAAGAGAGCATTGCAATAGCAACAGAACAAGAGCTTGAACAAGGAGTTGTGAAGCATGTTCCGAAAGAAAGGGCCTGATCTTCTTGATGTTGAATAAAGCAAATCTTCAGGACCGGGCAGTTTTAGCAATGTGGTCTGAGAAAGTCAGCTGATCATCAATCATAACGCCAAGCTTTCTGGCTGTTTTTGAAGGAGTTATGGTTGATGTGCCTAACTGGATGGTGAAATTGATGAAACGATGGGTTTGATGGAACCACAAGCAGTTCTGTCTTGGCAAGGTTGAGTTGAAGGTGATGGTCTTTCATCCCGCAAGAAATGTCTGTTAGACAAGCTGAGATGTGAGCCGCTATCGTCAGATCATCAGGATGAAATGAGAGGTAGAGTTGAGTGTCATCAGCATAGCAGTGATATGAAAAGCCATGTTTCTGAATGACAGAACCCAGTGATGCCATGTAGACAGAGAAGAGAAGTGGTCCAAGAACTGAGCCCTGGGGCACCACAGTTGTTAGATGTTGCGACTTGGACACCTCACCTCTCCAAGATACCTTGAAGGATCTATCTGAGACGTAAGACTCAAACCACTGGAGTGCGGCTCCTGAGATGCCCTTTGCCAATAGTGTTGACAGGAGGATCTGGTGGTTAACCATGTCAAAAGTAGCGGACAAATCCAGCAAGATAAGTATTGAAGATTTGGAATCCGCTCTTGCCAGTCTTAGGGCTTCAACAACTGAGAGCAAGGCAGTCTCGGTTGAATGTCCATTTCTGAAACCATACTGTTTGCTGTCGAGGAGTTGTACTGTGTGAGAAAGGCAGAGACTTGGTTGAACACAGCTTGTTCAAGTGTTTTTGCAATGAAAGGAAGAAGGGAAACTGATCTTTAGATGGAATAGATGGAATAGGATCAAGCGGACAAATAGTAGGACGATTAGAAAGGATGAGTTTGGAGACTTCTGCCTCAGAGAGTGAAGAGAAGGATGTGAATGAGTGTATGTTTGCTGGTAAGATGTGCTTGACAGATTGTGGTGTGGAAAATTGTGCACTGATGGTTTTAATTTTATTAATGAAGAATGTGGCAAAGTCGTCAGCTGTTAGAGTTGATGAAGGAGGGGGAGGAGGACAAAGGAGGGAGGTTTCCACTTTTCCGGTGTGATATGTGATGAGAAAAGGAAGAAAAGCAAGGCTATAGACGGTTTTGAACCCTATAGTCGATCGCATCACACATTACGTCCCTGCGCATTACTCTCCAACCTACGCCACTGCAAACGCTATTTGTCTTTGTCCAACGAGATGAAATGAATGACACAAGTGTGTTTATTCTCAACTTTTTTCTTGAAATTTAACAAGTTTTTTTTCTCATAATTTAATGGCTTTATTCCAGTAGCGTAGCCAGAAAAAGAGACTGGGTGTGCATCAGAAAACCTGGGTGTGCCACATTTGTTGTCAGATTAATGTGCAAAAAACCCAGACTCTGCGTATTACTAACATTACAGAACAGACTGGGCTGATATAGCCTACTCATAACTCAGGCTCGCTACGTGCCCCCCCACGATTCACCTTGTGCCCCTCGATCATCCACAGGATACTTTAAAAAAATGTTTTTTTGTATTTTTCTTGCGCTCCCCGCAGCATGCTTCCCTACAACTCTCCCCTCAATGACAGAATTTCATGTGAAATGTTCACACCATATTACCATCATTTTAGATTCCGACTTGTAAAAAGCATTCACATCCTCGTCCTTTTTATGAGCCATTTTCCGAAGCTTTCTCGCTCCTCAAGATGGCCACCGACAATCGCATAGCCTTCAACAGCTCTTTAACTGCGCTATAGTCTCTAGTCAAATGCGCTCAAACTATTGTAGCCTAATCATTAACTACACACATCATAAACCCCTTTTAGGCAAGTACCATTTATGTCACAATATATTTTAATAAGACTGAATTTGTATTTAACCTGATGATCACAGGTTTTAATAAAAAGACATGTTAAGTTTCTAATTAGGTTACCCTTTATTTTGATAGTCCACTTTAGACATTCTACTAACTATAAGTAACTTAGCAACTACATGTCAACTAATTCTCATTAATTTGCAACTACATGTCTACTAACTCTCAGAGTAGACTGGTTTAGGGGTTAGTCAAATAATTTGACATATACTTGCAAAGATTTGTATAGTCAGTATGTTGTATGTTGTGAGCCCTTCAAAGTAAAGTGTAAGAAGATATTAAGTAGACAATCTACTAATACTCTAATGGCTGCTAGTTGACATGTAGTTGCAAAGTTATTTACTGTTAATTTAATGTCTACAGTGGACTATCAAAATAAAGTGTTACATTGAGGGGCGCTGCTACGGATTCTGGGCCTTGTGGTCTGTGTGGGTCCTAATGCCCCAGTATAGTGACGGGGACACTATACTGTCAAAAAAGCACCATCTTTCGGATGAGACGTTAAACCAAGGTCCTGACTCTCTGTGGCCATTAAAAATCCCATGGCACTTCTCGTAAAGAGTAGGAGTGTAACCCCGGTGTCCTGGCCAAATTGCCACCATTGGCCCTTGTCAATCATGGCATCCTAATAATCCCCATCAACTTGATTGGCTCTATGACTCCCTCTCCTCTCCACCTGTAGCTGGTGTGTGGTGAGCGCACTGGCGCCGTTGTACTGTGGCTGCCGTCGCATCATCCAAGTGTATGCTGCACAATGGTGGTGGTTTGAGGAAAGACCCCACCCACACGATTTTAAATAGCTTTGGGTGTACAGCAATACACAATAAAGTGCTATAAAAAGCATAATTCATTCATTCATAAATTGTCATGTTTGACGCTATGTTAAGCAAACATACTACCTATCCCTGTTGCCAGGAGCAACTGTTTTATAACTACTATTGAAAAGTACATTCATGTATAAGATTATGTCATTGTTTTTAAGAAGGGCAAAAGCAAACAAGGGTAAGTGAGGGTTTAAAAGAAAAGAAAGGGTTTAAAACAGTGTGAATAGAAAGTTGCCAGTAAAAAATTATCCAAAATTTTAGGTAGGACAAAAAAAGAGCATTTTATTTAACATGTTAACCCATACCTAAGCTTGGGAATCCAAAATCTACAGATGCATCTCAATAAATTAGAATGTCGTGGAAAAGTTCATTTATTTCAGTAATTCAACTCAAATTGTGAAACTTGTGTATTAAATAAATTCAGTGCACACAGACTGAAGTAGTTTAAGTCTTTGGTTCTTTTAATTGTGATGATTTAGGCTCACATTTAACAAAAACCCACCAATTAACTATCTCAACAAATTAGAATACTTCATAAGACCAATAAAAAAATTTTTTTTAGTGAATTGTTGGCCTTCTGGAAAGTATGTTAATTTACTGTATATGTACTCAATACTTGGTAGGGGCTCCTATTGCTTTAATTACTGCCTCAATTCGGCGTGGCATGGAGGTGATCAGTTTGTGGCACTGCTGAGGTGGTATGGAAGCCCAGGTTTCTTTGACAGTGGCCTTCAGCTCATCTGCATTTTTAGGTCTCTGGTTTCTCATTTTCCTCTTGACAATACCCCATAGATTCTCTATGGGGTTCAGGTCTGGTGAGTTTGCTGGCCAGTCAAGCACACCAACACATGGTCATTTAACCAACTTTTGGTGCTTTTGGCAGTGTGGGCAGGTGCCAAATCCTGCTGGAAAATGAAATCAGCATCTTTAAAAAGCTGGTCAGCAGAAGGAAGCATGAAGTGCTCCAAAATTTCTTGGTAAACGGGTGCAGTGACGTTGGTTTTCAAAAAACACAATGGATCAACACCAGCAGATGACATTGCACCCCAAATCATCACAGACTGTGGAAACTTAACACTGGACTTCATGCAACTTGGGCTATGAGCTTCTTCACCCTTCCTCCAGACTCTAGGACCTTTGTTTCCAAAATACAAAACTTGCTCTCATCTGAAAAAAGGACTTTGGACCACTGGGCAACAGTCCATTTCTTCTTCACCTTAGCCCAGGTAAGACGCCTCTGACGTTGTCTGTGGTTCAGGAGTGGCTTAACAAGAGGAATACGACAACTGTAGCCAAATTCCTTGACACGTCTGTGTGTGGTGGCTCTTGATGCCTTGACCCCAGCCTCAGTCCATTCCTTGTGTAGTTCACCCAAATTCTTGAATCGATTTTGCTTGACAATCCTCATAAGGTTGCGGTTCTCTCGGTTGGTTGTGCATATTTTTCTTCCACACTTTTTCCTTCAACTAAACTTTCTGTTAACATGCTTTGATACAGCCCTCTGTGAACAGCCAGCTTCTTTCTCGTATGGAGAAGGTAATTCATAGCTTGATCAAGGAGGACCAAACCGGTTTCATCAAGGGGCGCAATGCGTCTGACAATATGCATCGACTCCTTCATATTCTTGACTTTGCGGACTCCCACCCGACCCCTTGTGCGGTTTTCTCACTGGATGCAGAAAAAGCCTTTGACAGGCTAGAGTGGAATTATATGTGGGCAGTTCTACAATGTTTCGGCTTCGGTGAACACTTCATTTCTATGATTAAGACATTATACCACTCACCTGCAGCATCAGTCATAACTGGTAATATTATTTCCCCCCCCCGTTCCCTTTACAGCGGGGAACGAGGCAGGGATGTCCGCTTTCCCCCTTATTGTTTTGTCTATCTCTTGAACCCTTAGCACAAGCCATCAGGAAATCTGAAGTATCGATTAAGATTCATGATCATAATCATAGTATTTCATTATACGCTGATGATGTTATTCTATATTTAGACCACTTTGATGTTTCAGTCTCTAGTATAATTAAGGAATTTGATCATTTTAGGATATCGTTTTGGATATGAATAAATCGCCCGGTCATACATAGACTATCTTTTTTCTTCACCCATGTGCACGCACATCCAAAGCATGCACACAGGAAAAGGGTTTTTAAATGCATCTGATTGATCTATCAGCCATATGCACGTAAAAATGCATGCGCTCTTATTTCAATGTTGTTGTTAATGTTGAGGTTATTTTAGTTTCAAACATTTAGTTTAACTGCACTGTTAAAAAGGGCGATTTTTACCATCCAACTGAACTGTGTGCATGTATTTTAGACACTTACATTGTTCTTGCTCCATCCATGCAATAACTGCGTCCTTCTATCAACCGGGTTTTCTATTTGCTTATACTGCTGAGTACTCTGGTAATATCAACGGTATGACCCATTTCAGGAGCTGACAAAATTACAATTTAAAATCAGAGCATAGCTCACATTCACTAAAATATTGAAACGCTAATGATGCTGACTCAAAATGACAATGCCGGTGATTGACAATCAAAGCAAAGTGCGGTTTGAATGCCCCCTCCCCCCACTGAACTGGAAGTTTTGATTGTTTTTTCACCCGAGTCAGACCTGTCTGTTACTGCATGAAGTGCAGGGCTCCGCCCCAGGAAAAGTGCCCGTCAAATGCTGGCATGCTCTGTTTCTCCACTGGCACCTTCTTTGTCTATTTTTTATTTTTTTTTGTACTTTGTATTTTTGGTGAAAAATAAATGCAGCAAAGTTGAATACTTTAGTTTTATTCTACTAAAGTGAAAGTACCACAATTTAATTATACTCAGGAAAGTAGAAAAAATGTACTCAAGTACTGTAACGAAAGTATTTGTAATTAGTTACTTTCCACCTCTGATCACCATAAAGTCATTTCATATTTTTCCGATTACAATGTTTCTTGTGCTAAAAAAATAAAATAAAAAACATTTATTTTTACAAGGTTTTTCAAAATTCCTCTTTCGTATGTGAAATAAGCAACAGCTTTATGTTTTTTCTGAATGATATGCAGAGCAACATGCACTACACACTTACAACAGTTCGGAAAAATAGTTCTGTGCTTCCGGTTCCTGTTTGCCATGCTGTTGAGTGGTTTGCGTTTGTAGCTCTGTGTAGCTTTGTTTTTCTGTTGGAATCTCTATCTTACTTAATTCCCACCATATTTCTGATATTATCTAAAAATAATTTGACATCTTTCACTTTTAAATGAAGTTCCAAACGTAGGTTCGGGAGGAGCCTAATCATTCAGTCCTGTCAATCATTGCTACGAGCGCTTATAAGCAGCAGCCGCTGCACCGTCCCAGTGACAATTCTTCAGGCATCCTTCCGCCTCCCCTTCTCTTCTCAAATTTTCTCTTTCTTTTTCCCCTTTCTTTTTCTTTTTCACAGCGTACAATCATAGAGGGGGGTTCTTACTCAGAGCTCGAGCCGAGCCTTGGGTTCGAGCCTCCTTCGAGGACAACAAAACAAATTTGTTTACCATTATCTAGCAGGACTGAATGGGCAGGCAAACTCATGAATCTTTTAATTTAAACCTCTAGCGCAGTGCGGTCCTTTCCGTTAGCCTGTTAGCTTGTCATTCCCATTTCCATTCACGTTTCCTATCGCTTTTTTTCTCTCTGCCTCACTCTGTTTATTTTCTCTCTCGCTCTGTTTTTCACTCGTTCATCAAACAACTGTGGTATGTCGGAATCATTCTACAATCACGGTGCATAATGGCTTCTTCTGTTATTGTCACTTGCCCTACTTGCCACCTGTATAGTTTAGCTTTCTCTTTCAGCGGCGGGGGATTCACATATGATAAATGCAAGGAAATAGTTAGGCTGACACAGAAGATTTCAGAACTAGAGACATGCATCCAAACTTTAATTGAGGATAGTAAGAATGTGAGGGCCTTAGATATGACTAGCTTAGTGAGTCCTGTAAATTGTTCGGTTCCGGATGCAGAGCCCCCGCAGCAGGACGACTGTGTTGTGGGACAAAACACTTGTAAGTACGATGTCAGACACTGTAATATGCTCTGGTCCACTTCCTGCTTACCGTGTTTATGAGAAACAGTATGTAGTGTCATCACTCAATGGATGGATGTCTAAGTGATGCCTGCAGAATAACATAGATTTCATAGACAATTGGGCGAATTTTTGGGGCAGACTTGACCTGTTAAAAAGAGATGGTCTTCATCCCTCCAGGTGTTCAAGTTCAAGTTCAAGATTTATTTGTCACATACACGATTATACAGAGAGTATATAACCAGCAGTGAAATGTGAGTCAGGTCCGCTCCATGGACAGTGCAAATATTATAGAATACAACACAGAGGAAATATACATAAAATGAAATGAGTAAAAAATAAGATATAAAGAACAAAATATAAAAGAATGTGCATGACAGTATACTGTAGACATAAATATTAAGGTAAGTGTAGTGTGTAACGGGATTAGCATGTCACACTAATGTATCGTTCAGTATGGGCCAATTGATCAGAAGATAGGTGCGACTACTGGAGAGAGGAAAACAGCACAGCAGGTGAGTGAACAATCAACACAAAGTCCTGTTTTCTGATTCAGTTTGATTTAGGAAAAATGTACTCTTTAGTTTTTTGCTCAAAATGTGTAAATCACATACAGTAGGTAAACAAAATACAATAAATGATAATATCCACACTCTTGTTGGGTTTTTTACAGGTACGTGGACTCAGTTTTGGACATTTTCGACTCAATTGGAAACAGATTCTCATACACTTATAAATAATAAAATAATAAAATAAAACTCTTGCAAAAATTCAACACTTTGTCAGATTGCTTGGAACACAACATTTAAAGAAAACAATAGACAATGCTTTCACAAAATATTGTGATCAATAACTTGAATACCTCAAAAATTTAATCAAATAGACAATCAGTTTGATTCGTCTGTATATCACTCAATATACAGAATGAAGTTCTGAATTTTCACTTTCAGTTGAAAATGAATCACTTTCTCCTCAAAACTGAATAGTCTGTCGAATGTGAATCAGAGGCTCAAGATTTGACAAATTAATTCAGTTAACCTGAGTTTATGAATTGAATAAATGAGTTCAGAGAACTGTTGATTCTTTTAGAATAGTTCAGGATCACAGTTAATGTCTTTCGTTGAGAAATCAAAAAGGGGAAAAAAACAAGATGATTTCAATGAGTCCGAGTCCCGTTTGTCCAAAAGTAAAAGAAAGAATCCTCCTACCAGTTTGATGGCACAAAACGCAGTTCAACAGAGAAAACGGTTCCATGGGTGGCTCGCCATATACAAATTGCACACCTTGTGCATCCATCATGAATCAGGAAACTCGTCACAGAAGAACCCGAATCTCACAAAAAAAACCCAGCCTTGTAGAAACACAAGGCAGAACAATAATTAATCTTCAATTCAAACAATTTCATCATTAAATCACGTGTATGCACTTCAAATAACACGAACTCAACACTTTAACACTTCTTGAACACATTGACACTTAAATACCATACTTTACTATACTTCATTAGCTCATTGATATATTCACACGTGCGTTAGCTTTAGCCCATGTGCTATCCACTTCGGCTCGCACGGCCTATATAGAACACACCTCGTATCGATTCTCTATCAGAATTGCGGCACTTTTTTTTGCATAAATATCAAGTTAATGTTTGAATTTTAACTCACCAAGGCAAGAAATGTATATATTTTCAAACAAGGAAGTTCATTTGTGGCACTTTGATGCTCCGTGGGTCTGCATCGATCTGTTTCACAAGTCTCCGCCTCATCCGCTTCTTACTCCGGCAACAGCTCCTTCATATTATTGCATCAGATCAGAAATCCTGTTTTTCTGTTGTATCCGATCACTTTTCTCTAAATTGATCACTTACATGGAGGGGCTTTGAAGATCGCTCTGTGTAGCTGCCTCATCTCGCTCTCTCTCTCGCTCTCTCTAGCAAAATCGAGAACTTTCTCTCACACGTTCAGCAAATAGCAGATAGGCGGGGCTTAGTTCACTGCTGCTACTAGCTCTTAAAGAGCCCAGCACTTTCTGAATCTTCCTTAATGCATATATTATTTATTACCCGGGTTACATAAGTATGACTGTACAAGAGAGGAATGTGCAAACAGGTTGTACATGGTTGACATGTAGCAGCAATCTCAAAAAATAAATAAAAAAATAAAGATACCAAAACACAGAAAGTGTTGTGTGAAAATGACACTGTCAGTATGAGGTAGAGAATAATGAATGTGAATATCTTACTGATTGTTAGTGATTATAAAGTGGAGTCATGATGATGTTAAGAGGCTGAGTTTGAGTTTAGGAGCCTGATGGCCTGGGGGAAGAAACTCCTCCTAAGTCTCTCAGTTTTTGCCATCAGGCAGCGGAAGCGCTTACCAGATGGCAGCAAAGTGAAAAGACAGTTACCAGGGTGATTTGAGTCCTTGATGATTTTGACAGCTCTGCTTCTGCAGCGTTTGAGGTAGATGTCCTGCAGAGAGGGGAGAGCAGACCCTGAGATGCGCTCAGCTAAGCGCACAACTCTCTGCAAGGCTTTGCAGTCTTGACTGGAGCTGTTTCCATACCACACCGAGATGCACTGAGTCAATACACTTTCTATGGTCCCTGAATAGAAAGTTTTCAGGATTGTTGGTGAGACCCCGAATTTCCTCAGCTGTCGCAGATGGTACAGAGGTGGTGCCGCTCTTCTCTCTAGAACTGGGGCCCAGGTCAGGAAGCAGACTGGCTAAGGACAGACTTGCTAAACCGACTGTCTGCTAGCCATCTCACGTCACAGAAGTCAGTTAATTCTCTACACATAGAGACTCTTTCACCTAGATATCATATTATAGAGACTGTGACTGTTCCCCGAACTAGCAAATACAAAAAAATGTCCCAAACAATTTAATGGTTTAAATTGTAATTGTAATTTTAAATGTTAATTAAATTTAATTGATGTTCAACAAACAAAAACATATACCTGTATAATACAGCTAAACAAATGATAAAGCTTGGCTTAATAAATGTTAGATCCCTTTCTACAAAAGCGCTGACTTCCCAAAACCATAACTAACTGAACTGACTTCAAAACTGACACAGTAGGGTGACATTTATACAACTGGACTAGTCCATATGTAGCACGTGTCAAATAATATGCACTTGCTGCTAATATTAACCTTAGGCCATTAGGTTTGACTATGGAGATGTAATTAAAACAACAACAATTGAGTCAAAATAAATATTTGTATTGAAAATAACTTTTGTACTGGTTACTGTGTTTTTTTTTAAGGAAAATAAAATTAAATGATAATCAAACAATTGTCACAATTTTCTTTGTTCAATATAAGATCACAATTGCACGAATTTTCAACTCCAATGAAATTAATTGAACAATTTCACCTGACTCTCTGGTCGTCTATTTGTTCAGTAGGGTGCACCTTTTAGGCCAGTGATTTTCAATCCTGTTCCTCGGGACCCACTGCTCTGCACATTTTGCATATCTCCCTTATCTGACACACTCATTTGAGTTCATGGAGCTCTTTCCTAATGAGCTGATGATCTGAATCAGGTGTGTAAATTAGGGAGACATGCAAAATGTGCAGAGCTGTGGGTCCCCAGGAACAAGTTTGAAAACCATTGCTTTAGGCTATGCGAAATTCCTAGAATACAACACTTTTGAGATCACCATAAACATTTACAATGTTCACAATTAATAATTTTGACATTTCACTCAATTAAAGTCAAAAATAACTCATTGGTGTTGAACACAAGGCCAAATAAACAGTTCAGAATAAAACTCAGTTCAAAAGATTTGTTTGGAAGGTTCAGTTCAGTACGTTCGTTTGAAATGTTCAATTCAAAAAGATTCAGTTCAGGAAGTTCATTGAAATGTTCAGTTCAAAAAGATTTGATCCAAAAGATTCAGTTAGAGTAATCCAAAAATCAATAGAATAGTGGAGAAATAATTAGATTCAATCATTCCAAATGACAAAAACAGATCCGTCAGAGCAGAAACGAAAATACTCTTGAAAAGTCTCTCAAAACACAGCTCAGTTCGGTTTATGAAACCTAGTGGGCAATCAGAACTTTCCTACCAATTTCCTCGGGTGATGGTTGGAACTTAACTCTCACAACAATCAGTGTTCATCTCGCTGGGAAGGCTCGCCATCTTACATCATCACGCTGAAATAAACGTAGTTCCAACGTAGGACAAAAGACCTGACCAAATCCAAAGACAATAAAACATATGAAGATGTTTTAATTCCCTCTGACGTTATTTTAACTTTTTCAAAGTTACGCTGCTGCTCGTCTCTCACCAGCCTCGAAGAGAAAAGAAAATGGCTACTCCCATCCAGCAACTAGCGTGGTGGGGCGGGACTTCAATTTAGACTTCACGTAATTGGACAATCATTAAAATGTCAATCATCACACTGAAATGCTTTTCACTGTTTTATACCATTTTTTCTTATATAATTTTATTCATTTCTGGTTAGTTTACTGTTTTAACAGACTCTTTAATTATTTCCTTTTTATAATTCATTTTCTAAATTATACAGGGTTACACATATTACACACAAGAGGGAAAACAGAAAACACAAACTTCAAGGTACAAACAAAAAAACAACAAACTACTTAAATGCTTGAAACAAAGATTAAATATAAATCTTAAATTAAACCAAACAAAATGCAATTAAAGAAATAAAAAAATAATAAAGGGAGTGCTCCTAAACTCAGATTGTTACCTGTATAAAAGACACCTGTCCACAGAAGCAATCAATCAGATTACAAACTCTCCACCATGGCCAAGACCAAAGAGCTGTCCAAGGATGTCAGGGACAAGATTGTAGACCTATACAAGGCTGGAATGGGCTACAAGACCATCGCCAAGCAGCTTGGTGAGAAGGTGACAACAGTTGTTGCGATTATTCGCAAATGGAAGAAACACAAAATAACTGTCAATTTCCCTCGGTCTGGGGCTCCATGCAAGATCTCACCTCATGGAGTTTCAATGATCATGAGAACGGTGAGGAATCAGCCCAGAACTACACGGGAGGATCTTGTCAATGATCTCAAGGCACCTGGGACCATAGTCACCAAGAAAACAATTGGCAAGACACTACGCCGTGAAGGACTGAAATCCTGCAGCGCCCGCAAGGTCCCCCTGCTCAAGAAAGCACATGTACATGCCTGTCTGAAGTTTGTCAATGAACATCTGAATGATTCAGAGGAGAACTGGGTGAAAGTGTTGTGGTCAGATGAGACCAAAATTGAGCTCTTTGGCATCAACTCAACTCACCGTGTTTGGAGGAGGAGGAATGCTGCCTATGACCCCAAGAACACCATCCCCACCGTTAAACATGGAGGTGGAAACATTATGCTTTGGGGGCATTTTTCTGCTAAGGGGACAGGACAACTGCACCTCATCAAAGAGACGATGGACGGGGCCATGTACCATCAGGGCCAGGGCATTGAAGCCCGCCAGGGCATTGCAAACGGGTCATGGATGGGTATTCCAGCATGACAATGACCCAAAACACATGGCCAAGGCAACAAAGAAGTGGCTCAAGAAGAAGCCAGTCTCCAGACCTTAATCCCATAGAAACTCTATGGAGGGAGCTGATGGTTCGGGTTGCCAAACGTCAGCCTCGAAACCATAATGACTTGGAGAGGATCTGCAAAGAGGAGTGGGACAAACCTGGTGGCCAACTACAAGAAACGTCTGACCTCTGTGATAGCCAACAAGGGTTTTGCCACCAAGTACTAAGTCATGTTTTACGAAGGGGTCTAATACTTATATCACTCATTAAAATGCAAATCAATTTATAACTTTTTTGAAATGTGTTTTTCTGGATTTTTTGTTGTTATTCTGTCTCTCACTGTTCAAATAAACCTACCATTAAAATTATAGACTAATCATTTCTTTGTCAGTGGGCAAACGTACAAAATCAGCAGGGGATCAAATACATTTTTTCCCAACTGTATCTTTCTGCAGTCCAATAGATGGCAGTGCAGTGGTGGCACCTAGTTGGTGAGATGCAATGCTATAAAGTAAATAAACAATGTCCCGGTTTTTTACTCACAAAGAGCTTATCATACTTGTTTGCTACATAAGAAGGGCCCTATGATTTCCGCGATGCAGAAAACACGGACAGAATCACAGAATCCAGTTATAAAACCAAAATGTACCATATAACGCAGAATTTCGCAAAATTAATATTTTTGATGAATTAAATCAAATCGCAATATAGACTAGTGTCTGTGAATATTAAACAGCACAAATACAATTTAAATTTGAATCCTCATGTTCTGCATGTTCATTTGATTACCAGAAAGTACACAACTCAGAATTTGTGGGGGGAAGAAAATCATACGTGAAGTTTACCGTTTAGTGCACTGATGTCAGACTCAATTTGGATAAAGTTTATTGTTAAATTGTTAAATACCCTGCCTCCATTACATACCTTTGTCACATCATTATACATATAAGTGTTTGATCACCACATTTGAGTGTTCATTGCAAAAAATGTGTTTATGTATATATATTCTGTTTATGTATATACTGTATTCCCACATGAATGGGAAATGTGTCCAAACTTTTGACTGGTACTGTAATATTGGTCGATATATCAATATTGGATTTTTCTTACTACCTAATATTCGTATCAGCCCCAAAAAAAACATATCGGTTGGGCTCTACTAGAGACGACCTCAACAACCATGAATGTCAGCAGAGACCATGTCAACTAGATGCGCCCTAGAGACAGATCCCCTGCGAAGACCTCGTCACCTCGACGACCATCGGCACAAGACCACAGGAACCAGACGAGTCCTCTGCTCAATCTGACCTTTGTTGCAGCCTGGAATTAAACCACACCATGCTGGTCTCGTCTGGCCAGAGGAGAACTGGCCCCCAACTGAGCCTGGTTTCTCCCAAGGTGTTTTTCTCCCTTTCTGTCACCGATGGAGTTTTGGTTCCTTGCCACTGTCACCTTTGGCTTGCTTAGTTGGAGACGCTTGACTGATTGCACAGACACTATTGGAAGAGAGCTGAACTGGATGATGACATCACTGAATCATCAGTGAACTGACTTTAGCTGGAATATGACTCTTTTTGTCCTCTTGCATTGTTGACAAACTGTTGACACTGTAAAGCTGCTTTGACGCAATCAGTATTGTTAAAGAACCATTACTTGACAACAGGTTTAATAGACTTTCCTATATTTCACTCTTTTTTTAGTTCTTCTGTAGTCTAGGAATAATAATATCTACCCTACTTATATCTTTCTGCCTCCTTGCTACTTTAATGTGAAGTAGTAAGTCTCTGTATATCCACCTACTGTCTAATAGTTAAAGGGGTCATCAGATGCAAAATTCACTTTTATATGGTGTTTCAACATAAATGTGTGTTGCAGTGTGTGTACACAACCACCCTATCATGTTAAAAATCCACCCAGTGCTTTTTTTTACCTGTTAGCCTGCACCAGGATGCCGGCGCACTGAACGCTCTTTGTTTGCACATGTCATTGTTTGTGAATAGATTAAATGAAACGGGACAAAGTTAATCTTGACAAACTATATATCATTCTGAAGGTCTAAGCCTCAAGCATCGACGAAAGATCACTGTTTTTCGATAGAAAGCTTATAAGGAATGTATTTGCTAAATTTGTGTAAGCAGTACACATCAAAACATTTATAAAAAAACGCAGTACATACCAGATTCATCCTGATAATGAGACACAAACGCGTCCACTGCTGTAAATCCCAGTTTTGTTAGAGAGGTAAGGGTCCAATGAACAACATTCCATCAATAACTTTTAGTCCAATGAAACAATAACGTTGTAATTTGGATCGTTATTCCTTTGTTTACGTTTCATTTCTTCAGGGAGAGTTATTGTTTGTGTCCGTTATGGAATAAATTACGCTCAAAAACAGCGTCTTGGTGGGAAAAATCAACACAGTTTTGTAGCATACAGTCTCACAAACAGAATGAGACCATCCAGAAAAAAAAGGTGAAAGATATGCGGAAGATTGTTTATTTGAATTCTGGCGCTCCCTCGTGACAGCGCGTGACGCACACTGTGACGCACCTGTCATCTGATGGGGCGTAACTTTTGTAACTTTTTTTGGACAAATAAACCTTTTTTTCTTCAACATTTTTCATATATGTTTGCGTGTTTTGTGGGGAATGTGACTGTATCTCTATGATTACCATCTGTATGGCTGATAATCAGCGTGTAATTGCTGACTGTTGACGGCTATCAGTGTGAATGCAGTCTATATAAAAGGCCATTATAATGTGATTATTGACTATATGGGCGGCCATCTGTATGATTACCATCTGTATGAATGATTATCAGTATGTGATTACTGATGTATGAGCACCTATCTGTATGTCAGAAAATCAGAAATCAGAGTATGTAGGCTACTTGACATTCAAAGTTATTATTATTTATTTTTTTCATCACTCAAAAAATATTCTTATTGTATTTTTCTAGTGCTCAAATAAATCACTTATACGATGTCTAAGATTCTGTCTACTGTTTTATAATTGAAAACTATGCAGGAGTTTGTATAATGACTAAATAGCTTGTAGAACTCTTCAATACATTTGGCAAATATTTTTCCTCAAACGGGGGGGGGGTATTACCATGCAGTAGGTAATGTTTTCTCAGTGGTTGACATGTCTTGTCTACATTGACAGATGTTTTGTGAATATAGCTTGAAAGTTATTAGAGGACTTATATTTAGATTTCTTCGGTCACATGTGAAAAAGGTCAGGATAAAAAAAAAAAAAAAAACTAAATATGTTATCTTTGCTAAGATAATAGTTAGGCCTTTTTGCACATTTATGGTCTCAGTTACTGCACTGGATTTGTTACAACACTGTTTCTTCATATAGTCAGTGAGCAATGATTATTTAGACCGGATAAAACAGCACTTTTCACCCCAATCACAGATCTCACTGTTGTCCCATGGGCTTACTACACATACCCTACTTTTCTCATTCTCTACATATCTACTTCCTTCACTCTCAGTTAGTCTCAGTTAGATCTCTCTCTTCCTCCTATTTTCTCCACCCCCTTCCTGCTTGCTGTCGTAGATGTGACGTTGGTCAGCCTGTCATGGGAAGCGAACAGGAATTCTTGGAGGAGCTTGTAAAGAATCTGTGCCTGGTCATCTCTGAGTCTTAAAAAGGTCCAGCGTGCCTTTCTGCTGAGACTCTCTCATGTGAGGCCAAACAAGAGAAATATATGGATTTGGTTGTTTGTTCACAGAAGTCTCTTAGAGACACATTTCCTGAAACATTCTGAATGAAATATTCTCAAGAGGTGTGTGAATTACATGGGAAAATGCTCCACACCCACCATAAGCAGCACTGGCCAAGACTGCCACAGTGTACAATCACAAGATCAAACCATGGCTTTTAATTTTTTTCATTGCTATACAGATATTTATTTTCTGTACTGGTGGCGTTCGGTCAGTTGACCTGTTGGTGCAAGCCAGCTAATGCAGTCAATGGAAAAACTTTGGAAAGGTACACTCATTCTCTCTCCTTTCCCATTTGACAGGCTTAAAACTCCTGACATGTTTAGCAATTGGTGATCACAGTCCTCATTTTCTGCCTTTTTCCTAGAATACCCTGCAAGGTACAGCACACTGCTGTTAGCAACAGTTTGCCACTGGATGGCTTAGGTTATTCCCAGCAGCCTTTTCCCAAGCCAAAACTTTTATCAGTGGGCTCCAGCAGTACTGTGAAGCCCCCTGGAGGGAGTGTTGGAGGAAGTCGTAGGATGAAAAAATGGGCCATTAAAAGTCATTCACAGGCCCCATGGGTTCATTAAACTGCCTTAATCTTGTATATCAAGGCACTGACCATCTCAGAACTCAGTTTGGTTACAGAGTGACTGCTGTATCCTTCCCCTAAATGTCAGATTACAACAGCTCTATTACCTCTGCATTTCCTTTCTGTTAAATATACCAGGATTTTGGGAATCAAGTAAGTCTTCTGCAGTGGCTAGTGATAACAATAATTAGAAATAAAGGGTATGGACAAACAAGCAAACATATAGTGATTGTTACACAACTTACTCATATGATATAGTGACTACTTTAAAATACTTAAGAACAATCATTTTTGATACTCCACATATTAAAATCCTCTCCAGTGTGTTCACTGATTAAATGCGTGCAGCTGAAGTTTTCTAAACCCACTGGTGTTCAAGCCCAAACCAGAAGATACATTAATGACCAACAACTCAGAGAAAGCAAAGCAGTCTGAGAAAAAGAGCTCATAACAGCAGACCACAGAATAAAAAAGTGAGAGACATATGACGAAAGAGAGTGAGAAGTGTTTTAATGTATTATGTTGTTTCTAGGTTGTCTATAGACTACTGGCTCAAGTAAAAAAGTCAACCTTCTATGTGATATTCTAGTCTCTAGATATGGCATAGAGAGTAAGGACCCTTCTTAAATGACACCAGGGAACGGTTGAACAGTTGTACAAATATAAAAACGAAATGTTATGGAGTAACACTGAAAAAAGTGTGCTTAATTGCAGAAAAAAAAGGTGTTCGCTAGTGACATTCCTTAAAGTTACACACAGATTTTCAGACATTTGAAAACAATTTACCACAAAATGATGGGACCTATCTACTCACATCTTGTATTTATAATAAATTTAGGGGTGTGGTTCAAATCAGTCTCAGCCAATGGACTAAAAATACACTGTTTCGGTAGTTACATAAAAATTGCAGGACACTTTTTTTTAATAAAGTTTCATGATATACAAAGAATATATATATATTTTTTTTTTACTTCACTTTTTTTAAAACATCTAAAAGATATTTAAAGCAACAACAACAACAATGGAATAAAATGCAAAAAAAAAGTTAAGTCATAAGTTGAAATTTGGGTTCAGGACAGCAACCTCCCAATTGAAAGTACTCAATAAATTATGATTTTATATATATTAAGCTTACTGATATTTTAAATATTATTGTGGGTTTCAATAGATAGTAAAAGGATCTTATTAAACATCTACGATTTGAATTCTTAAAAGCTTTTTAAATGTGTTTTTTGGCTGTGGGACAGCAGTTTGGATCAATTCTGTAGAATGGCCCATATATGGGAGTTGGCATTAGTAGTGACCAGGGGCGTCGCTAGTGGGGGGAAAAGGGTGACAGAGTGCATAGGGCCCAGAGGTCTGGGGGGCCCACGATCGCCTACTGGCCATCGGGAGCACCGGGACATTCTATTCGAGTAGTGGGCCGATTGCCGAAACGAGGGAGACCTCCCTGATATTAGGCGCTGTTTTTAAATGACAGCGCATGCGAAACCGCAAAGTAGCCTTCCCCGATGCATCCGCCAGCCGTGCGTCAAAGCAGATCTCCCGCACAGCGCTGGCGAACGTGCGCCGCGCTTCGGCCACGATTTATAAGAGATAAAGTCGCTTGATCCATTCAGATGTGACACAGAATTATTTTACAGTCATGTGATATGAGAACATTAAAGTTTCTGTAGTGATGCTGGCTGAAAACTGCCACGACAATGAGGTATATTGGAAAACGGCACTAGGCTTGTCAATTCAGCACCATAGTAATTTAACTTCAAGTTATTAACAATGTTTACAATTTACAATAATACAAATAAAACAATTTATTATAAATTTTACTGTTATTACATATTGGGGAATATTTTAAGTTTATAAAAGGTGTTTTGTAGTTTCTTCATGTTTAGTTTTTAACTACAATTTTTATAGTTTATTATTACTTATTATTTATTTTAAAAACCATATAACCATGGTAATGAGGACCATGCAGGGGCGCAGATGGGATTTTTTAACTGAGGGGGACCAAGACCGGAGGTGGGGGGGTGTGGGGGGGAACGGAAAACAAATAACGATTGCTAACGGTTGCCTGTTACATTACAGTACATAAAATTTCACTTACCACATAAACAGAGTAAGGAAAGGTGACTGAGGACGATGGCGAATGGTTTGCAGATCCTCAGCACCACTGGCAATCTAATCTTGTAAAATGTGTGGTAAGTACTGCTGCTCCATAGTATAAACAGAGTGGATTAGTGTAATGTGGGACACTGACTAATGTGGGACACCTAAGCTTCAGTGCGTTTATCTCTTCTTTTACAACAATAAAGTGAATATGATTGGTGTTGAATTCAAGCAGGGGTTTCAAGTTATTGAAATCACTTGACTTTCTGGAAATTATGTCAGAAATGTGGCCATGAAAATCATCAAACAGGAAATACCTCTTGTAAAGTTCACTCAAAGGTCAGTGACATAGGATTTAGACAAAATTAATGTTAAGGAAACAAATCTTTTATAAATAAAACAATGTTCTAAATTGTTATAAAATTATATTGTAATGTATTTATACAACAAATTTTGCAATAATATTGTTAAAATGTGTTAATATTTTCTATTTAAAGAAATCTTTGTCATCCCACTTTAGAAAAGGATGTTTCAAAAGTGGGACAGTACGTTTTGACTAATGTGGGACAGTCAAATATTCTATGTTATTCAATTGATAAAATGTGCATTAAGAAAGTTAAATGCCATGCATGTAATTTTGTTAATTTTGGGGCGTATAATGCAGCAATATTATTTGTTTTAAGATCTAGATTAACAATTTTGAGACTAGAGGACGATAAGATCTTGGACCATGATAAGGCCATGACTGGCCAGGACTTCTAATTTCTCTTATGGAGTGTTTTTACATAACAATTACAATTAGATTAACACATGCTTTTGAAAATACATGTTCCATATTCTTACCATATGCAGAGTTTAATAACAATTTTAAAGGCATTCCATGTTCCAAAGTTTGAATCTTTTAAAAATAATTTATGAAATTATTTTTAATAATTAAATTAATTATTATCTTTATAAGTCCAATTTTATATTTTTGACTTCATTACATGGTTATTATTATTGTTGCTGCCAGAAATCTGACATTTTTTAAGATAAATTCCTTTAAATAGTATAAGATTTCTGTGTTAAAGTTGTATTTAACATTCCACATATGAAAATATAGGCTACTAGTTTTTTAGACAAACTGATGAAGACAGCAAACACACCGTAGGCTTACTAAATTAATTCAGCAAACATGGTTATGCACATTTAACCAGGAGTTTTAAATGTGAAGTTTGCTTTGTAAAACTTAAACTATTTCTAACACAAAACATAGTGTCCCAGATTTCAGCATGTACTGTCCCACATTAGAAAATCCACAAATTCTTAAACGATTTGGCACAAGGAGCACTAAAATGTGTGCCATTTCCCCTTTAAGTAAAATATCTAAAAAAATAATCTGATTTAGCTAGGAAACATCTTGGGGATTTCAAAATGGTCTAAGATTTTGATTTATTGCTTTGGCTTCATATGGAAATATGATACACAATTCAAAATTGCAAAAAGTGTGCCACATTACACTAAACCAACCTACCTGCCATCGTGAATCTCTAGAGTGAAAGTGAAACTAAAAAGCGATCGTGCATTCAAAAGCAGTTTCAGTGCCAGGCATAGTAGCGGCTCCCTGATGCCCGCAATTTATATACAGTATAATATACATTTAGCCTATATACAGAGGGGGGGGAACAAACATCGCGGAAACAAGCGAAGATGACAAGCATATTCAAGCAAAAGCCAACATGGATAAGTTGTGTGAAACAAAACAAAATCAACGTTACTCATCTATCAAGAAGAAACAACGCAACCTCGGCATCCGATTCGAGCCCTTCCTGCTCCTTGAGTTCTCTCCACTCTTGCCTGATCGTAACCCTTCTTTTTAATGTTTTGTTTCTCTGATATTTTCCTATTTTTTTTATCTGCCATCTCTCTCTATCTATAGTCGATCTGCTAATATCCGTCCTGTGCACTCAAATAGAGCACTCTCTTCTCTCTATCAGTACAAGACACGCCCCCTTACTGCTGATTGGCTACAAGTGTGTTTTGGGTCTCGGTCAGACACTGCGGTCAAAAGCGTTTTTCAAAAATCGCTCAGTGCACGTTTAAGGAGCGGCAGGCCGGCCGTCACTACTTAGGCTAATGTACATTGCAGGAAACCCTGATTAATCCTCTGTTTACCGATGTCGCCTTTCGTAGAGGGGGACAGATCAGGTCACTATGAATCTGGGGGGGTCATGTCCCCCCCGTCCCTAGTGCCATCTGTGCGCCTGGGACCATGGTTTTACTTCTTGTGACCACCATCCTACTAATACTAGTCAGCTAAACTCTGGATTCTAAGCAAGAACTTCTTTCTTTTTAGATGTTTAGCTCTAATTAATTTTAATTCATGTAAAATGTTAATTCAATAAGGGCCTGATTAAAGATAAATATCAGTGTCTTATATAAATTATGTGTTTATTATTTACAAATAATAAAGTTCTTAAAGGGAGATTCACCCAAAAATGAACGTGATTTTGAGGGGGCCCCATAGCAAATTTTGTGCACAGGGCCCAGAATTCCTAGCGACGGCCCTGGTAGTGACAACACCATTTGGTAAACCAGGGGTGTCCAAACTTTTTTTTAAAGGGGGCCAGAATCAACGATGTGGACACTCCAGGGACCGGATGCTTCTCCCCATATATATAAGTAGTTGTAACCAATACCATGTGTCAGATTGATGATTTATGACCTGATTTATGACCCCTTCAGCGTTCATTGACAGGTTGTCATGTGTCAAATGTGTACATGGTCAGATTTATGACCTGATTTATGGCTATATGACCCCTCTGTCACCCTGACTGTCACGTCACTGACATGACAGTAGGGTGTGTAAATCAAAAGATCAAAACAGATGTTAGATTTGACATTTGATGGATTTATGACTTGATTTATGATGTTTTTACCTCTCACCTGTGCCATGGCATTTTTATGGAGTTCCTTCCTGACCTGTAGCTAGCTTCCAGTTTGGAGGTGTTGGGTTCTTCCTGATTGTGGAAAAATGGCTGAACAAAGGTTGTGTATCGTCACCTTATGTTTGTTTGATCTGTATGGTATATGTTAATGCCTAGACAGGGATTCTTCCTGATTGTGGAACAATAGCTGAGCAAAGGGGTGCGTATTGTCACCTTAAGAGGATTGTCACGGCCGGCTCAGAGCCACGACAAATGAGGGAGGCAACGAGAACGCAAAATGAATAAACAAGTATTTATTTACAGAAATAAAGGTTACAACTCATAATAAGCAAAATAAAAACTAGGTTAACACAAGATAATAATCACAATCCAACATAACCAACAGGCCTGTAGAACATAAATCCCAAACTAAACTAATGCATAAAGCAAACAAATAATCACAACAGAACAACCCAACATAACGAAAAAACCAAAGAGGGTAACAGAGGGCTGAACAGAGGTCCAAAATCCCTTTTGAACTTCTCTGCAGGTGTTTCAAATGATGATTACCCCCAAGTCCCGCCCCACAGCCGGCTAAAGCAGAACGGGCATAGAGGCACGTCACACACCCCCCCTTAAAAAAATAACCCCTCATACAATCATCAAAACCCAAAAAAAATATTCAAAATAGCGTACATCCCAACCTCCTAAATAACATCACACACTACCTTAAACCTATCTAGTCTTCAGTGGCTTGCCGAGCTCGGGGCGGCTTTTAAACACTAAACTCAGCAACCACAACAATCCCATAACCAGGACTGCTGCAGAATACTGAAGTGTACCCCCACTCAGAATTACCACCCAAAACAAAAAAAAAACAACAGAAAACCCCCACTAACTAAACTGGGATGTACATCCACAAAAACACAAATAAAACATAACTATACACACAACTCTCCAATACATATACTCCCAAATAACAACGATGTCCGCATCTTCCAGAATCCACTCCTCTCCTCCCCCCATAATACTCATCAACCTCGGCGCCTAGGAGAAGAGATAAGATGGAGAGAGAAAACTAGAAAAGGAAAAGCAAAAAAACATTGCAATAACATGCATTATACTCGTGATAGAGCATCCGCAATCACGTTGTCGGCACCCTTAATATGTCTTATATCCAGATGATACCCTTGTAGAAAGATACACCATCTCATGAGTCGCTGGTTTGGGTTCTGTAAAGAATGTAAAAATGTTAGAGGATTATGGTCAGTATAAACCACCAACGGCCCTCCACCTGAACCCACATAAACCTCAAAATGGATCAGCGCCCAGATCAAAGCTAGGGCCTCTTTCTCAATAACCGAATAGTTAAGTTGATAAGAATTAAACTTTTTAGAGAAATACCCGACTACACAATCTACCTCATCTTCTGAGGTCTGCAATAAAACAGCTCCCGCTCCCACATTGCTAGCGTCAACCTGTAATTTGAAAGCTTTATCCAGACGTGGTGCAACTAACACTGGGGACACCGTGAGGAGCGATTTAACATCCTCAAATGCTCTCTGACACACCGAGGTCCACTCAAATTTGATTTTATCTCGAAGAAGGTTGGTAAGAGGAGCTGCCACAGTAGAAAAATTCTGACAGAACCCCCTATAAAAACCAACCATCCCCAGAAACCTCATTAATTCCTTTTTTGTAGTAGGAATAGGAAATTGATCAATTGCGGTCACTTTAGCTCGAACGGGACGTACATGACCTTGACCTACTACTTTTCCAAGGTAAGTAACAGTGGCCTTAGCAAACTCACATTTACTCAAATTTACCGTAAGGTTAGCCGCAGCAAGACGATCAAAAAAAGCTCTAATCTGACATTTATGTTCCAACCAAGTGTCACTATAGACAACTACATCGTCTAAATAAACTGCACAACCTTCCAAACCTGCAATAACTCTATTCATTAACCGTTGGAACGTAGCTGGGGCGTTTCTCAAGCCAAAACTCATAACCTTATAGGAAAATAGGCCTGACGGAATGACAAATGCAGAGATCTCTTGAGCTCTAGATGTTAACGGCACCTGCCAATAACCTTTTAGCAAATCAAATTTGCTAACATAGGTGGCAGACCCAACTTGATCAATGCAATCCTCAATTCGAGGCAAAGGGTAAGAGTCAGGTTTAGTTAATGCGTTTACCTTCCTATAGTCTGTGCAAAATCGATGAGAGCCATCAGCTTTTTTTACCAGTATACACGGAGACGGCCAACTTGAAAAAGTAGGCTCAGCCAAACCATTTTCCAGCAAATATGCAATCTCATTTTCCAACTGTCGCTTTTTCTCTAAAAGGAACGTGATAGTAATGCTGACAAACAGGTTTAGCGTCCCCCACATCAATATCATGTTCAATTAGAGTCGTTTGTGTTGGAGTATCAGGAAAAAGAAACACATATTCATTTATTAGAGCAGACATATCCAAACGTTGAACATCAGAAAGATGCTTCAACATCACCCCTAAAGTCCTAAGGGCTTCAGTATTTGCTAAACAACCTTGTGTAACTGATTCACCAGGATCCAGCCCTTCGTCATCAGAAACAGGCATCGCAGGAACACCTTCTAAAGATGTTTCTCTTCCTGTGCTAGCCAAAAGCACAGGTTTCACTCGGGTTCCTTCTGGATTCTCAACAGTTAAAACAGAATTAGGGTTTTCCATAATATCACGTACAAAATAGGGTTTTAAAAGATTCACATGACAAACACGTGTCTTCTTCCTCCTCTCAGGAGTTTCAATCAAATAATTCAAATCTGAAACCTGCCGTAACACCGTATAAGGACCCACAAATTTTGTCTGAAAAGGAGAACCCACAACCGGCACTAAAGCAAGAACCTGATCACCAGGCTGAAAAACTCGAACCTCTGCTCGACTGTCAAATAACTGCTTCATTCTATCTTGTGAATGCCCCAACTTCACTTTTGCCTGCTCCCAAGATTCATACAATCTCCTGCGAAAGTCACTTACATAATTCAAAAAATGTTTTGGAGGATCAATACCCTTCAAATCCTCAGACAAAAGTGACATTGGACTACGCACAGAATGTCCAAACACAAGCTCGTTTGGACTAAACCCTGTGCTTTCTTGAGCAGCTTCTCTAGCAGCCATAAGGAGCCAGGGCAAACCCTCTTCCCAGTCGCCCTTCATTTGCGTACAATATGATCTAAACAGAGACTTCAGCATCTGATGAAAGGGCCCCCTGACTTTGAGCATGGTAGGCACTGGCTTTTTGATGTTTAACGTGCAACTGTTTTAATATTTGAGCAAATATTTTCGAAGTAAAATTCGAACCTTGATCCGTTTGTATAACTTCAGGAATTCCAAACAGAGCAATGAATTGCGTTAAGGCTTTTAACACCGTCTTTATAGTGATTGAACGTAATGGATAGGCAGCTGGAAACCTAGTTGTCTGACACATTATTGTAAGCAAATACTTACTACCTGCCCTAGACTTAGGTAATGGGCCCACACAATCCACAATCAAATATCCAAATGGTTGATTTACCACTGGGATTGGAAAAAGTGGTGCAGGTTTTAGGGTTTGGTTTGGCTTGCCAGTCACCTGACAAGTATGACAGGTCTTAATATATGCAGACACATCTCGTTTTAGCTTAGGCCAAAAGAAGCTTCTCAGAATCAACTGATATGTTTTTTTAACACCCAAATGGCCTGAAGAATCATGCGCTGTTCTCAAAACAAGATCACAAATTTTCTTTGGAACCACAACATGATGTTTTATTAACAAAGTTCGGGAGGAGCACGTCAGATACTTAGCCTAATTAGACACAAGTGGTACGCCATCAAGCTAATCAACACACAGGTATAAATACAGCTGACATACCTCTATTCAGTTGACGGCTAATCAGCATCTGGTTCACTCGTCTGTTGTTGTCCACAATGTCCCATAGTGAAAATTCCTCGTCGGGAGACGAATCCATCTCTCCCCCGGTCGCTTCGCCACAGCCAACCGGCTCCGGGACTACTACTTCCCTGCCTAGCCATGCAATCGAGCCCCAGGCTCCTTCTCGCGGGCGGCCTTCGACTCGTTCAGCCACTCGCCTCCCAAAACGCCCAGGCACACACTCGCCTTCTCCAGCGAGAACTCCAGCCAATTCCCCGGCGTCATCCTATCGGTCTACCAGGCCAGTATTTCCGCCTATAGAGAAATGGACAGTGGCGAGTCTGAGGCAGGCACTGACCAACTCCGACATCCAGGCCCCACGCAAGTTCACTAAAGCGGAATTATATGACTTATACAAAAATCTCAAACCAACTAACCTCTCTCTCCAAACCACCCCAGCCTCAAAGGTTGTTAAACATCATAATAAACTTACGGTCACGCCTCACTGGACTCCTCCACCTTCTTCCAGCTCTAAGACCAGCTCCCGAAGGGCAGCAAACAGCGGCGCCAGGCCATCGGCAAGCCAGGGCCGCGCCCCGGATTCTGTTGACGCAAGGCCCGGCGAGGATCCGGCAGCGGCTCAGCTTTCCGTCGCGGCTCCCTCCTCAGCGATACCGAGACCCACCACCCAAGCGGGCGTCTGGCCGCCTCCGCCACCACTCTCGGCCCCGCTGCCCACCCCTCTCAGCTCAGAGCCCTCAGTCCAAGCAAGCGCTTGGCCGCAATGGCCGGCTTACAGAGCCCCGCCACCCGCCCCTTTCAGCTTAGGACCCGCAGCCCAAGCATGTGTTTGGCCGCACGGGCAGCCACACTCAGCCCCGCAGCCCGCCCCTTTCGGCTCGGGGCTTACAGCCCAAGCAAGCGCTTGGCCTCTGTGGCCTCCCCACTCAGTCCCACAGCCTACTCCCTTCAGCTCAGGGATCGCAACCCAGGCAAACGCTTGGCCGCACGAGCTGCCAAGCACAGCTCCGCCTCCAGCCCCCTACAACACTCTCCTCCAGGCGAAACCATCATACTCGCTCTTCACCGCTACACCTATGCCTCTCCCTTCAAACGCCATCGCCGCGGAACCCCCGCAAGTAGCTCACAATATCCGAGCGCAGATTTTAGCAGAAATTCAGGATGCTGGCTCCAGAGGCGGACCAATTCCCAACCCCAGTACCTCCATATTCAGAATTAATATTTCCATAAATCACCCATTAAAACCCCTCCTCGATGATTCACTCGACACCATCCTCCAAGCTGTCTCTACCAGAACACTCCAAACATACGTGACAGCATGGAGATGCTTTAAGTCATTCCATCTCTCTTACAACATGCCATTTCCAGATTTTTCTCTACTCTCAATAACCTCATTTATCTCTTTTCTCAACAACATTAAAGGCCTCCAAGTCAGTACCATCAAAAGTTACATAAGCGGCATCCAATTTTTTCATAAGCTCACGTACGGCGCTCCCTCACCCGAAATGAGCAATTCTCAAACCTCCATGTTGATCAGAGGAATCCAACGATCCAGGCCGACTCGTCCTGATTCCAGACTACCCATTACTTTAGACATCCTCACCAAATGTATCCACTCCCTCCGCACAAATTACCAGCCCCATAGTACCGCCCGGACACTCGACGCCATGTTCATTTTAGCCTTCTTCGGGTTTCTAAGATGTTCAGAGCTAACCATCTCCTCTAAATTCGATCCGGCCATCAACCCCACCATCTCAGACCTAACAATCCTCGATAGCGAAACCATTTCTTTCCTGATCAAACAAAGTAAAACAGATCAAGTTAAGAAAGGTCATTTCGTTTACATCTTCAATCTCTCTTCTCCTATCCAACCTTACCAAGCTGTCCTCGAGTACCTCCGCTCCAGAATTTCCCAGGCCAAATCCCCTCTCGAACCTCTGTTCTTAAACGAGGCCAAAAAACCCGCCAGTCGCACCTGGTTCCAAAAACATCTCAAATCTGTCTTGCTATCGGCAGGCATCTCAGCAAAAAATTTCTCCAGCCACTCCTTTCGCATCGGGGCAGCAACATCAGCAGCCCAAAAAGGCCTCACCAAACAGCAGATCCAAACCCTAGGAAGATGGTCTTCAGAAGCTTTCCAAAGCTACATCAGAACGAACCAGTTCCACATTAAATCAGCCCACCAGATTCTCATTGCGTAAAAAAAGTCCCACGCTCGGCGAGGCTCACCCGTCTGACACCATGAATTTTCACATCTTGTCGAACACCGGCCAGAGCCTCCCTGCTAGACAACTTACCTTTTCCACCCTGCGGCAGGAGAGCCTTACCCAACCAGACTGCGAGCTTCCATCTCCAGTCAGATGACGGCGAGTGCCTCCCGGCCACCTAACTTTACCTTTCTGTCTTTACCTGTCCGTCACAGTGAGCCCCGATCTCCCGCCGGACGCCGGCGAGAGCACTCCCGGCCAGACAACCTTACCTTTTCAAGTTTCACGCTTGGCGACGCTTACCCGTCCGACACAGTGAGTATTGTGCTCCCATCGGGCGTCAGCAAGAGCCTCCCAGCCAGACAAACTTACCTTTTCTGTCTGCTCGCACCACCACATCAAACCCCCGTCGAACGCTACATACCCGGTCGGTCAAGCAATCGCAGCTTTCAGTCCACCACCGGCGAGGCTTTACCATCCGGCTCACGAGTATTGATCTCCTGTCGGATGTCGCGAGAGCCTCCTGGCCGGACAACCTCACCTTTTCCTCCTACGTCAGCGCCGCTGGTCCATCAAACGGGTGAGCACGCTCACCTGTTGGATGACAGCTAAGCGTCCCGACCAAACTTTACCTTTCCGTCTTTACCTGTTCGACACAGTGAGTCTTGATCTCCCGTCGGACGCCGGCGAGAGCCTCCCGGCCAGACAACCTTGCCTTTTCAAGTCCCACGCTGGCGACGCTTACCCGTCCGACACAGTGGGTATTGTGCTCCCGTCGGGCGTCGGCGAGAGCCTCCCAGCCAGACGACTTACCGTTTCATCCTACGGTCGGCGAGACTGACCCGTTCGACTCAGTGAGTATTGGCCTCCCGTAGAGCGTCGGTGTCGGTCTTGGCCACCCACCTATTTTCCGTCCGACGGGCGACGAGGCCTAGCCATCAGTCTGCCCGCCGAACACCGTCCACCGTCCACCTGTCTCTTCTATCCTCACACCTTTTCCCCCGCCTGGCGAGGCTTACCCGTTCGATGTCCTGAGTCTCAATCTCCCATCGGATGCTGCGAGAGCTCTCCCAGTTCCGGGTTTTCTCTTCTCCCTACCCGCCGGCGAGGCTATCCGTCTGACATCGTAGTCTTGATCTCGTGTCAGACGTTGACGCTGGTCTCCCGGTGGGCTCCTGTACTTGCCGCCCGCAAGTGAGGCTCATCCATTCGATGCCGTGAGTCTTGATCTCCCGTCGGATGTCGCGAGAGCCTCCTTGTCGGACGTCCCAAACTCTGTTTATCTGTCAAGCCAATAGGACCCACTCGTCCGACGACGGAGTATTGTGCTCTAGTCGGAGGCTTCATGGGACCTCTCGGCCAGATTCCGCCCTCTGTCCTCTGATCAGCAGAGGCTGTACAGACTTTAGCCTCAGTTACATGCGTAGCAATACGAGGTGGCACTGAATTTTTAAACTGCTCCAACACTACCAGCTCCCTTAAATCACTCAAAGTCTTGATACCAGAAGCAGTACACCAGCGATTAAAATGAGTATGAATTTCTCTCACAAATTCTATGTGTGTTTGTTTTTCAGATTTTTGCCAACCTCTAAATCGCTGTCTATATGCTTCTGGTACCAATTCATAAGCTTTTAAAATAGCCAATTTCACACAATCGTAGTTTTCTGAATCCCGAGTATCTAGAGAAGAAAAAACTTCCTGAGCTCTTCCCGTAAAGACACACTGCAATAATAAAGTACGCACTGAATCTGGCCACCTTCTAGCATCAGCTACCCGCTCAAACAAAGAGAAAAAGGTATCAATATCCTTTTCATCAAATTTTAATCCGCCCGATAGCCACCAGAGTTCGCCTCACCATCATATTGACTCTCACACTACACAGCACACTGGACTGCATTTCCCATCATCCATTGCATTGAAGACACACACACAGCTGATTACACTAATCACGCTCACAGCTGAGAACTATTACACAATCACTATCACCCAATCACACACTCTTTATAAGCCTTGGACTTTCTCTATGTGATGCAGAGTATTGTATAGCATATATCACTCTCCTAGCGATAGCTACTCTACGGAGCCCAGTTAGTTATCATAGTCTTGCCTTGCCTTGTGTATTTTCTAGTGTTTTGATTCTTGCCCGTGTTTCTGGATTAACCCTTTGCCTTCACGTTTGGACTCTGTTTGCACCTCTCTCGGACTATTGCTCGTATACCTGGATTATCTCTCTGCCTTGCCCTGTTGGATATTGTTCGCCGATCGTCAACCCACGCTTGTTCCCGGAATACTCTTGTGTCTTGCCCTCAACATATCTGCATACTAATGTTTGACCCTGCCTGTATTTGACCATATTATGGAATAAAGCCTTGCATATGGATCCGCATGTCTCACGTCTTGTCCGCCCCGTAACAGGTGTTATGGGTTGTTCTTTGTTTTTGGGGGGATGGAAGACATCCAAACACGTGTCTAATATCAAAACCCTAAACGGTTTAGTTCTGCTTGATCTATAGGCTAAATGTTGATAGCTAAGACATCACTGTTTTGATTGTGTATGAAAACTGAAACATAGAATTAAAGAATTCACCAAGACCATATTTCTATATGCATCTGAAAAGGTGCTATGTCCAGGGGCGTGTCTAGAGGGGGGGCACGGGGGGGCACGGGCCCCCTCAAAATATGCTGTGCCCCCCCCTTGTGCCCCCCAACAGCGCAGACTGATCAGAGTATAACATCTATGGTGCGGGAGCAGTTCAGGTGCATTTAAAATCTCACGCGCTGCCGCTGATGTCATACATTAATCGGCACTGTAGCGGCGCTTGAAGTAGAACACACCTACTCACTGTCTGGTTCGCTGCCAATTATTTGCCGTATACGATGCCATTGGATTAGAGTGCTGTCAATTTCACAATACTCAACACCATTGGATGCTGTCAATTGCACAGCTCAAACAGGAGAAGCGCGATTTCTCAGGCTGCAGACCACTGTCTGTTCATTGTAAGTATTAAATTATAATTATAGGCCTATATATATATAAGCTCCTTAGAGTTTGTGGTTATTTGTGTTGCCGCAATGCACCTGCACCGCTTAAAATAGAAATCGTTATGTTACCTTTCTTCCTGTTGTTTCAAAGTTTAAAGGCAAAAACACTTTCCCAAATAGTCTGCAGTAACGTGGTAAACGCTAAAATGTGGGGTTTAATAATGTTCTGACACTTGGAATTTTAAGATGTAGAATAGTGAAAACACCTGTTTGTATTGAATAAACAAACGCTTTTGCGTGGTACCGTGGTAGTCTTGTATTTTTTATTTTCGTTTGCAATGTCCAAGAACAGCTTCACATTTAAATGATTTTGTCTTTAATCAGATGAGAATATGGCTATTAAACATATATTTGATGATTAAGTTAGAATTTATTTTTATTTTTAGACAGAATTTTGTGTAAAAAATGAAAAGGGGACAACAGCAGCAATACATTCAAGGTTTCTTCGAGAAGAAACCATGTCAAAGACAGGTAGATACAGTGCAGTGCAGGTCAGAGCCAATCCACCCGGCAGGGCCAAGTTGGCCAGCAAATTAGCAAGTCAGAGCCAGCCACATAGGGCCAGTGAGGACTACACCAGCCATCTATCTGCAGCAACGGGTGAAAATCAGAACATGTATTTTTTTTTACAAAAAGTTCACTAGACACACACTAGTGAATTTTTTGTCTGTTTGGACAATAAAAGTTGAGAAGAAGTATTGTCTGATCAGTGGTTTTTATTTATAAAAAGAGAGATGAGTTGTCCAGGCACTTGTGCGGTGCCATTTTTATGTGACTTTTACATGACTTTTCCTATGGGCCCCCCCTGGCTGGTTCTTGGTCCCCCCCTGTGCCACCCCATTAAAAAAATCCTAGAATCGCCCCTGGCTATGTCCGGGCATGTTTTCCTTTATCATCTCTATGTGTGTCTGCTAACACCTTTGTAGGATCAGAACAACCTAATCTGTAGGTTGAATAGATAAACTTATAAGAAGGAGTCTTAAGTTAAAAATTATTCAAACCACCAACTATCCACTATCCACGAGCAGGGCTGGACTGGGACAAAAAATTGGCCCTGGCATTTTTTGGTCCAGGCGGCCCAACACCACTTCTATATATATATATATATATATATATATATATATATATATATGATAAAGTTTTTTGAACAGTAAGATTTTTACTGTTTTTTTTTTAAAGAAGTCTCTTCTGTTCACCAAGCCTGCATTTATTTGATCTTAAATACAGCAAAAGCAGTAATATTGTGAAATATTTTTACTATTTAAAATAACTATTTTCTATTTGAATATATTTTAAAATGTAATTTATTCCTGTGATTTCAAAGCTGAATTTTCAGCATCATTACTCTAGTCACATGATCCCTCAGAAATCATTCAAATAGCTTATTCTAATTTGCGGATCCAATTTTTTTTATTATTATTATTATGTTGAAGACAGCAGAGTAGATTTTTTTTTTCAGGTTTCTTTGATAAATAGAAAGTTCAGAAGAACAGCATTTATCTGAAATAGAAATATTTTGTAACATTCTAAATGTCTTTATCATCATTTTTGATCAATTTAAAGCATCCTTGCTAAATAAAAGTATTAATTTCTATAATTTCTCTCCCCCCCCCCCAAAAAAAAATAAAAAATAAAATTATACTGACTCCAAGCTATTGAATGGTATAGTGTGTAATGTTACAAAAGCTTTTTATTTCAGATAAATTCTGATCTTTGGATCTTTCTATTCATCAAAGAATCCTGAAAACAAATATTCAACTGTTTCAAATATTGATAATAATAATATGAAAATATGTAAAAATGTTTCTTGAACAGCAAATCAGCATATTAGAATAATCTGAAGGATCATGTGACACAGAAGACTGGGGTAATGATGCTGAAAATTCATCTTTGAATTTTGCAAATGCATAAAAATGTAAAATGTAAATCTTTGATCACAGGAATAAATTACATTGTACATTTTAAATTACATTGAATTACATTCAAATAGAAAGCAGTTATTTTATATAGTAAAAATATTGCACAATATACTGCTTTTGCTGTATTTAGGATCAAATAAATGCAGGCTTGGTGAGCAGAAGAGAATTCTTTAAAAAAACATTCAAAATCTTAGGCTATACTGTTCAAAAACTCTTGACTGGTAGTGTAGATATGTAGCCTATCATTGCATCTAGTTGTTTTGGATAAGAATAAAATGTCAGGTCTGACAATATCGTGTCTTTTTTCATTTAAATCTAGATTAATTCGCATTGGCCCATGAAAACCTCTATGAACATACAACCCCAAATCAGAAAAAGTTGGGACAGTATGGAAAACACAAATAAAAAAAGAAAGTAGTGATTTCTAAATTTACTTTGACTTGTATTTCATTGCAGACAATATGAACACAAAATATTTCATGTTTTGTCTGGTCAACTTCATGTCATTTGTAAATATACATCCTTTCCTGTCATTCAGACCGGGAACACATTCCAAAAAAAGTTGGGACAGTAAAGCATTTACCACTTTGTAATGTTGCCATTCCTTTTCACAACACTTAAAAGACGTTTAGGGACTGAAGACACCAAGTGATGAAGTGTTTCAGGTGTAATTTTGTCCCATTCTTCCTGCAAACAAGATTTAAGGTGGGCAACAGTACGGGGTCTTCGTTGTCGCATTTTGCACTTCAAAATGCGCCACACATTCTCTATTGGAGACAGGTCGGGACTGCAGGCAGGCCAGTCAAGTACCCGTACCCTCTTCCTCAGCAGCCAGGACTTTGTAATGTGTGCAGAATGTGGTTTTGCATTGTCTTGTTGAAATATGCATGGACGTCCCTGGAAAAGATGTCTTCTTGAAGGCAGCATATTGTGCTCCAAAATCTCTATGTACTTTTCAGCATTAATGGTGCCATCACAGAAGTGCAAGTTACCTTTGCCAAGGGCACTGACACAACCCCATACCATGACAGACCCTGGCTTTTGGACTTGTTGCTGGTAACAGTCTGGATGATCCTTTTCTGCTTTGGTCCGGAGCACACGGCGTCCATTCCTCCCAAAAAATACCTGAAATACTGATTCATCTGACCACAGTACACGTTTCCACTGTGTGATGGTCCATCCCAGATGCCTCCGAGCCCAGAGAAGTCGACGGCGCTTCTGGACACTGTTAACATAGGGCTTCCTTATGGCACAGTACAGTTTTAACTGGCATTTGTGGATGAAACTACGTATTGTGGTACTTGACAAAGGTTTGCCAAAGTAGTCCTGAGCCCATGTGGTGATATCGCTTATAGATGAATGACGATTCTTGATGCAGTGCCGCCTGAGGGATCGGAGATCACGGTTGTTCAGCTTAGGCTTGCGCCCTTGTCCTTTATGCACTGAAATTCCTCCAGATTCCTTGAATCTTTTAATTATGTTATGCACTGTTGAAGGTGAAATATCCAAATCTCTTCCTATCTTTCTTTGAGGAACATTGTTTTTAAACATTTCAATAATTTTCTCACGTATTTGTTGGCAAACTGGCGATCCTCGGCCCATCTTTGCTCCTAAAGGACTAGACCTTTCTTGGATGCTGCTTTTGTACCAAATCATAATTACAATCACCTGTTTCAAATCACATCATTATTTAACCAATTTACCTCATTACTAGCCCTAAATTGCTCCTGTCCCAACTTTTTTTGGAATGTGTTGCAGGTCTGAATGACAGGAAAGGATGTATATTTACAAATGACATGAAGTTGACCAGACAAAACATGAAATATTTTGTGTTCATATTGTCTGCAATGAAATACAAGTCAAAGTAAATTTAGAAATCACTACTTTCTTTTTTTATTTGCGTTTTCCATACTGTCCCAACTTTTTCTGATTTGGGGTTGTACTTGAATTGACTTGGCCTAAAAATCGCGGGGGAAGAATTACGTTTCATTAAAAAGTGTTTGCTTATTCACTCGTGGCGCGCGCACACATTAGGATAGGTTAGATGCCTGCCTCTGTTGCGAGTCCCTATCAAGCACTTTACTGATTCAACTACTCTCCTCTCCTCCTCCTGCCTGGCTCTTTGGCCCCCATCACTCACCGTAGAGCAAGCCTGTTCTTGATAAAGCTCCTGTGAAACGTGGGAAAAGCCGACGAGGAAGAAGTTGGGGTGAAGCAATCTTTGTGTAGGCGGAGCAAAATACTTAATCTCTCCGTCTATAGCGCATTGTGATTGGGTGGTTTACGCTGTCAATACAGGAGACAAACCAATGGGCCACTGGCTGCTCGCTGTCCCTGCGTGATGGCAAAAAAAAACATTCTGTCGGCCCCTTAAGTGCGTCGGCCCATCGGGAAAATGCCGGTATGCCCGATTACCAATCCAGCCCTGTCCACCCGTCCACCTCACCTATCCATTTACTTCTGACAGTGAAGGTGATTGTGGGGTCTAACTGACAGTGGACAACAGTATCCTCTTTGTGCTTGTGTTAATGGCTTTACAGCATCCACCTCATATAGATGTGCACAGAATAATGCTTTAGTTCAGTTCAGTTTATTTTATTTATAAAGCACAATAAAACAACAATGGTTGACCATTGTGCTAAACAATATTGTTTAAATGAAATCAAAGTACATAACATATGATATCACATGACAAATAAATAAACATTGTAAATAAGCCTTGCTTTAGACAATGAACACACAAACACACACACACACACACACACACACACACACACACACGTTGGGTTTCCATGTTTTATGGGACATTCCATAGGCGTAATGGTTTTTATACTGCACAAACTGTATTTTCCATCACCCTACACCAACCTTACACATAAACCTACCCCTTACAGAAAAGTTTGTGCGTTTTAAGATTTACAAAAACTTCATTCTGTATGATTTATAAGCTTGTTTCCTCATGGGGACAAAAAAAAAAAAGTCCCCCCACAAGGACAAAGATTTTGAATATTGCCATCTTTGTCCCTCATAACGTAGGGTATACCTGAGCCACACACACACACACAAATCTGAGTATGCTAAATTTTAAATATGAGCAAAATCATATATGTTGTTTTTACTTTTTGTTGTTATTTAAGAAATGTTTTCATGTTTAATCTAGCCTGTAGATAGTATGTGTACTGTAAACGAACAAATATACATTTCACTTAAAACTTCTCAGTAAAATAATTACACCTACAGTTTTAAACATGTTTAAAAAGTTTTAAACACATTGTGTGTCACTAAAGCAAGTCATGCTGTCTATTGTCTTTAAATGAAACTTTAGTTTTATTCTTTAATTTCTTTAAAATAGCCAGATGAGAATGCACCCAAGTGCTTTTCTCACATGAGTAGAAAACTCTTTGGATGTGTTTGTGACAAACACATAATTTTTCACTTCAGAAAAGTTTTTTAAATGTATGACTGAACTTTTCTCATTTGACTGACCTACGTTTCAAATTATTTACCCGAGTTGTTTAATTACTCCAATCTGTTTTGCTGCTGTGAGGTTTGCGATTGTACTTTCACTCTCTGTTGTTTAAAGTGATAATATATAACTTAATTCCCACCATATTTCTGGTATTATCTATCAAACTAATTTGATCGCTCGCTTCTAAAACCGCGAGTGCAGCGTTAGCATTCGTTAGCCGGTTAGCTTGTCACTCTATTCGCTCTATTGTTGCTATTCGTTGCTACTTGTCACTCTATTCGTTGCTATTCGCGCCTATTATTGTTTTCTTTTTTTCTCGCTCCGTTTTCATTTCTCTCTCGCTCCGTTTTTCACGAGTTCATCAAACAACAGTGGTAAGTGGTAAGTTAAGTTTGTATCAATCATCAATCACGGTGAGTGCTTCTTCTCCTGCTATTGTTATTTGCACAGTTTGCCACACGTACAGTTTATCTATCTCTGTCGGCGATGAGGGATTCACATGTGATAAATGCAGGGAAATAGTTAGGCTGACAGAGAAGGTTTTAGAACTAGAGACACGCATCCAAACTTTAGTTGAGGACAGTAAGAATGTGAGGGCTGTAGATTGGATGTGACTAGCTCAAGGACTCCTGTACATTGTTCGGTTCCGGCATTAGCGCCTGTGCAGCAGGGCAACTGGGTGACAGTGAGGCAGAATAGTCGCAGGTCAAAACACCGCTCTTCCGTTCCGATCAGAACAGGTTCTCCCCACTCAGTAACACACCCACTGAGAAACCTGGTGAAAGTGCTCTAGTTATTGGTGATTCTATTGTACGGAACGTGAAAATGGAGACACCAGCCACCATAGTCCATTGTTTACCGGGAGCCAGAGCGCCTGAATTCTTGGCAAATTTAAAAGTGCTGGCTAATGCTAAACGTAAATTCAGTAAGATTGTTATCCACGCCGGCGCTAATGATGTTCGACTTCGTCAGTCGGAGATCACTAAAAATAATGTTAAAGAGGTGTGTGAACTTGCAAGTACGATGTCAGACACTGTAATATGCTCTGGCCCCCTCCCTGCTTACCGGGGTGATGATTCATAGCAGACTGTCGTCACTCAATGGCTGGATGTCTAAGTGGTGCCCGCAGAATAACATAGGTTTTATAGACAATTGGACGAGTTTTTGGGGCAGACCTGACCTGTTGAAAAGAGATGGCGTTCATCCCTCCTGGGGTGGTGCCGCACTTCTCTCTAGAAATATGGCACATAGTCTTAGAGTTCATACTTGACTAACTGGAGCCCAGGTCAGGAAGCAGACAGACTAGCTAAACCGACCGTCTGCTAGCCGCCTCACATCACAGAAGTCAGTTAATTCTCAGAGAAGAGCAGAGAAGCAAAACTACTGTTCAGGATTTCAAGTGCAGGTCAGATTCATCTGTAAATATGCTATAATAGTTTTGTCTTTGTTTAGTTAAGCAGCAGCCCATTGCTCATCAGTCATCACTCAAAATACTATATAGCTAAAGGACATCGTTATTAGCCTATTTATTGTAAAATTACAGTAGTAATTTAGCAGACAAATAACTATATCGTTTTATAATAGGTTTAGGGGGAGCTAGGGCAGACAACAACACAATCCTTACGAAAATTAACAACGATTTTACTATAAATCCAAAGACAATAATTACTGTTGTTAAACCATGGTAACCGCTAATTAGCCATGGTTTTTGCTACACTAACCATAGTTTAACCATGGAATTTGTAGTAAAAAAAAAAAAAAAATACAAATGGTAATCCATTTGCCAAATAAAAAAAAAAACATAGTTACTGTACTTTTGCTATAATAAAATCATGGTTAATTTTTATAAGGGAAAAATGACTCATGTTCAGTATTAGGATTTTTCTAGAAAGAGTCAGAGAGATGTATCCTTTGTATCGCTCGTAGTGTTTTCAGTCTGCCGCCTCAATATATAAGAGTACATGAACACATAAACAATCTCTAGAACTGCTCTGAGTCACTTCATGAACATTTTACAATTTATTTTGAGAAGACTATCATCATATATACAAACAGACACCAATGTTTAAAAAAGACACCAATGTTTCAGGAGTTTAGTACAAAGAATAGGACACATGCTTATTAGATAACCGTATTTGGGTTGATGTATATGCTTTTATTTTTTTAAATGAACTGTTATTTTTTCCAAAGCATTGTTAGATGCAGTGTTTCCTGTACTTATGCGAAGATTTGGTTTCAAAAACAGTATTTGTAAACTATTTCTTATGATTTTAAATCTGCATTGAACTTGATCAATCTCAAAGTAAAAGGCGGTACTAAAGTCTGATTTTGGTGGATGTGTTCAAATTTTATCATCTTAAATCAAGTGATGAAGGATTTTGAAAGTCTGACAGTTATCAGTGTTGAATACTAAGGTTAACCCTGCATGGTGTAAATGTTTGAAAATTATTAACAGTTCAAAACATTCATTAGAATTTTAGGAAAGTAATCAAAAAGTAATCAAAAGTAATCAGTTACATTACTTTTATAAAGTAATTGAAAAAGTTACACTACTATTACATTTTAAATAGGGTAACTTGTAATCTGTAACCTATTACATTTTCAAAGTAACCTTCCCAACACTGCCCATATATTATAAAACAGACGAGGGCCACTTCTGGTTTGGATGTAACACTGGCTAATTTAAATGGAAGTTTGAAATTGTAAATATGGCCTAATAGAATTTGGCTACTTTTAGTAGGATGCAACACAGTTAACTGATGCAGGGTGATCTGGATATGAGTCTTAAGAAGGCTACATATGCAGCAATTTATTTTTTAAAACATGTTTTTAATGGCAGTTTTATATATATATATATAATGATAGCTCTTATGGTCACTATTTCTGTTAATTTGGACTTGTTTTTCCTCTGCACTGTTTCCCTTGTTGTGTTGATTGTATTATTCTGTTCAGATGCGCCTAGTTAATTATCCTTGTTTGGTCTGAGTACCTGTATGTTCACTTTGAGTTTGTCTGGTCTTACGTCTATGTCTTAAATGTTGCTGTGCTACATTGTGTTTGGATTTACCCTTGTTGGATTAAAGATTTATGATATATAATCTTTCATCTTCGTTGTGTGCTCTTTAACACAGCATAGCCATGACACACAGACTTACTGTGTATTTAGAGTCTGAGTGAGAAGCATTTAGGTTCAAACTTGTAAAGAACAGTTTTTAAAGTATTGGAATGTGTCTTTGAATATGTATCTGTGACATTTGAATTACTGCTTGTGCAAAACTTGGGTTGGGATGATTTTATCAAGTAGGACACATTTCTGGAAATTATTTGAAAATGTATGGAGGACATTTTTAAATTTCTCTTTACAATATGTTGAGTATTGTTAATGCATAACTCACTTAATGCTTAGTGTGGCCCAGATAATGTATATTTATGGTTTATTTGGTTCATTATTAGCTAAAATGTGGCTTTGTAGTGGCCTGCTTGTGGACCACTGCCAAAATTCCATCATTCTCTGGAACATGTGGGCCACCTGAGGAATGTGGGGATGACCAGGTTTAGAATAAAAATCAGCTGTGGCCCACATTAGGGCCAGTTTGGATTTATTTGGTTGGCTTACATGCAGCAATGCTAAGGCTTACTTGAGGCCCAAATCTGGCAAACAGGACTGGACTGCCCAAATGCCATTATTCCACACAGTATGTGGGCCGGAGCAAGGTGTTGGATCTGGGACGGATCTGGGCCAGAATTAAAATAAATGTGGCCCAAATTTGGGCCAGTTCTGCTTTATTTCATTTATTTATTGTCATAGCTGACATGCAGCCTTCCTATGGCTTGCTTGTTGCCCAAATTTGGCAAACAGGAGTGGATCACCCAAATGCCACCACTCTACAAGTACAGGTGCATCTCAATGAATTAGAATGTCGTGAAAAAGTTCATTTTTTCTTGTAAGTCATTTCAAAAAGTGAAACTTTCATATATTTTAGATTCATTGCATGTAAAGTAAAACATTTCAAAAGTTTTTTTGTTTTAATTTTGATGATTAGAGCCTACAGCTCATGAAAGTCAAAAATCAGTATCTCAAAATATTAGAATATTTACATTTGAGTTTCAATTGATGACCATCCCTACAGTATAAATTCCGGGTATCTCTTGTTCTTTGAAACCACAATAATGGAGAAGACTGCTGAGTTGGCAATGATCCAGAAGATGAACATTCATGCCCTCCACAAAGAGGATAAGTCACAGAGGGTCATTACTGAAAGGTATGGCTGTTTACAGAGTACTGTATAAAAGCATATTGAATGCAAAGTTGACTGGAAGGAAGAATTTGGGTAGGAAAAGGTGCACTAGCAACCGGGATGACTGCAAGCTTGAGAATACTGTCAAGCAAAGCTGATTCAAACACTTGTGAGAGCTTCACAAGGAGTGGACTGAAGCTGGAGTCAGTGCATCAAGAGTCACCACGCTCAGACGTCCAAAAGCTGGTTAAATTACCATGGTGTTACTGTGCTTGATTGGCCAGCAAACACGCCTGACCTGAACCCCATAGAGAATCTATTGTCAAGAGGAAGATGAGAGACACCAGACCAAACAATGCAGATGAGCTGAAGGCCACTGTCAAAGAAACCTGGGCTTCCATACCACCTCAGCAGTGCCACAAACTGATCACCTCCATGCCACGCCAAATTGAGGCAGTAATTAAAGAAAAAGGAGCCCCTACCAAGTATTGAGTACATATACAGTAAATGAACATACTTTTCAGAAGGCCAACAATTCACTAAAAATATTTTTTTTATTCGTCTTATGAAGTATTCTAATTTGTTGAGATAGTGAATTGGTGGGTTTTTGTTAAATGTGAGACTAAATCATCACAATTAAAAAAACCAAAGACTTAAACTACTTCAGTCTGTGTGCATTGAATTTATTTAATACACGAGTTTCACAATTTGAGTTGAATTACTGAAATAAATGAACTTTTCCACGACATTCTAATTTATTGAGATGCACCTGTATGTGGGCCAGAACAAGGTGTTAGATCTGGGCCGTATGTAGGCCAGAATTAAAATAAATGTGGCCCAGATTTGAGCCAGTTCTGGTTTATTTCATTTTCACGGCAGAAATGCGGCCTTCTTATGGCTTTCTTGTCACCCAAATTTGGCAAACACGAGCGGACCGCCCAAGTGCCATCATTCTTCACAGTATGTGGGCTGGAGCAAGGTGTTGGATCTGGGCCAGAGTTAAAATCAATGTGGCCCAGATTTGGGCCAGTTCTGCTTTATTTGGTTTATTCATGGCTGACATTGGGCCTTCCTTTGGCTTACTTGTGGCCCAAATCTGACAAACAGGGGTGGACCTCCCAAGTGCTATCATTCCACGCGGTATGTTGGCCAGATGAAAGTGTCAGGTGTGGGCCTGATCTGGGCCTCAGGAATTTTGCTATCTGGGAATAAGGCACTCAAAATGTTACACAGTTGTTATAAAAGAGTTTTAGGCACTCTGTTGCTTTTACCTTTTTCCTGTGGTAACATCAGTGTAACACACTGCCCAGGGCGGCTTACTGTTTTATTCTAAATCATTCTGATTGTCAGACTGAATTGAGTAGACAAGTCACTTCAGCCATGCTCTGTCTAGGACATCTGTTCACAATGACTATGAAAAAACAGCAAAAAGTGGCTAGAGATGAGAAAGTCACTACATTGAGAGTGGGTTTCTCTTGGAGATGCCTTCACCCAGAGTGATTACGATCATCAGTGATTCGCCATTTGGGCCTGTTCGTCTTCATTGGGAGCATTGCTCGGCTGGGACAGCAGTTGGATGGATGAGGGAGGTGAAAAGGGAATGCTGTGTTTACATGGAGTTGCCTCCCTGTGGAGGGGAGAAAGACCACCAGGTCAGACCCCACATGAAGGCAGAATGAAGTGCAGGGTATTCAGGCTGGGTCCTAAGCACTGATGTTTATGTGATAGATTTGATAGACAGAAATTCTGAAAGACAATTTACCTTGCATATACAGGGTTGGAACAAGATCTAGCGACTATCTTCTTTGGCTCTCAACGGAGGCGGTGGTCAGCTTGCTCTCTCGTGTCTATCTGTATCTATTGTCTAATGCTCACCAATGGAAAATTATGGATTTGATCAACTGGTCTCTCTACGCAATTGACACCATCGAAGATATCTACCTATTCGGAACCATGATAACAGTCTTCTGCTGATTGGATAGGCTTGCCCTGGGTTATCGAAGAATTCAGAGGGAACAGCTAAAGCCTCACAAGGCTACCCGTCACGATTGAAGCAGTGGGCAGAGCGGTCAGCATTGAGACTGAGACTATTAACCGCTATAATTCTATCATGGATGAAATATGGATTCTATCATGAGAAGCTCACGGCTTTGCAAAGGAAATTTGATCATGGAGATCAGAATTGGACAAATAGAGTAGCTGTGGAATTTGGAATGCTTACAAGACTAAACAACTGCAATCCTAACCAGCACTGGCCTTGGCCTTGGCTGCTGCTGAAAAAATCATCCTGGAAAGAGCACTGCATTGTGACGCTCTTGCGTTCCTCCCCCAATCTAAAGACAGCTGCTGATTACACATACACTATTACAGCAAGATCCCTCGCCTCCATCGCTTTGAACCGCCAGCCTGACAAGCGGGTCTGGACCAGCGCTAATCTGGCTGCAGGAGTGCTGATTGCAGATTACAAAGTGCTATGATGTATTATGTGCTTTGTGTTGCAGAGGTTCACACTGTACAGCATAGTCTGGGAAATATACAAGTCTTCCTGTCCTGTCTACCCCATTGTCATATATGTATGTTGTGTATGGACAGGTCGATGGCTAATTTCGCTGGTACTTGTGACTAGTGACAATAAAGGGCTACTACTACTACTACTACTACTACTAAATGGCAGTTTGTGTAGTGTTACAAATGACAAATGTTGGTTGTACAGTAAGATATTCCTTTTTCTGACAGCAAATGTTTTGAAACATATTCAAGTGCACAAACACCTTCCTAATGCATGTCCAGTCTAGCAAGAATACAATATTTGGAAGTGCACAGACAAATGCAGCCTTCACCTTCACTCAAACAAGTCAGCTCAGTTTCTAAAGAGAGTATCTTTGTTTACACAGTCAAGTAGGCCGACTGTGAAACAAATCACTCAGAATCAGAAGTCCTTCTGATTCAGTCATATTTTATATTTCACATGTCCTTTCACATGTCAATGGCAGCTTTCGAAATAGGCTTAATTGCTCTACTCAAGACCAGAGTTTCAGAGTACGGGTTGACCACAGCATAGCTTGGAATCAGTCTTCCCAGCATGCTTTGCACTGAGAACTCCAAGCACCATGTGTGACTCAAACATGGACACAATTTCCAAAAACCTGGATTTTTGTGCTGTCATACCTGCTTTGTGTTTTGACTGTACACCCCTCAAAGAGTGGCAAAAAAGGAGCGAATGGAAATGTTCTCTCTGTTTGCCAACACATGACATCACAGCACTCCATTAGCCTCCATTAACCTCCATTAGCATCTAATAAATTAGGGTCTTATGAGGTGGACGTGAAATGGATGGGGAGAGGTGGAGGTTATTGAGCTATCCTCCACCAGCTTAATCAGACGCAGGAGAAAGCCCTAGCTGACAATTAGAAAAATTAGAGTGAAACACTTTTAAAAACATATAGTGCAGTATAGCCTAATCTCCCTGATGTAAACAAAAGGTGGGTGGCAGCCCCCAAAGCGCAATCCTGATGGCCAGCGGCAGCAGTGATATATTTTTGGAGTTATCTAATTTCCCACAGTTTTAATTAGAGGCCAGGTTCTATGAGGCCTGACAGCTGGCTTCTTTGTACCAACTATTGCAAGCCTGACAGAGAAAAATATCAGTGGCCACCACCGCTAGGCCCTGTGCCTGACCTGAGCCTGAGCAGGAATCATTTACGTCCATAAACACAGCTCACTTTTTCATCACCCACTCATTGTTTCTCTTGTTTCAAAAAAGATCGCTCTCACAGTAATTTCAGAATATATAAATATTTCTAAAAGCACTTCAAGGATGCTTTCACATAAGTGTAGGCCTGAAACGAAAGGATTATTTTAATATGAAACAGGCAGAAACAAACCTGAATGAATCCCGACTAAACAACTCAAAACTTTGGAAGATTAAGGGCTATACTACAAAGGGACCTTCACAGACTATGCATTCTTAATCAATATCAGTTCCATGTTTCCACGACTGGGGGCTAAACAATAATTCTATGCACAAATCTCTCAATTACAGATGTTTTTATTATGGTTTTTCAAAAACAATATAGTTATTTATTTATTTGTTTGTTTGTGAGCTGTTTATAAACATTTTCCTAAAAAAATACTATTAAATACCTATATCTGTAACAATAAACTGATTAGTGAAGTAAGTAACACTGTTAATTAATCAATAACTACCAACTCCCAGATAACTATTAAGAAACTACATACAGTTTCATAATTAATGTGAATAATGCATTATGCATAATACTAAAATGAAGATCATGGTAATCCAGCAAATTACCAGTATTACCAAATCCTTCAGAAGTAAATAGCGATAGAGGCTATTTACACTAAGTGCAAATATCAACAGATGCTATTTATAATATATGCAAATAGCAATGGATTCTGTTTACACCAGGGCCATTTCTAGCCATTTTGACACCCTAGGCGAAATCCCTTTAGCGGACATTTTGCACAATTTATTATCTGTGATACCATTATAGCCACTGGATGACTGAATAGCTATATGTAACAATCCCTAGTTGCTAAGAAATTGTCATCACACATAAATTAATGTTATTACATTTGGATTTGGATACATGTTTAGATATTATCATTGGCTACTTTTTGATCATTTTTTTTTTTTGTTCAGTTGTTGTTGTGTCAATTATTGCATTATTCTTTCAGTCAAACCTATAAAACCCTTTGTTACCCCAAAAACTACATAGGACTATAAAAGCCTGATCAGTGACAAAAGTAATCAGAATGCAGCTACTCGTTCTTTTATAACTCATTGATGTGTTAACTTCCCCTTTAAATAATGTGACGCTCTGCCCTCTATATGTATGACGCTGCTCCCTTTAAGCGCTGTTGGAAGCTAATTAATTTTTTTTTTTTTTGAAAGCTAATTAATTGATTCAGCATTTCGACACTTCCGTAAGGATGCATTAAATTTGACAAAGCAGTTTAATAAAGTATGTATTGATCTTCTGAATTAGCGAATTTTACTACATCAATATTTTTTAATTGGCTGTAAAAGTTTTATATGGGAATATTACATGACACACTGAACCTTTAACAATGCATTAGTGCAAAAACGCACACCTTTTAGACCAGTTTCACATGAAACTGGATTTCTCGACTGCCACAAATACTGCATAAACAAAATACTGATTTTGTGCACTTTATGTACCAATTTTTAAATTGGCCTTTGAACTTGCATGGCAAAAAAAAAGCCTTACCTTGCCAAAACACTGACAGAACCCATTGATCTAATGGCATTGTTGAGTGCTCCAAATCCAAATGCAAACTTTGCATGCAAAAATCAGAGGCAGCAATTGACAGCACTCTGATCCAATGGCATACAGGCATCGTCAGAATGACAGTACTCTAGCCCAATGATGTTGGGGGATCCAGTGGGCGCAGCAATCATATTTCAGGGTGTCCGTGCCACTCTTGATCACAACCCTGTTAAAATGTAGTGGCAGTACGTGCGCTCATTGGCGCCCCCTCCAGCTGGTGGCACTCTAGGCGACTGCCTAGCTTGCCTATGCCTAGAAACGGTACTGATTTACACTGTTAAAATAGCAGGATGCTATTTCTGCAATTTATACTACTTATTACAAATAGTGGCAATTATCTGCACCTCAGTATTGTAATACATTATAAAACAGTATGCAATAATAACTTATTGAGTGTAAATTTTAATTCAAATTATTAAATGGATGCCACCTTATCTCTGTCACGGTGCACACAGCAGGGAGAAACGAGGAACACGCAGACGAGGAGATACTTCAAAATAATAGTATTTAATGACGACATCAAGGTAAGACAGGGCAAGGTAGACACACAGAAACACCGGGAGTAAGGAGTAGACCAGACGACATGGAACTCAACAGACAGGACTTAAATACACAGGATAATTAACACAATCACAAACACACACCTGGAACAGAATTAACTGGGTTGACTTTCCCCACGCGAACGGCGGCGTGAACTCCCGCGAACGGCGGGATGGCTGAGCCGCGAACAGCGGCGTGAACTCACGCGAACCGCGGGATGGGAGAGAAGCGAACGGCAGGCATGAGGGCTCGTGGCCAGCGGACTCGCTTGCCGCGAGGGACAAAACACAGGAACAAAATAACCACTTGAAAAAACGAACAAAACAAAACGAGGTGAAGGGACGCCGCTTACTGTTAGGCCTGGTCTTCTGTCACGGTGCACACAGCAGGGAGAAACGAGGAACACGCAGACGAGGAGATACTTCAAAATAATAGTCTTTAATGACGATATCAAGGTAAGACAAGGCAAGGTAGACACACAGAAACACCGGGAGTAACGAGTAGACCAGAGGATATGGAACTCAACAGACAGGACTTAAATACACCGGATAATTAACACAATCACAAACACACACCTGGAACAGAATTAACTCATAATGACATGAAACGAGGACAGGAAACAAACCATATAAGGAAACAAGAGGCGGGAACACAAGACACACAGGACAGAGGTCTGACAATCGGGACAATAAAGGCCCTACACCTACCCGATATTTTATTTTCAACTTTTCTGTTATTTCCTTCATTTTTATTGAAAATAAATGCCTTTCCGATGTGATATGAGATTTGAAAAGGGAGAAAGAAAAGTTAATTTAGCTAAATTAATTTCTAAAATTCTAAAACTGCTGAGTCTGCTGCTGTCATTGGCTAATATGAGTTTTACATTAAGAGCTGTAAAGTTGATTAAATTATAATTATTGTACATTGGAAATTATTAATTAAGTGTTGGAGTGACTGGTTTAGACAGGTACTCCATGACCCCACCACTGTAATTCATACCCATCTTAGCCTTCACCTAATGTCCTTCCTGTCCAGCTGCCTCAGGAACTTGTGTTTCACATGCAACAGAATGACTCAGCACCGTCTCCAGGTTAAATTCTCCCCTATTGTTCCCAAAACCAAAAGACAGCTATCTTTTTGTATAAAGGGGTAACCCATTTCACATCTCGTTCAAGGCACCACTAACACTAAGACTAACACTAACATTAACACTAACACTAACATAATGTCTAGAACACATTTAAGTGAATTCAAATTCAGAGGGCTACATTGCTTTTTTTTTTTTTTTTTTTTTTTTTTTTTTGCATGGGTTAGAAAAAAAAAAATATATATATATATATTTAAAAAAATAGGAGAGAACTGTGATTTTAACACGGGTCACTTGTAACACTTCAAATTTCTCCAATCAGGAACAAGTTACATATCACCTTATTCACTTCCCACATGCTTAGTTTAGTCCTTATTCCACATGTGAGGAAGTAGAGCTCTGTGGCAGACACATTTTAGAGGGGAAAAACTGATTTTGAGAAGATTTTTTTTTTTTACTTTATGTATTTTTGTGATGCCGATGCCTGCTTCGAGGTTAAACTCATCAAAGTTAAATTATGTTTACTGTGTGTCTGCATAAGTATTTTTTATGTAAGTTTTTAGCGCTAATGTTTTGGCTGTTAGCTGTAAGGTGAGCTAGTTCATGGCTACAAGATTCTGGGTTAGTTGTAAAAACAAGACTCTGCATTAGTTATAACATAAGTGAAACGTTACAACCTACTCCAATGCTATTTTGAATTGTACATTTTATTATATTTCTTTTTTAGTATGCCTAAGTCTTGGAATACAAAGACAAACTGAGGGGTTTCTCTCAATGTTTAAGTGTTCAAGTTGTTTTATTATGGTCAATTACAATGACTGGCAGTAACAAACACACACACACACACACACACACACACATACACATGCACACACACCAATTATGTTAAAAAGTCAGTGTTGAATAAAAAGCTTTTTGTCATAATGTTACATATCTCCAAGGTGGATATCATAATGTTACATCTCACCCCAGAGTATGTTACAACTAACCTGGACTAACATTCACAAACTGAACCATGCATTTTCTGTTTGTGCTGCAAAATTAACAGCTACGTTGTTTAGTAGCAGACACTTGTAACTCGTTTGAATTACAAAAAAGGTCCAAGATACAGTCAGAAACGTAAAAAATGTTAAAACCACCCCGGTCTTCCTGGTCTGTTTAAAATGTACTTTTTTTCTGTTGATCTGTTATCCTACCAATAAGCCCTGCTCTCAGGATAAATGACACAATGTAGGTTACATCTTCCACATGCTAATTCCAAACTCTGACTATATGAAGGCATATATGAAACAGTGAGATGCACCAAACAAGATCAGCAGAGTGGTATGCTAGTGTTTCAACTGATTTAGATCAATGATTTAATTGTAAAATGCACACAAACTGTGAACATCTGCAGCCATTAAATAACAATAGAGACATGCAGGGCCAAAACAAACTCCCAAGTAATCGGACCACCGGGTTCCTGCAATAATTCAGGGGTATTAAAATATATTTTGAGAGGAAAGAAGACTTAATGATACAGCATTGATAATGTATTTTGGATTGCACACAGGATCACTTTGTTATTGAGGTCCACACATGCAAAGGAACCAGGCAGCTACATCAAGTTACGGTCACCCAAATAAATGCTAGCATGTTAAATACATTTGACCTCAAAGACTTAAAAATGAAGGTGTCATTAAATGGGAGAAGGTGGTTCACGGTTTGCATGTGTATCAACGGAAATTGATGCTGTGCTCTGCAGGAAAAGTGTCAGGGTTCAGGGGTCAAACAAACCACGGTCTGTAACTGGGAGGTTTTCAATCACTTTTGCAGCAAATTCCCTTTGTGAGATATCACCAGTGGCAGCAGGGGTCTCTGACTGATTACGGTCACAACCCCGCTGCTTTCCACATTTGCACAGATACATACTGTCTAAACCTTACTGTCAAATGGACTCACAGATACCTTTCCAAATTATATATACATATATATATTGTGACGAGTCGGCTGCCTCCCCCTAATTATCAGCATCTCCCCGTCCCTTAATCGCCATCCTTCACCAGGCTCCCAACGGGAGTGGGTGTGTGAGAGAGGAGGGGCGCTGAAACAGCCAGGTCTGGCGGCGTGTGATGAGGCACACCTGAAGTGAATGGAGCCTCATCACCGCCGCTGTTATATGCCGAGTGCGCCTCTCCTCTGGAGACCGGTCTCTTCCCCGTGCATGCACACTGGTGTCCTCGTGGGTCCAGGAAGGGAGCGTTGAGGGAACGGGTGCCGCCAAAGGCGCGAGCTGCCGGACCCGCGGTCCGTACGAGGACCGCACCCGCGAGACGGCTGACGGGCCAGGATGCCGGGCCGTACAATCCCCAGAAGCGCCGTGGGCCGAAGGAGGACGAAGCCGTTACACGAAGCCACCGCCCCTCGCGCCCTGGACCCGCCAGGGGAGCGTGTGCGGCCGCCGGACTCCGCCCCTTACCTGGACCCTTCCTTCCAGAACACTGCCCATCCTTCACAAACCTTGCAGCACGACGAGGACACCAGATCCCCTGTTTATTTTGGACACTTTAACCCCTTTAGACACTTTGTTTTATTATTTCTGTTTAATAAAAGCCTCTCCGAGGCCTGACGCCACACCCACTGTGTCTGTCGGTTTGCTCCTCCCGCCACAATATATAATTATAATTATATATATATATATATATATATATATATATATATTAGTGCTGTCAATCGATTAAAAAAAACAACTAATTAATCACATATTTTTCTAAAATTAAGTCGATTATTAATCACGATTAATCCCACCTAACATTAAAGTTTTTTAATATACTTTTATATTGCTATAATTTCACATTCAATCTTCAAATGTACAATGTACAAACAACATAAAGACAATATATATTTAATATTTCTTTAATGGCATATTTTTTATGATTGAAGGCCAGCATCACTGATAGCAATACTACTGATGTCTCTCTAAAAAAAAATGTTTCCCCTAAATATTTGACCATTGACCGTAGCCATTCAGCATTGACAGCTATCAATTTTAACATTTATTAGACTTAACTTCTAATTTAAGTGAATTTACAGAAAATGAATAGTAACCAAACACTAAATTCTAAATTAAATATAGATGAACCCCTTAAAGCTATAAAAGTTATTGATTTCCTCTTTTTTCTTTTGTTCTTGGATTAATAGACATCACAGCAGCTGGTTATTAGCTTATTTGCCTGCTATTGCTTTAAAAGCTGCTGCTGTTGAAAGTGACACGGATCTGACATGCATCTTATTTTCTCACAACTCTCTTTATTCTTTACCTTTTCTGACTCACTTCAGGTCTTAAAGTCTCTACTAATGAGTGGACGAGTTGAATCGGGTGTTTTAGATGAGGGAGACAGTGCTGGGGTGCCTCAGGACAGTTTTTTCAGAAACATGTTCTTAAATGTGACGCACAGGGCTCGAATTGAGGGGGGATGCGGGGGGATGGTATCCCCCTTGTCGAAAAAAAAGACAAAAAGCATCCCCTCTGTAAAACCACCATCCCCCCTTACCATCCCCTTTGGATTATTAATTTTGTGTATTACGTAAAACTTATCATGCACGTGAAATGTTAAAATTCTCTACTTATGATCATTTATGAACTAAATAACGGCAATTGGTCAATCAGAACTCGGTACTGTAACAAGCTGCGCACAAGCGGAAGCAATTTCATCATTTTTCACGCAAAATGGTTAAAGCGCAAATTTTGAAGTTCTTTAAAAAGAAGACAACAGAAGGTATGATTTTTCCTTGATTAGAATTTAAAGACATTCTCCTGACATAATGTATGTGTGACTGTGAGGGACCGAGAGACGATAGGAGAGCTGATATTATCCAACTAACAAAAACAAACAAAAACAAAAAACGTCTTGAGAGTCCAAAAGCATTCACTGCGCGATGAAGCCAATTAGAATACAGTTAGAATGCCCTTATAATTCAAGCAACAAAAAATACCCATGTATGAGTTTTTAAGTTTTTATATTCATTGCACAAGCAATGTACTTTTCTGCATATCAGCACATGTGCGCGAGGCCGTGAGCACAAATTGTTTTATACAACAGTGCATTGCAACATGGTGTTTGATTCCGTGAATTAATCAATTTTTGAACAAATCGAGTGAGCCAGTGATTCAACGGTCCATTCAGATGGTCTCACTTGTTTAGTTTCTTTTGAATCAGCCGTTTTGAACAAATCGTTTGATTTGAATGATTCAGTAAGTCATATATTAAAACAGGGACTTGCTGCCACCTACTGGCGGTTTACTGTCATATTTATTTATCCATGACAGACCTAAACCAGCCAAGATGCCAGCACAAAAACACATTCAGCAAAATATTGTTTAATTATCAGTATTGACCAAAGTTCCTCTATTTCAGGCCCCAGAAGGAAAAAAAAAACTTACAAATAATAGTTCATTTAATAAGGAAAATGTTTCATTAAATAGAAACCTTTTTAAAAATGAGACCAATTTTGTAATAATAATTGTGTAAAATTAGCCACAGGAGCTAAACACCCGACCACAGCATCCCCCCTGATTTTTTTTTACAATTTGACCACTGGTGACGCATACAGGCACATCTCAATAAATTAGAATGTCGTGGAAAAGTTCTTTTATTTCAGTAATTCAACTCAAATTGTGAAACTCGTGTATTAAATAAATTCAATGCACACAGGCTGAAGTAGTTTAAGTCTTTGGTTCTTTTAATTGTGATGATTTAGGCTCACATTTAACAAAAACCCACCAATTCACTATCTCAACAAATTAGAATACTTCATAAGACCAATAAAAAAAAAAACATTTTTAGTGAATTGTTGACCTTCTGGAAAGTATGTTCATTTACTGTATATGTACTCAATACTTGGTAGGGGCTCCTTTTGCTTTAATTACTGCTTCAATTCAGCGTGACATGGAGGTGATCAGTTTGTGGCACTGCTGAGGTGGTATGAAAGCCCAGGTTTCTTTGACAGTGGCCTTCAGCTCATCTGCATTGTTGGGCCTGGTGTCTCTCATCTTCCTCTTGACAATACCCTCTATGGGGTTCAGGTCAAGCGAGTTTGCTGGCCAATCAAGCACAATAACACCATGGTCATTGAACCAGCTTTTGGTACCTTTGGCAGTGTGGGCAGGTGCCAAGTCCTGCTGTAAAATGAAATCAGCATCTCCATAAAGCTTGTCAGCAGAAGGAACCAAATAGACTTCAATATATTTTATTTACTGGCACAGGAAAAAAAGGGGATAATTATAAATTTGGTCCGGTTGTGGCTAACTCTATGAAAATCTGGAAAACGGTTGAACGTCGGATAGTTAGACCCTTCAAATTTTGTAACAGTACTCCTTTATGGCACAATTTTAATTTTGTATGTGGAAATCGTCCATTTGTCCAACCCTCTTGGTCTTCTTTAGGTGTAAACACGTGCGGTGATATATATGATAACCAGGGCCTCTGTTCATTTCAGACATTAAGAACCAAATTTTGTCTACCAGCATCCGCAGAAAAACATATTGGATCCGTAGCCTCCTGCAAATAGTGACGTGTGAATGTACAACGGCGCGAGTTGGTGGGGCCAGGCCCTCCACCATTGACGCTTGGCAGTGTTTTTTGATGGATATACGTGATTGTATAAAGGAGTGACTATTGTGTTTTTATTGTCCTTCCCTCTCTCCCTCACTTTTGATTGGACCTTGAGATGTTAAGTATGTGTCTGTTGTTTTGTTTTGTTATATTTTGGATGTTATGTTGTGTTATGTGTGTTCAGTTGTGAACGGGGTGGCAAACCCTAGCTCCGCCCCTGCGTTAATTGCGTTAAATATTTTCAACGCGTTAATCTGAAAAAATTAATCTCCTGCGTTAACGTGCAAATTTTGACACCACTAATATATATACTGTATATCATTAAATAAGCTCTAAGCATTTTTAAATATTGTACAATTATATATGAATAGAAAGTCTGTGGTTTCATTAATTTCTTGTGTACATTTATAGATTTGTTAAATAATTTTATCCAACGCTTCTTATGGTACTTTCAAGATAAACATTTTATCAAATTGTGTGTTCACTTGGACTCAAATCCACAACATTGTCATTGCTAGTGCCAACAACAGCAACATGTCAAGAAAAATGTAAATCATTAGAATGTCAGATTCATTGTTTCTGTATTTAAATGGCTAGCAGTAACTGCACAGTTGACATAAACTATTATTAAAATTGTAATCTCAATTCACTCCATATTACACAGTTTCACTCTTTTTGAAAAGATGAAAATATAATTCCCAGTGCAGTTTTTTTCTATCCATGGAATTTTTACATTTAAATTTTAATTAAAAATTCAGACAGGCCACAGGAGACGCAAGATGAGCACTATTTATTTATATCACACATTTAAGCTAAGCTTTAAAAAACTCACGGGGTACACTAAATTGTACACTACATCCCAGACACCAATATTTTGGTATAATCCCTGGCCATCTGAGATTTCATGTGAGATAACAGTTAGGATTTTTATGTTTCATTTTTATTTTTATTTATTTATTATTCGGTAGTAGTGAATGAGTGAATGAGATGCTGGTAGCACAATCTGATAGGTAGCATTTTTCGCTATTGATTTGTGCTACCTATCTTTTTAATGGGAGGAAGCACAATCTGAGTGGATAGCACAAATCATCAGAACAGTAGTATTACAGCACACCATGAATGTACTTCAGCACCGTTTGTTGTGTGCTTATAGCATCTAGTCTTAATAGGACATGGAATTGGCTTGGGATCAGCTGTGAGAGCTGATCGATATTAGGATCGATCCGCCCACCCCTATTCTTCAGTAGTTATGTGTAAGAAACTTAGGCTGTCAAGGCTATTTTATCCTCTTTAAACATCGGGTGAAATTATTCTTTCTCTTTAATACAGATGATGCCGGATAATTAATAAATTAGTCATGACAAAAAAATGATCATATCAGATGTATTTTCTATGAGCGATTATAATGTTACCAAGCTTAGCTTGTTTAATACCGTAACTAACATGGCAAAAAGCCTGAGTGTGAACTGATATTAGGCTAATATTTTAGACCTACCGATGTGTTGGGTTTTGCTCAATATGATGTTAAGTGGCAGATCAGTGGGCTTGCTGGTTGTAGGTTGAATATCTAAAGAGACGTACTCGTCCCAGACGAAACCTAAAATACTATGGAGGATGCAAAATAATAATTACAATATGACCGTGTGGTGAACCATATGAACCGAACTCATATTTAAATACGGTCTCCATGCTATGTACACATGCTGTGTGCACATATCTATCCTTACAAGTACAATTTTGGCTGTATTATTTGTGTCCCCTTCAAAAATTGCTCTTGAGAAATTTTATGTTTATTGTCCCCCCCTACTTTTAGATGAAATGTACGCCCCTGATCTAGCACTAAGGCAGTCTATAGGCACATCTCTCTCTCTCTCTCTCTGTTGCATGCTGGGAAGTGAGAGTGTGGTGTGGAGTGTGAGAGTGGCACGCTTGAACTTGTGAAAGGTTCTGTCTTTTCTTTTTTATTTCTTTAATGGTATTTTTTTTCTTTTTTCTTTTTTTTCCATCACAATTTGGTTAATTGTTGAAATTCGTAAAAAAAAAAAAAACTTGTAAATTCGTTTGTGGTTTAAAAAGCCACGGCGTTTCCCGCAGGTGAGAGAACGCCGGGTTTCTCTATCAAGAATAGTTGTAACGTTCTTTCTGATCATGTGTTTGCGGTAGAGGAGGTACTTCTAGCTATGGGTAAGATTGTAGGTCATGAAAAAATTGTCTCGGCAATGAACAAGGCTGTCGTAGTTTTTCTGAAAGAAGAAAATCTAGTAAACAGACTTGTTGAAAATGGAATTGTAGTGTCGGATACATTGCTGTCGTTATCACCACTCCGTGCACCTGCTACTAAAGTAACAATTTGAAATGTACCTCATTTTATTTCCAATGAGGATATTACAAGAGAACTTATTCGGTTGTGTAGGTTCGCTAGTTCTCCACTTCTCCAAAGGATTTTTATGAAAAATTTTAAATGTTTTGGTGGGACTGGGTTTTCCAAAAGGATGATTTTGAAAGTTTAGTACAGTGGTGGGAAATTGGAAAGACACAAATATTTTTTTTTGCCGTCAGTATACTCTCTTCTCTACTAGATCAATAAAACAAAAAATATCCGAAATAGAACAAGAATTTTTTTCAGATTACATCTGGTATGTTTCAGCATTTGGATTCATCTTTAGTGGAGAATTTAGCTGAAAAGACGCAAAATTTTGAAACTTTATTGCATGTATGGGTTAAAGGAGCCCTAATAAGATCTCGTTTTATGTCTGTACATGATATGGATGCCCCTACTGCTTATTCTTTTAATTTAGAAAAGATGTCAAAGCAACAAAATTAAATGTATTGCTTGACAACTCCAGATGGACTAAAGACTTGTGACTCAAGACAAATGAGAAAAATTGCAGTGGGTTTTTATTCAGAACTGTATAAAAAGGAGGACATTGATGCTAGTTGCATTTCACAACTGCTGCAACAGCTTCCTACTATTACTAAAGAACAAAGTCGGAATCTGGACTCTTCTGTTTCTTTTAGGGAGTTAACTGATGCTGTTATGCAGATGAAAACTGGTCGTGCCCCTGGAATTGATGGTCTGCCAGTGGACTTTTATAAAGCTTTATGGGAGATCATTGGAAAAGACTTTTATGAGGTGGTTCAAGAATGTTTTAAAGACAATGTACTTCCCAAAAGTTGTCAAAGAGCTGTTTTGGCACTGATACCTAAACTATATGAAGAAAATGTAGGCTTTTTGTTCCTGGATCAGGAAAAAGCCTTTGACAGAGTTGACCATGGCTTTTTGTTTGAAACAATGCATGCTTTTGGGTTTGGAAATGTTTTATTTTGTGTATCAAACTCTTGTATATGAATGCCTCTTGTATTTTGAAAATTGGTGGTGGTTTAAGTCGACCAATCAGATTACAGAAGGGTATTAGGCAGGGGTGCCCACTATCGGGTCAATTGTATGCTTTAGCAGTGGAACCGCTGTTGTGTTTATTAAGAAAAAGATTGTCTGGCTTAGACATTGGTCATAGTTCCCATGTTTTTAAATTGACAGCATATGCTGACGACATTACTGTATTTGTAAAAAACCAAGAAGACTGGTTGTTAATTGCAGTATTAGTTTATATGAGAAAGCATCGTCTGCAAAACTCAATTGGGGCAAAACTGAAGCTTTTTCAAGTTCAAGTTCAAGTTGAGCTTTATTGTCATTCTGCTACATGTGGGGACATGCAGTGGAACGAAATGTCGTGCCTCACAGGTCCACGGTGCTACATAAATACAGACATACAACAATGACGTAAAACACTATAAACCTATACACAACTAACCTACTGACAGATTTTGACTAAGTATACTATATATAAATGTTTACCCTATACAACTAAAGATAAAAGATAAAAAATACAAACTATACAAACTATGCGAATGCTTCACATAAATACTGTACATGTGCAGAGAGAAACATTGTGAGTCAAGCAGCTGGCTGGGGAACAGTACAAGATTATTTGTAGTAGTGCATGAGCATGTAAACATACATATATTGCTGAGACTTTTGTGGGATTGTGTACACACAGCAGTGTGAGGAAAAGTGTCTAGTGCGCATAGAGGAGAGTGTGTTACTACAGGTGGTTTGTACAGGCCCACTCACCTGTGTGTGGAACACTTGAATTGCACAAAAAAAGTTCAGTTTTTTTCTTTGGTGTGGTAGGGTTGGGGGGTGTTTGGAGAGGGGAGAGGGGAGAGGGGGGGGGATGTCCATGTTTCAGGAGGTAGGGGTTTGCATGGGGATTTTTAGAGGAGGGTGTGGTGATTTGGGTTCAGGGCTCTCACAGCCTGGGGGTAAAAGCTGTTGAGCAGCCTGGCGGAGCAGGCTCTGATGCTCCGGTACCGTCTTCCTGATGGTAGGAGCTGGAAGAGACTGTGGGAGGGGTGGGTGGGGTCCTTCACGATGCTGTTGGTTTTGCTGGAGCATCGTGCAAGGAAAATGTCCAGGATGGATAGGAGAGGGGCACCGATGATCTTTGCAGCTGTGTTCACTGTCCGCTGGAGGGTCTTGCGGTCAGCAGCACTGCAGTTCCCGTACCAGACAGTGATGCAGCTGGTCAGCACACTCTCAATGGTGCCCCTGTAGAATGTGGTGAGGATGGGTGGAGGGAGACTTGCTCTTTTCAGCCGGCGGAGAAAGTGTAGGCGCTGTTGTGCCTTCTTGGAGAGTGACATGGTGTTGGTGGTCCAGGTGAGATCCTCCATGATGTGCACCCCCAGGAATTTAGTGCTGCTGACTCTCTCCACAGTCGAGCTGTCGATGGTCAGTGGGGGGTGGTCAATGGAGTTCCTCCTCCTGAAGTCCAACACAACCTCTTTTGTCTTCTCCACATTGAGGGACAGATTGTTAGCGCCACACCATTCAGCCAGCTTTGCCACTTCCTCTCTGTAGTGCGTTTCATCATTGTTGCTGATGAGACCTACCACTGTTGTGTCATCAGCGAACTTGATGATGTGGTTGGAGCTGAACTTGGCAGTGCAGTCGTGGGTCAGCAGCATGAAGAGCAGCGGGCTGAGCACACAGCCTTGTGGGGCACCTGTGCTCAGTGTGGTAGTGCTCAAGGTGTTATGGCCGACACGGACTGACTGAGGTCTTCCGGTTAAAAAGTCCAGGATCCAATTACAGAGTAATTATGTAATCCAATTTCATTTTTGGTGTAACGGTAAAGCAATAATGACTTTACCATTTATCCCTGAAAATGTTAAATGGGAAAAAATGGTTTTAAATATTTAGGAATATTTATGGGTTCTGAAAATTATCAAAGAAAGAACTGGGAAGTTTCAAGTTTCAAGTTTCAATTTATTTATATAGCACATATAAAACAGCCACACGGCTGACCAAAGTGCTGCACAGAGATTCAGAAATAGTAAAAAAAAAAAAAAAATCAGCACAACTAAACAATTGAACAGGGTCTCACCCTATAGAATAAGTAAATAGATAATTAAAACACACGAAAGACAAGAAATATGAACCCATAAAAACTAATCAGCAACCATAAAAGAAAATTATATATAAGCCAGAGAAAATAGATATGTATTAAGGAGAGATTTAAAAGTGGACAGAGAAGGTGCAAATCTGATCTCTAGGGGGAGGCTATTCCACAACCGCGGCCCGACCACTGAGAAAACTCGATCCCCTCTACGTTTGAGTCTGGATTGAGGGACTAGAAGAAGGTTCTGATCACTTGATCTTAAACATCTGGAGGGAGTATATGGATGCAGCAATTCAGATAAATTCATAGGAGCTAGATCGTGTAAAGATTTATATACAAATAAAATTATTTTAAAATCAATTCTGAATTTAATAGGCAGCCAATGAAGGGTCCGCAGAATTGGAGTAATGTGAGCGCTTTTACGACTGTTATGAAGGAATCTAGCAGCAGCATTTTGAACTAGTTGAAGACGATCAATTAATAACTTAGAACTACCACAGTAAAGTGAATTGCAGTAGTCTAAGCGTGAGGTGATATAAAGCATGAACAGCCATCTCTAAAGTTTTATGATTTAAGAAAGGTTTAATTTTTGATAACAGACGAAGTTGATAGAAACTAGAGCCTATTACTGAAGAGATATGTTTGTCAAAGTGTAATGACTCATCTAACAAAACGACGAGGTTCCGTACACGTGAAGAACTAAACACTGATAAACTACCGAGATCTATGCAGGTTGTCTGAGAATTGTCGGAGTGCCCAAAAACAATCACCTCAGTTTTATTTTCATTTAATGTTAAAAAATTTTGGGCTAGCCAAAGTTTAATTTCCTCTAAGAATTTTAGTAAAGAAGTCAAAGCTGAGGGATCTTTTCTCTTGATAGGTAAATAAATGTGGGTATCATCTGCATAGAAATGAAAAGACACCAGGAAGGTGTAAAGGAAAAAAATTGTGCCAGGTTGTCAAAATGGAATAGGATTTTACCTCAACTTTCATATAGAGGAAGAGTGTTAGTTATAAATAATCTTGCTGCATCTGTTCAATGGCATAAATTCATTGTATTGAACCCACCAGATGATTTTATTGGAGAAATCCAAAAATTGTTTGTTAATTTTTTTTGGTCTGGGCAACATTGGTTGCGGGAATCAGTTTTGTATCTACAAGTACATGATGGAGGTCAAGGTCTTATGGATATATGGTCTAAAGTAGTTGCTTTTAGATTGCAAACTGTTCAAATATTACTTTATCATCAGTCTCAAAACTGGATAAAAGTAGCTTGTGCCTTATTGAATAGAGTGGGTTGGATGAATTTGGATAGACATCTTTTTTTATTGATTTAAAGGAGATGAATCTTACTGGACTCTCCTCTTTTTATGCTTCAATATTTAATGTATGGCAAATTTTTTGTGTTAAAAAATAAAAATCTGAGAAACCTAGTCAATGGGATCTAGAAGAACATTTAAGTTTTTAATTCTAATATATCTAGTGTGATATTGGAATCACAGTTGGTGTGCACACTATAAGACCTTGGGGAAGGTATAACGCACACACATCTGAACATAATGGCGAGCACATTCCTGAGTTCCGATTTCTTGCCATAAAACCTCCTTATCTGAAGAGACTTTGTTAAAACAAGGAGGAATTGGAGGAGAACATCTTCAATGTGGGTTAAAACAGGACTTCACTTGGTTCTTATCACTTAACCATAACTCGACCGAAACAGGACGAAACCCCTGCTAATGGTCCAGCGACAAACTTTATGATATCTCCTGATCATTTAACGCAATAAGTCAATGATTTTTATCAACGAGAAAAGACGTTTTTACGACAGACGGTCAGCTAAGAAAGACCAGATCTCCACAAACGTGACATTCTCATGACCTGGACAGTGACTTTCCTGACCTCCCGTTTCTCTCACATTCCAAACTGAAACACCCCTCAATATCTCTTTTTGGACAAGGAACACCCAAACAGTTATTGACTTTGCTAAAAGGACTCAAAACTTTTATAAAGTGTTCCAAAAGGACAATTAATACTAGCTACTGGGCTATTAAAGCGATATATTCAAAAGCAATATATACAATATATTTTACAAAATATATCAATGTGTATTTGATGTCATTTATAAGCTTGCTGTGTTATTGTAATCAATGGTATTTTTTTGTGTAATCTTTGGAGGTATAATTTTCTCCTGTAAAGTGAGTACTACACTTATAGCATCATATGCACGATGTGTTGTTTTGTATCTTTAATTTGAACCCTTTTGTGTGTCTTAGCAGGAAAACTATTAACGTGTAGGAAATATGCTGAATTTGGTTTCATTTTAACGGCCATGATAAATGCAACAAGTTGGTATAAATGAAAGTTAACTCTTATTATAATAATGTATGATTACAACGCATACAGAATGTGTTAAGATATTTTCCTCATGAGATTAAAGCAACTAGACGAGAGGATTTACTGCATGGAAAATGAGCCGTGAAGGCGGAGCTCCGTCTACAAGGACAATCTAATTGGTGGAAGCCTCTGGGGGTTGGACGGAAGGCCTCCAGTTAAAACCCTATGACACAGACTTGTTGACGCTGCTTGCGTGCGCAAAACTTGCAAAGACTTTGGCTTCGGCTCACTGGCCGCGCTGAATAAGCGCCCACGACCTTAACATCTGGGTCGATCATCTAACAACACTACAAATACTTAGTCACATCTCTGAAGAAACCCTTGAAAGTCTGAAGCTACGCGAAAGGAACTCAAGAGCGTCATCACAGCCCAGAGCCAACAACAGAAGGACATCCCCAGAGTGATGTCACGCAACGACGCGCAGAATTCCTTCAAGCCACAGATCAGCGTCATTTCAACTTAAAAGCAAGTATCAAACAACCTCTATTCCGCTGAATCGTGTCGTATCTATCTCTAAAGTAAGGATAATAGTTCTCCTCTTGATGATCGACACGGGTAAAATCGTGTGGAAATAGCAGAACAGTGCTATATTTTAATCATTCTCAATTGCAACAATTCATTGCCTATGTTTGTGTGTATGTATTTTGTTTTATGTTATTTAGCTTAGTTCATGTATTTTAGTAAGATAGCAAATAAACTCTTGTTTGATTTAGTAGAGAAGTGTTCTGTGTTTTGTTGTGAAATATTCAAATCAAACTTTGCCCAGATTACGTTACCTATGCTCATAACTGTCATAAGGTTATTTAAATAATTCTGTATTATTATATCGTGGCCACGAGAATAAACAGAATTTCTCAGACATACTGAAATCTAACAACTCGCTGGACGATTGTTAAATAAGGTATAATTTGGACGTTTTGATTAATATCAATTGATCATATCAATACCAAATCTTAAGATTCAGTTTAAAACTAAAATTAAAGTAATGGATAAAAGTAAAATCATTACATATTATGGTGGAGGATGCGGGCATCGTGTGATTTGAATATTCATAATCAGAAAAACATGTTGTATTTTGCCTATTTTTAACCGGAAGACATAGTGTAAATACAGAGAGACAGAGTTTGTTTGTGTTTGTGGTACTGTATGCATGGCGATGCGTTTTGAATGAATTAAAGTGCAACCTTAGTTGTTTGAGAAATTAACTGCAGTATATGAATTGTCTTGTAAGACAAAAGTCGCTCTAAAAGCGCAAAAGAGACAAATGAGCGAATTTCCTCATTTCTCTCTTCCATAAGGCCTTAATAGCGTGATCTGGTTTGTGCGTTTTCCACTTCCGGATATGCTATTTAATCTCCCGGCGAGAATATCAGATTAGCTACCTGTTATTTCTCTGCCAATCTTTGTTTCACTAAAACAGTGAATTTAAGACGCGGCTCGGAAAGAGTGGCCGAAGCGCGTTCTGGGGAGAATAGTTATTGCTTTTGATCAAAGAGAATTGTGTGATGGTCAAAAGGTGTTGATAATTAATCTATGGATTAATTTATATCTCTCTGAACGAGTTGAGATTGTTAGTGCTATAAAGAAAGAATCTAAATAGCTGCTTTTTGATGGTAGTGTGAAAGGCATTGATGTTTCATTGATTATCCGGATCTGTGCATCGGAAATGACAGGTTCCCTGACGTCACCATAGTGACGCGTAACTCAGGAAGTGCGCAGGCTCCGTTCCCGCGCCATTTTGAGGCTGTTGTAAACAACAGCCTAGCAAGCTTAGCTAACTGAAGCCAATGAGTAGCATATTGGAGTTTAGGCAAAGCTAGGTGTATTAGAAGCATAGCGATTAGCACATAGCATTTTGTAGCTGTGGGTTGAATGCGTGTGTGTTTGCAGTGTGTTTTTGAAGTGTTGATACGAGTTTAACCCTTCACAGCTGAACTTTAACTCACACTAAACTGTTTACATCAGTTCCTTCTCTCTTTTGAATTCACTCATTCTCTCTTTGGCATTCACTGATTCTACCTATAACTTCTCATGTGAAAGGACTTTAACAATACAAATTTAAATAAACCTTTAATGTGCAAGGCAGCTGATTTTCATAGGAAATGAGACCAGCGATTTCACCGGTGGTTCTAATAAGCATTTGTGTTTAGGTTGTTTTGTTTTGTTTTATATTTAGCAGGTATTAGTTTCATAACTATTGGGGTTTATCATAAATTAATGATGGGTCTTAGCCTCATAGCTTTGATAGGAAGATAATTAATTTAATTATGATTGCGCTCATGATTTTAAGAATCTCATTGGACGAATTGCTATGAAATATTTGAAATTGATACTTTAATTCCATAACTAATCCCAGATGTGAAATTAAATTAATTTCATTAAAATAATTTCATTTCCCGATTCCACATAGACTGATTGAGATAATTATGTGTGCTCTGATAATTTAACAGTAACATTAAGATCTTAATTATTAACTATCAAAGCGTTTGATCGTCTGGCCCGGGAAAATTTTAAAGTTTCCTTTATAAGTTAGACGGTACGGATTAATTTGTTCTAATGATTAGAATAACACAAGGAATTAGTAATTGGTCAGTCTTAGGGATACGAAATTAGGGATGTGGAATTTGTAATTTAATTTCATAATTAATTACGAATTTGAAAATTCTAATTCAATTTAATAATTAATTACAGTTCCTGTGTCCATATGGCAACACTATTGGCTGATCAATGAAATGTAATCGCTTGTAATGTTAATGAAAAATATCATTAAGATTTTAATCCATGACTGCTAATAATGCTCTGAAATTTTAATTTCATATGCAACTCATTAGAGCTTGTATTACCCTGCTTCAATACTTACGGAGTATTGTAATCACAGGTGTTCTTCTAATATTAATGACAAACATCGTTAAGTTAGATCTTTAACTATCAATCATTGCTCTGAAATTTTAATTCCAGCATTGGCTAATAAGGATCTGAGCGTCCCTACCTCAAGGATACCTTATTGATTAATTTAATCCTAATCAAGCCTATCAAATTTAAATGATAACATCATAAAATTTGAATTAGAAACTACCCTTTCTAATTTGAAATTCTAATTTCAGTTGCAATTGAGTTTTGGTTCCAACCTGTTGGTCTCTCTCCGTCTGTTATTAAATTAACTTTTATAGGTTTCCCTTTTCTTAGGCCTGATAGGAGATAGGGCTCCCCCTAGTGCTTGGTTAGTGAAGTGAAATTGCCTCCAGTGTGAGTTACAGCAAGCGGAGTCACCCGTTCCGACTGTACCTGGTGCAGGCTGGAGGGGAAACCCGAATACTTCCGTCCTAGTGTTGCAAAGTGATGGCCCGCAGCAGGCTAGCAATCGGGTATCGGAGGAGGAGTCAACGGCTGTCTGGGCGAAGGTGCGGATATACCATCCCAGCTAAACTATTGACGAAGTACGTCGAACTTCGGGTTCGCGCTGACGGATAGACACCGGGACATAGCTCCACCCCTCTTCAGGCCAGCAGTCGTTTGACATACCTCACCTGAGTCCCAGCCCGGTTGTGCCAAAAGCCACAGCTGTCTGAGAGGCTCACAGCAGTACGGTGGGGGCGGAGTGTTTGGCAAAACCCTTACAGGAGCTCACCTGGTGCGTTCGGGCGGTGGGCCTTGCTGCTGAACATCACTGGAGCAATTTACATGCCTCACGAAGCCTAGAGTATAATAACTTTCTAATTAGGAAAACCCTTCTAAGTAAGCAAACCTCCAAAAGAAAAAAATTAAGGTTTTCTTAACACTTAGGCCAGTGTGTTTATCCTACTAAAATTAGCAAAGCAAATTTACTAATTTACAAAAAAAGCATTTACTAATCCTAAATCCTACTCTTCTCTCTCTCTTTTCTTACTGCTGCTATCCTCTAATTTGACTACTGCTGCTGTTGCTGAGATTTTTGCCTGTGTGAAGATCACAGGTGGAGAACTTTAGCAATCGAAACAGGTATTTGTGGAACTTGAGAACATGTCAAAATTGTTTTCCATTTACCTTCCTCTTTTGTGAAATCCTACCCCACCAGGTTAAAGCAGATCCACAGAAGAAAGGCACCAGAAAATGTCAAGCACGCGAACACTCTAATTAGCTTGTGGTGTCAATTTTGTCATTAATGGGACCAGTGCTGTCATTGTTATTGCTTTCCTTCACCCCGGAGAAAACCAATTGCAATCACAAACTTACAAAAAAAATTCCCATTTACAAATCCTCTGATTAGAAGCAACCTTCTTCTTCTCTTTACCTGTTCTCTAGCTGTGCTACCTGTGTGTGTGTGTGTGCTCAATTTTTCCCCCCACAGAGGCTACAAATTAGAAGCACGCCCCAGAGGATCACAGTCACAGAGAACCACACCCACCTGTTTTACACAGTCAACACTAGTACACATTCTATATTGCACATCTACACCCCTTGTTTGTTGATTTCTGTTTTGGTTTGTTTGTTTTGTTTTGTTTTGTTTTTCTTTTCAAGGTCTGTGTCAGTCGCGGTTCGAGATCTCACTCACCACGCCCAAACATGTCTCACACAACAGGACATGTCGGTCACTGGGAGGATTTGGAAACATGGCTAAGCATTGCAACAGACAGTCTCCTCCCTAAGGCTGCTGAAACACTAAAACATCAGACACAAGACCAGCTGGATGACAACATAACAAGACCCAAGTCAAAGCTACAATCACAAAGAATTAGCCAAGATCACTGGCTCCTTAAGCCACACACTCATCGCCACCCTCAAGTTGAGCGACAAGCACGCTGCACAATGCCAGCAGGAGCTGACACGCGCACAACGACGCATAGAGCAGCTGGAACTTGAAGCTCAGGAACGACGGGAAGGGTCGGATGAGGCGGAACAAGGCACTGAGGAGGATATCAACCAGCTAAAAGAAACCCTAGCAGCTACTAGCCAAGAATTGGAACAGGTCAAGGCAGACAACGATGATCGGTCCAAAAAGCTACAGTATGCGGAACAGCTTCTGGAGAAAGCAAAGGCTGACTTCAGAGATAAAAACAGCAGAATCAAAGCCCTTGAAGCTCACCTGGATGAGTCAAGAAACGAGGTTAGTCGTCTAACACGACAGCTTGACTACATCAAAGAGGAATCTGACAGTTTCCAAGAGGAACTCAAGCATGCTTACGAACTGCGCTGTGAGCCATCAAGGACATGACGCACACCGACCTCACCCCTGCCTAGCAGGACCGGGTCACCTGTTCCTGGACTGACACGTGAGAAAAAGATGGAGGGGGTGGTGTTGAAACATTCACCAACTCACTCTGGAGAACATTACATCACGTTACCTCAGCCAAAAGAATCTGCTGCAGCCAGTCACAGATCATCGCACGGCTTGGACCTAAAAGACCACGACAAGCTCGCCAGGAACATTGGCAAATTCACCCCGAGCATGCCAAATAGCCCAAATGTCCAAGCGTATCTCCAAGATATTGATTTCCATCTGGAAATGTGACCTAACGTTACGGACAAAGATAGACTATATTTACTTCGAACGACATCCAGTTCTGAAGTTCGCAGCTTCCTGGACAGGCAGCCTGCTCACACAAAGACTGATTACCAACTGCTCCGAGAAGCCCTCATTAAAGAGTTCTCCGACCCTGAGTCCGAACAAGGCCTCGTGGCTGCCCTGGAGACGAGACAAGGACGTCACGAACCTCCTCAAGCCTACTACAGCCGACTCAGACGGGCATACTTTGGAACTCGCAACGAACCTGACATGGAGGATGAACTGAACTTTAAAACTCTCTTCCTACGAAACCTTCATCCCGGCGTAAGCCACCATCTTGGCATTCTCGCATGTCCACGGACAATGAATGCTCAGCAGTTGTGAGACTTGGCACAGAAAGCCTACGGCAAACAAAAGATGGCCTCAGAAAAAAATGCCAAAACACCAGCCGTCCTTGACTTCAACACTCAAAGTCAAGTGCTGGCGTTAGAGGGCGCTCAACGCCAAGACAATGCCAAGCCGCCACCCAGGGAGTGGAATGCACCCTCGTCCAACAAAGAACGAGACTCCCACGCTGGTACCTGATCTAAACAGAGGTACAAACGCTGGGATGGACCACATGGACATCAACGCTCACCTCGACGCCACTGGGACAAGACATGGGACCAGTCAAGGCCCCACGAAAGTCATTGGGAGAGATCGTGGAACCAGCCAAGCTCATTTGGAAACTCAAGAGGAAAAAACTCATGGGAATCCAAGGGAAGACGACAAACTCACCCTGGAGCAACCAACCCAAGGAATCGACGAAAGAATTCGCAAAGATTCCAAGCTGACTGAGCTCAAACTGAACCCATGCAGGAACAAGAGACACCACCGTGTTTCGACTCACAAGAACTGATGAAAATGATGATGAAAGAATTCTTCCAACGGAAGGAGGAAGATCGGAAATGGGAAAAGAAAGAGAAACCAGATTCAGCCTGACTAGCGGCCGGACGAGATGGCAGCGACCAGTTGACACAACCAGCCACAGAGAACAGCACTCCTTCACCTCACTCTCAGAGAACCGTAATCACACTAACTTCAGATGGACACGAAACCCCACCTGAAAACCCAGCAACAGAGTTAGGCACTAACTCAACACCTAATGCTCCAAATTACAGCAGCGTCCAACAAACACCTGCTGACGAAACCCCTCAAGTTCCTGAAAGTGCTGTCTTGGTCATCTGCCACTCCTCCGAAGAACGCCACATCAGCCCTGATATCCTAACTGTTTCCTCCCAAACTCCAGTCCCTCAACTCCTAGGCGATCTCATTGAGAAAGGTATAGCCAGAAAATTCTACCTCTCCATCATCATCGAACGACACATCAGAGTCGAAGCCCTCCTCGATACAGGAGACGACATTACTCTAATGTCTACCGAACTCCTGGAGGAAGTCCAAGAAAGATCAAAGAGGACTAACAGAACCCTCAAACTCCAAAGGTGTGAACTAAACCTTCAAGCATACTCCCACACGGGCCTACAACTAAAACATATGGCCCCAATTCACCTAACGGTGGGATCGATGGACCTCGTCCATCCCGTATACGTTTCACCACTTAAAACGTATCCACTCCTCATTGGGAAAGATCTGCTTAATCGCTTCAAACCTCTAATAGACTTCAAGCACCTAAAGATGTGGACACAAGTCCGCGAACCTCTGCCTTGCCAGGCGTTAGACTCCAACGAGTCGCAGTGTCAAGTCACAGACACCGACCCTAAGTCACTGATCGATGATGCAGTAGCAAAGCCAGGATCTGGACCAAGCACAAACAGCAAGGACAAGGACCCTCTCCTCTGCTCACTGCAGGAACCTGAATCAAACGCAGGCCCCCTTCGAATCATGACTGCAATAGATGTCCAAGGCACATCAGTGTCCGACACGGCACTAGCCCTGTGGGCAGAGAAATCAGCCTGAAGCCTGAAGCTATTCATAGCATTGAAGCAAATACATCAGTGTCTACCACATGTCGCCAAGCACAGCCGCTTCCCTCGCAGTCCCTGGTCGACAAACATGGCCACCTCCAAGATCATCTGCGCTCTGGACATACGATGGAACAACAGACAGCTAACTCACTACTTCCTCGTTGTCTCAGACCTGCCGCATGATATCTACATTGGAGCGGATATCCTGGTCCGGCTCAATGCTTGCATTGATACCGTAAACGACATCATATGGGCTCCCCTGTCACAACAACTGACGACGTCAGTCAACCTCAAGAATCTCCAATCCGGTCAAACCATGCCATACGCATGTGCTATGATCACGGAGCAAGAAGCCACAATACCTGCCTACAGCAAGAGTGTCAGCGTCCGCCTCAACATGCGACTGAGTGATCCTGAGTGAGGCGGATGCCCTCCACAATGAAGCGGATCGCCAAGGACTCAAAGAGGTTCTGCACAAATACAAGGACTCCTTCGAATAGGATTCCCTGGATTGTGGACTGACAAACATCCACACTGTGCGCATCCCGACAAACCCAAATGCGCCACCCACATTTGTGCGACAGTACAAGATTACAATAGCGTCATACGAGCCAGTGCAAGAGATTGTTGACTCCATGCTGGAAAAGGGGGTCATCCGGCCCTGTAACAGCACATACTCTGCCCCGATATGGCCAGTCCTAAAACCCAACGGCAAATGGCGGCCCACCATCGACTATCGCAAGTTGAATCAGCAAGTACCATTGTCACGATGGCCTATGACCCAGTTGGATCAAGAAATTCCAAAAATCAAAGGCTCGACGATCCTTTCCACACTGGACGTCGCCTCCGGGTTCTGGACAATCCCTGTCCATCCCGATGACCAACACAAGCTGGCATTCACCTTTGGCAATCGACAGTACACCTTCACACGGTGTCCCTTCGGCTATGCCAACTCACCAGCAGAATTCAACATCTTCCTGAACAAAGCATGCCCTGACGCCAGAGCCAGAGGCAACCTTGTCTATGTAGATGACGTTTTGATGAAAAGCTCAAGTGTGGAAGACCACCTCAAAGAAATCAATCACGTCCTAAATCAGGTGACAACGGCAGGAGCCAAGATCGCCCTTCACAAAGGACAGTGGTGCAAAACCAAGGTGAACTATGTCGGATTGCTTTTCGGAAGAAACGGCATCGAGCCACAGTCTAACCGCACCCAAGCAATCCAAAGCATAAAGACGCCGACTAACATCTCTGAGCTGCGAAGCTTTCTGGGAGTGTGCAATTATTCACGACAGTTCATCGAAAACTACGCTGACATCGCATGACCACTAACTTCCCTCCTGAAAAAGGATGAACCCTTCGTTTGGACGGAAACACAGGACACAGCAATGGGCCAGCTCAAACAGCGCCTGTGCTCTGCTCCGTGCCTTACCTACCCAGACCCAGGAAAACAATTCTATCTGGACGCTGGATTCTCCAATCAGTGCCTCAGCGCAGGCCTATACCAGCTCCATGACAAAGACAAACGAGTGGTCGCTTATGCCAGCAAAACGCTGCTTCCCCCAGAATGCAAGTACTCAAACTGCGAAAAGGCATTGCTTTGCACTGTGTGGGCTATCCAGCGTTTCTCTAATTACATCGGTGCACAGAAAGTCATCATCGAGACCTGTCATCAGCCGGTCACCTTCCTAAACAGTCAACGCATCAGAGATGGCGTGGTGACCAACGCACGCATAGCTACCTGGCTAATGACACTCCAAGGACGAGACGTCGAGGCAAGATATGCCCAAAACTACAAATCCTCACTTGGAAACGGGCTAGCGGCCTGCCAAAACTGTTCAACGGACACGCTGCATACTCCAGCGGAACCTAAAGAACCGCCACAACCTCAACTGAGGAATCACAGGTACTTCAAGGAGAATGTATGTGAAGGAATGCCCACAGCATATGTCGACGGCTGTTCCTACAACCACAAGGGCAATTTACAAGCTGGAGCGGGAGTGGTCTGGCTCAACAACGACCCCTGCCCACCGCAGCAATTCAACTTAGGCCCTCGCTCATCGCAATATGCTGAAATAGCAGCCATCCTCATCACACTTCAAAAGGCGGCATCCCACAACATCAAAGAACTCCTCATCTGTACCGATTCGAACTACGCCCGTCTAAGCTTCACATGCCATTTAGTTGGATGGAAACAGAATGGATTCAAGACAGCTAACAACAAGCCTGTCAAACACCAGGAACTCTTCCAAGCTGGCGATGCCATTGTAACTGAACATGACATTATCGTTTATTGGAAAAAGGTTCAAGGTCATTCACGTCAACCAGGACAAGACAAAGACTTCAATGACCAAACCGATGCCCTCGCCAAAGCAGGTGCATTACACGGAGAGTCCTGGACATTTCAAGCCCTCCCTCCCACCCACCCTTCAATAGCGGCCATAACCCGCCGCCAACACGCCACTGGCGTACAAACCCCCACCTCCTTCCACATTGCCATTTCACCTCAGTTCGCTGCTAACGATCTCCTCACACTCCAAAAGGCGGATCAAACACTGCGAACTATGGCAGCTCACATTTCCGACCCCTTAACTCATCCTATTTCCACCTCCGACCTAGCTGCTTCCTCTGAGCTCTGCACGCTCCACTCAATCAAGCACATGCTGCATCTGAGAGACGGTGTGCTCACGTATTTCCCTGAGCCCCTAACTACGCCAAAGCTCGTAGTCCCTCACGGCCAAAGGGGAATGATGCTGACACACGCCCACGATGCACCATGCGCAGGACACCACGGTGCCAAGGCCACCTATGAAACACTCAAGCAAGTAGCATACTGGCCTGGCATGCAGCAAGACGTGGCGGAATACGTAAAAGGATGCCTGGTGTGTTGCCAGTTTCAACCGGCAAACCCAAACCACCGAGCCCCACTGCAAAGGAAAGGAATGACTTTCCCCTGGTCGGACCTCCAAATAGACTGGGTAGGACCCCTGCCACGGTCAACGCGAGGTAACAAATACTTCCTCACCATGGTCTGCGAATTCATGAAGTGGATAGAGTGCCTCCCAGCTCCCAATGATACAGCAGAAACAACAGCCTGCCTGTTAATGAACCACATCTTCTCAAGATTTGGACTGCCTTTAAGGGTCAACTCTGACCGCGGAACCCACTTCACCGCCGACATCATGCAGGAAGTGTGGAAACTCCTCGGTGTACAGGCCAAGCTCCATATAAGCCATCACCCAATTTCCTCGGGTCAAGTTGAACGGGCCAATAAAACAGTGGTCAGCATGTTGAAGAAGTATGTGTCCGCCAATCAAAAGGATTGGGATATTAAACTTCCGCTGGTACTAATGGCTGCTCGAGCCACCCCTCACCAGTCTACCGGCGTACCCCCATTCACATTGATGACAGGGAGAAACATGACGCTACTGCTACACCTGCTGTACCAACCTGGTGACCTGAACCTTGTCACCGCCTATACCACTCACCAATACCTGGAAGAGTTGCATCAGCACCTGAGAACGACTTTCGCCTTCGCTCAACAGCAAGAAGCGCGGAAGGTCGTAAAGCCTACTACGACCAAAAGGCCTCTCACCATGAGTTTAATGTCGGAGACAAAGTGTGGTACTACAGCTTTGCCCAACCAAAGCAGAACACTCCCCATCGCCTGTCAAAGAAGTTCCTACCTCACTGGACGGGACCCCACGCGATTGTAGACAAGCTCTCACCTGTCGCCTACCGAATCAAAATCAGACAAGGGCGCAGCGAGCCAGTCCTTCGATGGGTCCATCGAAACCAGATAAAGAGGCACCAGAGCTCCAGCCGACCGGGAAAGGGGGAAGATCAAACCCACTGACACAGACCGACAATCATATGCTCTACACCACACTAACATAATTTCTGTTGTTAGGAAAACATATAGCGACCTTGTTGAAACACAACACTTCCACTCTCTCCTCAGCTGCACTGCTAGAGTCAACCTCTAGTAGAGAGGAGTTACTTCACACATGTGACACTCGTTTGCTGCCTAACCTCATTCGGTGTCCTTTTGCCGCCGTTTCTCGTATTGTTGTTTCCTTTCACCTGAGTCTCTCTTTGTTTTTTTTTTGTTTTTGTTTTTTTTTCCTTCTTCCTCTCTCACTATAATTTCCTCTCCCCTCTAGTCCCCTCATCAGGGAACTCCCTTTACCAATTATTTAAATCCAGGTCCCAAAATTAAGATTGACTCCCTTTAATAAGTCGTTGTAACTCGTTGTGAGAACCGTTGTCAACCAATCGAGGCAACCCGCCAAACTATGATCTTCACCGCTAATTGTGCCTTCTTTCTGTTCAATCACCAGGAAGATGCTCAGACTCGCCACCTTGCTCCTCTGCATAAGTGGGGTTACGCCCCAGCCAGAAGTGGCATCGCCCGGACCAGCATCAGGGATAGTACTCCGCGATCAACCGGGGTTATTGATAACGAACTGCAGAACCTACACCCGAAAGGTGTATGTCAGACTAGATCCCCGTGATGTTTTCAGAGCTCACTACACCCTCTCAGCCGCCCAAACCACTTGGTCTGGAGCCCGCTGGACTCGAGAAGTCCTTGTCCATGCCCAGGCAGATGTGAACCACATGCTGCACCAATTACAGAAAATGACTGTAACCCAGGCTGAATTAAACGGGTACAACCGGCGTCCCAAACGATTTTTGGGCGCCCTGCTGGGGGCTGCTGCGGCTGTAGGAACTCTGTTCAACATTGGCATGAACACCGCTAATGCTGTTAATTTGGCCACCGTCAGGCGGCATGTAGGTGAAATTCAGGCCGAAATGCCTGAAATACGACAACAGCTCTTAGTCCAGAGCCACGCCCTACAGACCTTCGGAAAATCCCTGAATGGCACCATTACAATTCTAAATACCCATAGTACCCTTCTAAACCAAACGATAAAATCCATTAATAAACTATTTTCGGTCGTGCAAAACGATGTTGCACAAACACAACTCCTAACTACCCTTATGACCGACATGCTACGTGAAGTAAGTTCCTCGATTGATAACTTAGCCATGGGTAGGATTCCACACTACTTGATACCTCTTAACCTTGTCCAAAACATCCTAACTTCGGCCACCGCGGGGCCCTGCTAGTCCCATCCAAACCCATCTCGCCTTTTCCCTGGGTAGCGCTATTCCATTGTACGTAGACCCGGAAGCAGGCGACTTGGCCTTTCTCCTCAGTTTGCCCATTATCGACTCGAATAACATTTACCGGCTCAAAGACTTTGTGAATGTGGGATTTTGGCAAGGGAACACCTATGTCAAAATCCACACTCCTGAAGTCGTTGCGTATCACGATAACAACGAGTAGTTGTACTTGGCCCCAAACCTAAGGATGTGTACGCTCACTAAGGACATTCACTTCCTTTGCCCGAGTAAACCCTTCGTCCGCGATAATACTGAGGGCATCTGCGGCCTAGAATCCATTAGACCCGACACTAGCTGCCCCGCCGAAGCGACACCACGTTCTCAAGTCGAGGTAACGCAAGCCGAAATCATCGGAAACCGATGGCTGGTCAACACCCCGGCACGAACAGCTACCCTCACATACGATCAACACGACACAGCCACACGCATTACCTTGCCCAACCAAACTTTATGGATCACTGTCCCTAAGGGCTCGATCCTCCATATCGATGAGTTGGCATTGTATCACCTTACCGACGACGAGTATCAGGCTGAAATCGAAATCTCGCCCTTCTTCAAACAGCACTCCTTCGTCCTCGATCCAGAATTGGAAGAAAGGATCAAGGAGGAAGGAACGCAACTTATTGACTTGACTCCTGTTGATACAGCTTTAGAAGCTATCGCTCGCCTTCCGCCCGCTGGCGCGCCTATTATTCGGTCTTGGTCTGCCGCTGACACAGCGCTTTGCATCTCTACTATTGTAGGGTACGTTGTGACATTGACACTGGCCTTCCTCCTACACAAGCGAGTGAACGCCGTTCAAGAGTCTTTCAACAAATGCACGTCAGGCGTTCCACGCATTTTCCGACGTGATAAAACCGACCAAGAACCCGAACCTGAGAACTCAACCATCCTGCTTGAGATCACGCCTATACTGCCTCGTCGAACCCCTGACAATTAAACCAATCAGAATGACTCAATTGCCAGTAGTCCTAAAGAATGCACCCCTACATCTTCTCAAGTTCCTAACCTGTTCTTTCCCAAATTACCCTGCACCAGGATTCAGTCAGTGATGGAGATGTTGTTTGTGTCTTGTGTGTGCCTGTTCTCCCTGCTTCTGGTTCCAGTGCCCACCGATGTTCGCAATGGGAACCTCACCGAGCAAAAGGGGGATGTGTAAGACCTTGGGGAAGGTAGAACGCACACACATCTGAACATAATGGCGAGCACATTCCTGAGTTCCGATTTCCTGCCATAAAACCTCCTTATCTGAAGAGACTTTATTAAAACTAGTGTTGTCAAAAGACCCGGTACTTCGGTACCAAGTCGGTACTAAAAAAATGAAAACGTCACGGTACCAGGTGTCTGTTAAGCAGTACCATCAAAACAGATGTATGAAACAAACCCTAAGCCTCTAGCATACGATACCCTATCCTGATGATAACGACTCTCAAACGTATCCACTGCTGTAAATCCTGGTTTAGTTTGAAAGATAAGGGTCCACGGAACAACATTCCATCGAGCACTTTTAGTCCAAAGAAACAACAACGCTGTAATTTAGATCGTTAATCCTTTGTTTACGTCTCATCTCTTGAGGGAGAGTTATTGTTTGTGTCCGTTATGGAACAAATTACGCTCAAAAACAGCGTCTTGGTGGTAAAAAAACAGCACGATTTTGTAGCAGACAATGTCCCAAACAGAATGAAATCATCCAAAAAAAAAAAAGTCAAAGATACACGGAAGATTGTTTATTTGAATTCTGGCGCTCCCTCGCGATGGCACGCTGTGACGCACCTGTCATCTGATGGCAGAAAAATGTCTGCAGGAATCTCATTTCTCATGGTATCTTCTTCAGATTTGAAATATAAACTCATGAGACATGTGACTTTCAACCCATTACTTTTCTGGATTGCTCCAGGACTGATTTCATGTATTTTTATATGAAATAAAAAAAAAATTCAGTGTGGTACAATTTTTATCAAGGCACTTCAGTGTCTATAACTTTTTATATTTTTGAGCATTATCAACTCTGGATGATGGATAGTAAAGGCCAAAGGGTCTTCTTTCCAAAGACACCACAATTGTGTGTGTGGCACACTGAAGTCAGGAGCTGTTACCATTTTAAGTTAGTTAGTCATTTTCAGCTGTGATTCCCAATATGGGGGGTGCAGGTTAACAGGTTAAGTCCCGGTGGTACCGAGTACCCGGGTCAACCCGGTTCTTGCTGCGTGATCTGAAAGCTGCGCAGATGCGCTCGCTTCATAAAAGCACAGAGACAGGGCGACATCCAAAGGAGGAAATGCATCAAACTAACAACACTTTAAAGACTGACACCCGGTTCAAATGAAAGAGTTCAAGCAGGTAAGTTTCTATTTAATATTTAGATATTCTGTTATGAATATTATTCCATATTTGAATTTGAATGTCGGATTAAAATAAACTGCCGTTATAGCGGAGTTAATCGTTAGCATAAGCGCGGCTAACGCTAATATAATGAGCATTAGAATGAAGTTTCTTTATTAAATATTTAATGTGCCTATAACTTTTATTAGGGTAAAAACAACAGGAGGACATGATGGTATTTACTATTGTTACACACCAGAGGCTTTTAAATGAATTGTGAATCTAAAATATGCGTGTTGGAGAATGTACAAACAGTTAACAGTGTTTGTCATATCAGTCCGTCAGAAAACAGTTCTGGCCTGTTTTTTTTGTTTGTTTTTTTTGCTAGTTAGTTGCTAGTTGTTGTTATTCTTGGCTGGATAACTAGCAGTTTTAAAAGCCCTTTAAAATTAAATATGTACACAGTTTGTATTAAATGAAAGTACAGTCAAATGTTATCTCCTGTATAGACTTTACAATGACTTCATGTTATTATCAAACATCAACTTACAGTGCGTGAACAATATATTTTTACAACATTAATTAATGTTTGTGAATGTTATTTAATACAAACACATGATCATTGTTCATTAAATAATTTTAACAGATTGAACTTTGATTGATTGATTGATTTTATGTATTTGTAAATTTTGAAATGAACCCTAAGAAGAATAATTGCAATATATAACTATTGTTTATGTGATAGGTCATGCTATCTAAAAAATGGAATCTTATTGTAAAGTGTTTTTAATACTACAGTTTCCTTCTATTTGATATGCACTTGTCTTAAAATATATAATCTTATCTAAATTTATTATAAAAGCTGAGGTTTGTTATTTACTGAAATGTTATATTTTAGCTGGAGTCAATGATCTAATGTTGTATTTGATCAGACTCAGCCCACTGCTTTACTAATATTATATTTTCCTTTTACAGCTGCAGGAAGATCATGAAGCACCAGCAAACCCTAAAACAGAACAGTTTACAGTTGTTTTTCAGCGGCAGCAGAAATATGACAAAAACTTTTGGGTGGAACTTGTTTCCTTTTTTTCATACTTTTATTAATTGTGGAAAAACTTGAAATAATTTTAAATAAGCATTAAAAATGGCATTGGTTTTTGTGCAGTTTATTTTTGTTTAACTTTATTAATAAAAATGTGTTTTTTAATTAGCATATTTTTGTGTTTTGCTTTGGTACCGAAATTGGTACCGAGAACCGTGGATTTTCACTGGTATTGGTACCGAATACTGAAATTTTGATACCGTGACAACCCTAGTTAAAACAAGGAGGAATTGGAGGAGAACATCTTGAATGTGGGTTAAAACAGGACTTCACTTGGTTCTTATCACTTAACCATAACTCGACCGAAACAGGACGAAACCCCTGCTAATGGTCCAGCGACAAACTTTATGATATCTCCTGATCGTTTAACGCAATAAGTCAATGATTTTTATCAACGAGAAAAGACGTTTTTACGACAGACGGTCAGCTAAGAAAGACCAGATCTCCACAAACGTGACATTCTCATGACCTGGACAGTGACTTTCCTGACCTCCCGTTTCTCTCACATTCCAAACTGAAACACCCCTCAATATCTCTTTTTGGACAAGGAACACCCGAACTGTTATTGACTTTGCTAAAAGGGCTCAAAACTTTTATAAAGTGTTCCAAAAGGACAATTAATACTAGCTACTGGGCTATTAAAGCGATATATTCAAAAGCAATATATACAATATATTTTACAAAATATATCAATGTGTATTTGATGTCATTTATAAGCTTGCTGTGTTATTGTAATCAATGGTATTTTTTTGTGTAATCTTTGGAGGTATAATTTTCTCCTGTAAAGTGAGTACTACACTTATAGCATCATATGCACGATGTGTTGTTTTGTATCTTTAATTTGAACCCTTTTGTGTGTCTTAGCAGGAAAACTATTAATGTGTAGGAAATATGCTGAATTTGGTTTCATTTTAACGGCCATGATAAATGCAACAAGTTGGTATAAATGAAAGTTAACTCTTATTATAATAATGTATGATTACAACGCATACAGAATTTGTTAAGATATTTTCCTCATGAGATTAAAGCAACTAGACGAGAGGATTTACTGCATGGAAAATGAGCCGTGTAGGCGGAGCTCCGTCTACAAGGACAATCTAATTAGTGGAAGCCTCTGGGGGTTGGACGGAAGGCCTCCAGTTAAAACCCTATGACGCAGACTTGTTGACGCTGCTTGCGTGCGCAAAACTTGCAAAGACTTTGGCTTCGGCTCACTGGCCGCGCTGAATAAGCGCCCACGACCTTAACATCTGGGTCGATCATCTAACAACACTACAAATACTTAGTCACATCTCTGAAGAAACCCTTGAAAGTCTGAAGCTACGCGAAAGGAACTCAAGAGCGTCATCACAGCCCAGAGCCAACAACAGAAGGACATCCCCAAAGTGATGTCACGCAATGACGCGCGGAATTCCTTCAAGCCACAGATCAGCGTCATTTCAACTTAAAAGCAAGTATCAAACAACCTCTATTCCGCTGAATCGTGTCGTATCTATCTCTAAAGTAAGGATAATAGTTCTCCTCTTGATGATCGACACGGGTAAAATCGTGTGGAAATAGCAGAACAGTGCTATATTTTAATCATTCTCAATTGCAACAATTCATTGCCTATGTTTGTGTGTATGTATTTTGTTTTATGTTATTTAGCTTAGTTCATGTATTTTAGTAAGATAGCAAATAAACTCTTGTTTGATTTATAGAGAAGTGTTCTGTGTTTTGTTGTGAAATATTCAAATCAAACTTTGCCCAGATTACGTTACCTATGCTCATAACTGTCATAAGGTTATTTAAATAATTCTGTATTATTATATCGTGGCCACGAGAATAAACAGAATTTCTCAGATATACTGAAATCTAACAACTCGCTGGACGATTGTTAAATAAGGTATAATTTGGACGTTTTGATTAATATCAATTGAGCATATCAATACCAAATCTTAAGATTCAGTTTAAAACTAAAATTAAAGTAATGGATAAAAGTAAAATCATTACAACACATTTGATGAGAGCAGGAATATATAAGATTGGTCATCTTAGATCAAATGACCAATGGATTGCTGCAGAAGAGTTGGCAACAAGAATTGCTATACATTCCGTTCAAACTGTGCGAAAACTGTTAGTTGAAATTCAAGATTCTTTTCGTATTTTGCCACAACAAGTGGAAATGTCTGAGAGTGTATTCCCCAGGATTAGTGTGACTGTAAATGTTGGAGATTGGCAAGAGTTTGAAGGAAGTTTGCTTTCTTTTAAAACACCTAAACTTGGTTCTTTTAATACTATTTCTAAGAAAGCCTTTTATTGTGTTTGTGTAATTTTTTTTTACCTGTTAACCAGCGCCCCCCATATTGGGAATCACAGCTGAAAATGACTAACTAACTTAAAATGGTAACAGCTCCTGACTTCAGTGTGCCACACACACAATTTTGGTGTCTTTGGAAAGAAGACCCTTTGGGCTTACTATCCATCATCCAGAGTTGATAATGCTCAAAAATATAAAAAGTTATAGACACTGAAGTGCCTTGATAAAAATTGTACCACACTGAATTTTTTTTTAATTTCATATAAAAATACATGAAATCAGTCCTGAAGCAATCCAGACAAGTAATGGGTTAAAAGTCACATGTCTCATGAGTTTATATTTCAAATCTGAAGACGATACCATGAAAAATGAGATTCCTGCAGCCATTTTTCTAGTCCCCCCCCTCTGTTTGAGGAAAAATATTTACCAAATTATTGAAGGGTTCTACTACAAACTATTTAGTCATTATACATGCCACTGCAGTTTTTCAATTATAAAACAGTAGACAGAATCTTAGACATCGTATAAGTGATTTATTTTAGCACTAGAAAAATACAATAAGAATAATTTTTGAGTGATGAAAAAAAATCAATAATAATACAAAAAAATAACTTAAGTGCATACTCTGATTTCCTGACATACAGATGCTCCTGCTCATACATTAGTAATCACATGCTGACGATCATTCATACAGATGCTAATCATACAGATGGCCCATATAGTCAATAATCACATTATAATGGCTTTTTATATAGACTGCATTCATACTGATATCTGTGAACAGTCAGTAATTACATGCTGATTATCAGCCATACAGATGTTAATCATACAGATACAGGCAATTCCCCACAAGACACACAAACATATATGTGTTGAAAAGAAATCGGGGTCAGATGTGGACAAAAATTTGTGGGTTGACAGCCTGACAAAATATATATTTTGTTCCATAACGGACACAAACAATAACTCTCCCTGAAGAGATGAGACGTAAACAAATGAATAACGATCCAAATTACAACGTTGTTGTTTCTTTGGACTAAAAGTGCTCGATGGAATGTTGTTCCGTGGACCCTTATCTCTGAAACTAAACCGGGATTTACAGCAGTGGATACGTTTGAGTGTCGTTATCAGGATGAATCTGATATGTACTGCGGGTTTTTTATACATGTTTTGATGTGTACTGCTTACACAAATTTAGCAAATACATTCCTTATAAGCTTTCTATCGAAAAACAGCGATCTGTCGTCGATGCTTGAGGCTTAGACCTTCAAAATGATATATAGTTTGTCAAGATTAATTTTGTCCTGTTTTAATTTATCTGTTTGAAAACAATGACATGTGCAAACAAAGAGCTTTCAGTGCGCTGGCGTCCTGGTGCATGTTAACAGGTTAAAAGATCTTCTAGAGACGAAGTGGACAAAGCCAAAACTGAGAATGTGGTGGAAGAAACATAGAATATCTCTTTATTGTCTTGCTGCAATCTCTATCATATGGAGTAACTTAAGGGACATGGTGGTGGAAAAAAATCGGGTGAGTGGAAAAAATTTGGGGTTGAAGGAAAATATATATTTTTTAATGTTTTGCAAAACATTTGCCCCTCGAGTTTGCAAAAACGTTTGCGTTCTCTCGCAAAACTTTTGCATTCTCTCACAAAGATATTTGCGTTTCTTTGAAAAACTTTTGCATTCTCTCGCAAAATTTTTGCGTTCTCTCGCAAAAGCAGTTGAGTTCGGAGAAACTCTTCCTGTTTACTTTACAGCTTGCGGTGGTTCATACAGTTCCGTATGTTCACAATGGAACGGTTCATAAAGTGATTTTGAACTTTGACTCAAGTATAAAGAAATACAGTCAGTGCTTAGTTCAAGGCACGGTTTTGGGACATTCTAAAACGCTTAATGTGGCTTAATGTTTTAAAACAGTGACATTGGAGGACCAAATTCGATAATAATAAATACTGATAAAAATGATTAGGCAATATTAATAACCTTATTAATAATATTACTGTTAATAAAGCAGAATAGCCCAGAATATGAATGCAACACCCTGCACGTTAAGCTTTTTCTCCCCCATAGAAAACGCTTAAGGTAGGCTAATGAATGAAGACGTTATTACGCCCAGCCCAGAACAGTATACAATACAAAAGACAATATACAGGAACAGTAACAATATACACAATGACCTGAAGGATATGTGTGTTCATTCAAAGAAAGGTTTTTTCTATGAATTAATTAGAGAAGAATCCATTTTAATGGGCATTATGTGTCTTTCATAAGGAGAAATGGAGTGAGAATTGCTCTGCCCGCATTCCTTTGAGCAATAAAACTAGTGTTATCAGATGGTTTGTCTTTGGTTGCCATGGAACCAGAGGCCTGTTCTGCCCTTTTGAGGTGTTAGTTGCATTTCGGGACCCTCATAGTTGGCCCTTTGGTTAGGAGAGGGGGGGGGGGTAGAGATTATTTGTTAAATATAACAAATAGTTGTGTGTCTGATTGTTCCGAATGCTACAATTGCCTTCTTCTCACACCATGTGCTCCTCTGACCATGTGTCAAAACAGGACGTCCCACCTTCAAATGGTGCTTGATAGTGACTCCCACACCTTATTGGACTGTTCTTTGATACTTTTCAAACATTTTAATTGGTTGCAATCATTTAAAAAAACATGTACTGATCATGGGGAATAAGAAAAACTTTCTGAGATTAAGACCCACCCTCTATGGATGACCCGAATGACAATAATAGACCATGCAAAATACCAATAAATAAATAAATAATAATAATAATATCTTTAAAATACTGCCAAGTAACGTTGCAAACAACAATAAAATCACAGAAGGACTTTAATTGTAAGCGACACAAGTATACGGAAAACAAAGGTATTGTTTCCTATTTTTTCCTGATGTTTTTTATTATTTCAAATTTTATATACATTTTTATAAACTTTTTTTTTTGTTATTTACTACTTAGGCATGTTGACAATAATGTCTTCAACATTGTCTATGACCAGATATGTTTTTAGTGGATTTTCAAAATTTGCTTTGATTGAGAAAGCATGAAGATATACAGTTATGATGTTTTTTTCATATGATTTCGTCGAGTTAGTTTTGCATCAAACACAATGTAATTTTCGGCAATCGAGATCTGGCAGCAACAGCGCATTTTTCCGCTTGGGCGAGCGCTTCGCGGACAGCTTACCTCGCGCATGAAATCAGCCGCATACCAGCAAATCACTGAGAACGCACAACAATCCTGACGAGTCTCTGCAAAGCTGACGTAAATTTACAGAAAATTACCGCTGTTTTTCATAAATAATTTTACGTACTTATTCCCAACACTTTATTAAGCTTTAAGTCACATCTCAAATGATAAGGTATCAACTTATAATCATGTTTATATTAATTAGCCCGTGAACTCATTCTCTCTGACGGCCTGGGTATGCAGCGCATTCGCAGCTTATATGGATATATATAAGCCACTGATATATATACAGTATATATATATATATATACACACACGCACATATATATATATACAGGTATATATACAGTATATATTTACATATAACTATATATTTATATTTACATATAACAATATATATTTATATTTACATATAACTATATATTCAGATGTACTTCTATATATACAGGCTTACAACTATATATTTAGATTTACATTTATATATTCAGAATTATAACTATATATTCAGATTTACTTCTATATATTCAGACTTACAACTATATATTCAGATTTACATTTATATATTCAGAATTATGACTATATATTCAGATTTACATGTATATATTCAGACTTATAAGTATATATTCAGATTTACTTCTATATATTCAGACATAACTATATATTCACAATTTACATATATACATTCCGAATTTTATATAATTATTTCCTGTGATGAGTCATATTAACAAAAACAATGCATCACATCTTTCTAAACTTTTAAAACGCCCCCAGCCAGGTGGGGTCAAACGCCCCCATGGGGCAATGGCAATTACTCTAGTTATTCTATTCTGAACACCAAATATTTTGTTTTTCCATCAAATATATTCTAACTAGTTAGTTGAATCAAAATATTTGGACTTTATATTTAGAAAGCGTGACAAAATGACTATTCACTAAAGTCAGCTCATCCAAAAAATGTAATTCTGTGTCTGTTAACTCACTCTCATGTTGTTCACGCATGTCAAGCACGCTTTTAAACGTTTGTGCGCTGTAAGGTGTGCATTATTATTATTTCCCATGTCATATTTTATAGTTATTTCCCATTTCATAGCCCGCGCTTTGTTTTTTTAAATGCAAAAACACATTCTCTGTGAATAGCCGCTTAGGACGTAGCTCACGTGCATGAAGCGCCATCTATTTCTCTAAACAACCACAGGTCTGATTTTCTGGCACAGAATGAGAGCTTATTAAATCACGAACATGATTATTTATTTTTGCTAATTATTATTTTATTTTAGTTAGTTTTTCAGTTACTGTTGTTAGTTTCGTTTAGTTTTAGTTTTTCATTTATTTAGAAATTTAAATTTTATTTCAGTTTACAAAAATGTTTTTTGACCAATAGTTTTAGTCTTAGTTTCAGTTTTCGTTTACGAAAATAACCTTGGTTTGACTCGCGCCTGGCTCTGAAGTGAAGTTGGAGCATGTGTCTGAAAAGTGTCCCGTTTGATGTGCTTGTAAAGATGTTCTGCATCTGAATAAACTCAGTTCTTTAGCAGTTGTGAGTGGGGTGGCCAAACCTAGCCCCGCCCCTGCATTAATTGCGTTAAATATTTTCAACGTGTTAAACTGAAAAAATTAATCGCCTGCTTTAACACGCTAATTTTGATAGCACTAATATATATAAATATATACACACACACAAATATATATATATATATATATATATATATATATATATATACACACACATACATACATATTCATATTTATATATACAGGTATATATATATATATATATATATATATATATATACTGTATATATATATATCAGTGGCGAGCGGTGACTTTTTTAACCGGGTATGCTGAGTACTAAGATTAAGACCCCCCCCCCCCCCCCCTCTATGGATGACACGGATGACAATAATAGACCATGCAAAATACCAATAAATAAATAATAATAATAATAATAATATCTTTAAAATACTGCCAAGTAACGTTGCAAACAACAATAAAATCACAGAATGACTTTAACTGTAAGCGACACAAGTATACGGAAAACAAAGGTATTGTTTCCTATTTTTTCCTGATGTTTTTTATTATTTCAAATTTTATATACATTTTTATAAACTTTTTTTTTTGTTATTTACTACTTAGGCATGTTGACAATAATGTCTTCAACATTGTCTATGACCAGATATGTTTTTAGTGGATTTTCAAAATTTGCTTTGATTGAGAAAGCATGAAAATATAGAGTTATGATGTATTTTTTTTTCATATGATTTCGTCGAGTTAGTTTTGCATCAAATACAATGTAATTTTCGGCAATCGAGATCTGGCAGCAACAGCGAATTTTTCCGCTTGGGCGAACGCTTCGCGGACAGCTTACCTCGCACATGAAATCAGCCGCATACCAGCAAATCACTGAGAACGCGCAACAATCCTGACGAGTCTCCTCAAAGCGGAGGTAGATTTACAGAAAATGACCGCTGTTTTTCATAAATAATTTTACGTACTTATTCCCAACACTTTATTAAGCTTTAAGTCACATCTCAAATGATAAGGTATCAACTTCAATCAGAAGTTGATTCAGAACAATCAGAATCAGAATCAGAATGAGCTTTATTGGCCAGGTATGTTTACACATACGAGGAATTTGTTATAGTGACAAAGCTCCACAGTGCAACAGAATGACAGCAACAGGACAGGACACAGACAACAAGAGAACAATATACAAATATACAAATATACAAATAGGCAATGTACAAAATAGCAAAAAACACTATGCAATACAGACAATCATGTGTGTACAGGTCTGACATGTGCAAATTTGAAATGGAAAAAAATAAAATAAAAAATATTATGTATGTATGTGTGGTGAATAAATAGTTGTAAAATAGTGTTGTGTGTTCCACGTTAATGTCAGGTGTTCATGAGATGGATTGCTTGGGGGAAGAAACTGTTCCTGTGTCTGGTCGTTCTGGTGCTCAGAGCTCTGTAGCGTCGACCAGATGGTAACAGTTCAAAGAGGGAGTGTGCTGGATGTGCGGGGTCCAGAGTGATTTTGCCAGCCCTTTTGCTCACTCTGGATAAATACAGTTCTTGGAGAGTAGGGAGGGTTGTACCAATGATTCGCTCAGCAGTCCGGACTACCCTCCGTAGTCTTCTGAGGTCAGATTTGGTAGCTGAGCTGAACCAGACAGTTATTGATGTGCAGAGGATGGATTCAATGATGGCAGAGTAGAACTGTTTCAGCAGCTCCTGTGGTAGGTTGAACTTCCTCAGCTGGCGAAGGAAGTACAACCTCTGCTGGGCCTTTCTCACAATGGAGTCTATGTGAATGTCCCACTTCAGGTCCTGGGAGATGGTGGTGCCCAGGAACCTGAATGACTCCACTGCAGTCACCGTGCTGTTCATGATGGTGAGTGGGGGGAGAGCAGGGGGGTTTCTCCTGAAGTCCACGATCATCTCCACTGTTTTGAGCGTGTTAAGCTCCAGGTTGTAAAGACTGCACCAGACAGCCAGCTCCTTAACCTCCTGTCTATAGGCAGACTCGTCACCGTCCTGAATGAGGCCGATCAGTGTGGTGTCGTCTGCAAACTTCAGGAGCTTGACAGAGGGGTCTTTAGATGTGCAGTCATTCGTGTAGAGGGAGAAGAGCAGTGGGGAGAGAACGCAGCACTGAGGGGCTCCAGTGCTGGTGGTGCGGGTGCTGGATGAGAATTTTCCCAGCCTCACAAGCTGCTGCCTGTCTGTCAGGAAGCTGTTGATCCACTGACAGACGGAGGTAGGGACGGAGAGCTGTGTCAGTTTATTCTGAAGGGTGTCCGGGATGATGGTGTTAAAAGCAGAGCTGAAGTCAACAAACAGGATCCTCACATAAGTCCCTGGTCTGTCCAGATGCTGCAGGGTGAAGTGCAGTCCCATGTTGACTGCATCATCCACAGACCTGTTTGCTCTGTAGGCAAACTGCAGGGGGTCCAGTAAGGGTCCAGTGGAGGCCTTCAGATAAGCCAAAACCAGTCTTTCAAATGATTTCATGACCACAGACGTTAGAGCCACAGGTCTGTAGTCATTAAGTCCAGTAATTTTGGGTTTCTTTGGGACAGGGATGATGGTGGAGCATTTGAAGCATGAGGGGACTTCGCACAGCTCCAGTGATCTGTTGAAGATCTGTGTGAAAATGGGGGCTAGCTGGTCAGCGCAGGATTTAAGGCAGGCTGGTGACACACCGTCTGGGCCTGGTGCTTTCCTTCTTTTGTTCTTTATGAAGACCTGCCGCACGTCATCTTCACTTATTTTCAGTGCAGGTGTGGGGGAGAGGGGGGTTGCTGGAGGTGTTAATGGTTGTGTGGAGAGGTGTTCAGGGCGGGTGTGGGGTGTTTTTTCAAACCTGCAGCAAAAGACATTCAAATCGTCTGCTAGTTGTTGATTCTCCACAGTGCTGGGGGATGGTGTCTTGTAATTTGTAAAGTCTTTCATACCTTTCCACACTGAAGCAGAATCACTGGAAGAGAACTGAATCCTTAGCTTGTCAGAATAATTCCTCTTAGCCACCCTGATCTCCTTTTCCAGTGTGTATTTGGCCTGTTTATACAAGACTTTATCCCCCATCCTGTAAGCATCTTCTTTGGCCTGACGGAGCTGTCTGAGTTTTGCTGTGAACCATGGTTTGTCGTTGTTGTAGGTTAAACGAGTCCTGGTAGGAATACACATATCTTCACAGAAACTGATATATGATGTTACAGTGCCTGTGAGTTCTCCACTAATATTGGCGCCCTTGATAAATATGAGCAAAGGCGGCTGTGAAAATAAATCTGCATTGTTTATCCTTTTGATCTTTCACTCAATAAATTCACAAAATTCTAACCTATCATTGATGTAAAACAATTGAGAGTGGTGAGAGTTCGCGTGAAATCTTTATTAAAGTCATGATAAAATAAATCCGTTTTTCTCCTCTGTGATCTGATGAGTTTCTGTAAAGCTGTTGGCCACGTGCGGTGGAATTAAACACTCACGAGAATGGCAGAACCCCGCGGCGAATAGAACGGCTTCTTATGAGAGCGTTTCTAAAAACAGCACATCTTCTTTAACACAGTCTCTGAACCACCTCTCATTGTAGAAGCACGTCCCGCCGCCGCGCGATTCCCATTCGTATTTACATTTTTTAGCGCTGTCCGGTATGGTATCCTTCACCAGGTTTCCGTGACTAGGAGCAGAGTGAAATTTATTTGTCCGGGAGAGCCATGAGAAGTTCTTTCTTTTGTTGGGTACAGGAGATTCGCGAAATGGATGAGGAACGGCGTTCTTACCGCGCTCAAAGGTCAAAGCGCGCCGGCTCGCTCCCTTGCGCGACCTGTAGCGTCAAACAACCATCCGCCACAATGAGAAAGCGTCCGAAATCAAAATCCGGTAAAAGATATATTTCTGATGTGAAGTTCAACAAGCTGATTGTTGAGCATCACAAAATAGAAAGTGGCTGTAAGAAAAGAGTTAAAACATTGAAAATCCCCATTTCCACCATCAGTAATAATTAAGAGGTTCCAATCAACTAAAGATGTTAAAAATCTGCCTGAAAGAGGACGTGTGTCTATATCGTCCTAATGCACGGTGAGGAGGAGAGTTTGAGTGGCCAAAGACTCTCCAAGGATCACAGCTGGAGAATTGCAGAGATTAGTTGAGGCTTGGGGTCAGAAACCTAAAAAAAAAAAATCAAACATCCCCTATATCACCACATGTTGTTCGGGAGGGTTTCAAGAAAAATTGTCCTCACTCATCCAAAAACAAACTCCAGCAAATTCAGTTGTCAGACACGACTGGAACTTCAAATGGGACTGGCTTCTATGGTCAGATGAAACTGAAAAGAGAGCTTTTTGGCAGCAAACCCACCAGATCATGAGTTTAGTACATGTGCAACATTTGAAATGGAAAAAAATAAAAAAAAAATATTATGTATGTCCATGTGTGGTGAATAAATATAAAATAGTGCTGGATCCACGTTAATGTCAGGTGTTCATGGATGGATTGCTTGGGGGAAGAAACTGTTTTTCTGCCAGAGCTCTGTCCGACCAGATGGACAGTTCAGAGGGAGTGCATGGCATCGGGGTCCATGGATTCCAGCCCTTTTGCTCATCAAATACCAGTTCTTGGAGATAGGGAGGGTTGTAAAATCAAAATCTGACTGCCTCTGTTTCTGAGGTCAATTTGGTATGAGCTGAACCAGACAGTATATGTGCAGAGGACGGATTCAATGGGACAGAGTGTTTTCAGATCTTGGTAGGTTGAACCCTCACTGGCAGGACAACAATCCTGGGCCTTTCTCAAAATGGAGTCATGTGAATGTCATCAGGTCCTGGGAAATGGTGGTGCCCAAACAATGACTCCACTGCAACCGTGCTGTTCAATGGGTGAGTGGGGGGAGAGCAGGGGGGTTTCTGAGCACAATCTCCACTGTTTTGAGCGTTAAGCTCTTTTACCACCAGACAGCCAGCTTTAACCTCTGTCTATAGGCTGTCCTCTGAATGAGGCCTGTGTGGTGTCGTCTGCAACCAGGAGCTACAGAGGGGTCTTTAAATGTGCAGTCATTCGTGTAGGTGAACTGAAGAGAGTGGGGAGAAGCACACGAGGGGCTCATGTGGTGGTGCGGGTGCTGGAGAGAATTTTCCCAGCCTCACAAGTGCTGCCTGTCTGTCAATGTTGATCCACTGAAGGATAGGGACTGGAGAGCTGTGTCATTATGTATGAAGAAGCTGATCAACAAACAGGTCTCTGTCCCTGGTCTGTCCATCTCAGGGTGAAGTGCAGTCAGTTGACTGTTCCACAGACCTGTTTGCCTGTAAACTCAGGGGGTCCAGTAAGGGTCAGGGAGGCATTATAGGAGAAAACTCTTTCAGAGCTGTTGTGCTGGGAAAAGGACATTGCAATAATTGGGTACCAATAATTGTGGCCAACATGAAATAGTGAAAGCATTTATTTCATCATGAGATTTTCTCCCCACTTTCAATTGTTTTACTTCAATGATAGGTTGGAATTTTGTGAATTTTTTGAATGAAAGATAAAAAGGATAAACAATGCAGATTTATTTTCACAGCCGCCTTGGTCATATTTACCAAGGGTGCCAATATTAGTGGAGGGCACTGTATATGATGTTACAGTCTCTGTGAGTTCGTCCAAATCGGTGGCAGCAGCTTCAAAAACACTCCAATCAGTGAGGTCAAAACAAGCTTTTAAATCTTGCTCTGCTTCAGCAGTCCATCTTTTAACAGTTTTTAATACAGGTTTTTCAGATTTGAGTTTCTGCCTGTAGGTTGGTATAAGATGAACTAAACAGTGATCAGATAGTCCTAAAGCTGCTCGAGGGACAGAGTGATATGCATCCTTTATCGCTGTGTAACAGTGATCCAATATATTACTGTCCCTGGTGGGACATGTGATGTGCTGTCTGTATTTTGGCAGTTCGCGTGAGAGATTTGCTTTATTAAAGTCACCGAGAATGATTAAAACAGAATCCGGGTGTTGTTGCTCAGTCTCTGTGATCTGATCAGCGAGTTTCTGTAAAGCTGATCTGGTGTTCGCGTGCGGTGGAATGTAAACACTCACGAGAATGAACGAACAGAACTCCCGCGGCGAATAGAACGGCTTGCAGTTAATGAAGAGCGTTTCTAGATCATAACAGCACATCTTCTTTAACACAGTTACATCTGTACACCACCTCTCATTGATGTAGAAGCACGTCCCGCCGCCGCGCGATTTCCCCGTTGATTCTGCCTCGCGATCTGCTCTGATCAGCTGGAAGTTGGGAAGATGTAACGCGCTGTCCGGTATGGTATCCTTCAGCCAGGTTTCCGTGAAACACAGAGCAGCAGAGTTTGAGAAATCCTTATTTGTCCGGGAGAGCAGGAGAAGTTTGTTCGTTTTGTTGGGTAGAGAGCGGAGATTCGCGAGATGGATGCTAGGCAACGGCGTTCTTAATCCGCGCTCACGAAGCTTCACAAGCGCGCCGGCTCGCTTCCCCCGTCTGCGCGACCTGTAGCGTCTAAACAACACCGCAGCTCCGCCAACTATAATGTCCAGCAAAGCGTCCGAGTAATCAAAATCCGGTAAAAGATTTTGTGGTGTGTTCTGCCGAATGTTCAGCAGTTCATCCCTGGTAAAGCTGATCGTGTTTGAGAAACAAAAAACAGGAAAAACAAACAAAAACAGTACAAACACTGGAGAGCAAAGCACAGTAGCTGCCATCTGCGGCGCCATCACGAGCTATAATCATGTTTTTATTAATTAGCCCATGAACTCATTCTCTCTGACGGCCTGGGTATGCGGCGCATTCGCAGCTTATATGGACGGAACGCCACTGATATATATATATATATATATATATACACACACACACACACACACATATATATATATATATATATATATATATATATATATATATATATTTACATATAACTATATATTCAGATGTACTTCTATATATACAGGCTTACAACTATATATTCAGATTTACATTTATATATTCAGAATTATAACTATATATTCAGATTTACTTCTATATATTCAGACATAACTATATATTCACAATTTACATATATATATTCAGATTTTTATATAATTATTTCCTGTGATGAGTCATATTAACAAAAACAATGCATCACATCTTTCTAAACTTTTAAAATGCCCCCAGCCAGGTGGGGTCAAACGCCCCCATGGGGCAATGGCAATTACTCTAGTTATTCTATTCTGAACACCAAATATTTTACCCCACCCATGGTTTTGCCTTGTAAAAATCTAACAACATGAAAACTCTGGACATTTTTCATACTTGGTTTATAATTTATGTCAGTGTCACTAAAACTATGATAACTTTTCTGAACACATTTAACCTTTGTTTTACAGAAAAAAAATTACACAGTCCTTAAGGGGGGGGGGCGTTTTCCCCCACTCTACCCTAATAGTCAAATGTTCAACAAAATGAGCAGAAAAAAACACTTTCTGAAATAAAATAAAGTGCTATGTTACTTTGCATACCGTTTCAGTCATGTTTAGTCATGTTTTCCCAGCAGTCGGGATTCAAAACGTGAAGGTTCAGAAAGAATTCTGGAAGAGGTTTGATCCTCTGCCTCCGTCATGGTTTTGCTTTCTCGCGCCGGCTTTTAACATATATGACGTCATCTAATGCAGCGGCACTGCCCATGCAGAACGATCGCTGTATGACTTCAAAGCACCGAGAGAGCTACAGAGAACAGACGGCTCCCACTGATCTATATATAATGACTGCTCCGCGTGCTTCGAATCGCTATCGCGGTACTTTGATGCCATGCGCTGATCGTCTGCGCGGTGCTGCTCAGAGTCGAAAACACACCTATAGATTTCACCCTCTGTTGGAATTACAAAGCGCTAACTTCTCCCCACCACCTCTTAGGATAAATAAAATAATGAAATAAAAATCGATTCTGAGGTAAACCAATCGATTTTTAAATCGCTTTAAAAAGAATTGCGATAGTTAGGTGAATCGATAGATATATCGATATATATATATATATATATATATATATATATATATAATAGCATAGCCAAGGAAAGAGAAGTAGAAGGTAGAGAGGAACAAAACATACCTGAGAGAAAAGAAGACAGAACAGCTCAGGGAAGAAACTATACAGTTCTGGGAAGGCTGTCAGTGCCAGGAACCAAAAGGAAGTACATTGTCACTCAAGATGAACTAAAAAGAAGGATCATGGCAGAAAACATGTAAAACAATATGTTAAGAAGTCTTATTAGGGTTTGTATATGTTCTACACAGCTATTGCTTGTACTTTTAATTTAGATCAAAATGTATATAACAGTAACATATTGGTTTTATCTAAAGGTTCGTAAAGAGGATCTCCCTGGGGAGCTCAGAGAACAAAGACCAAAAAAAGCCAAGAACACTTCCTCAGTGAAAGGGAGGCCACATACTTAGCCAAGGAGTTGGGAGCCATGCTTGGGCGACACGTCAACCTAGGCACAAGTGCAGGTGTTCCCAATGCTGAGGCAGAGGTTGCAAAGTAAGTTGCTTTCCACATTTGTTTTTTTAAATCTTGCTTTTTGCTTACAAATCTGTCCACTTTTACAGGAAAACACTTTGCACTTTGAGGGAAAAACTGGGACAGGGATCACCTTTTAGTCTGCTGACCCATACATTTGGACCACAAGTTGTAGATGTTGTCATCTAATTTTTAATCCGTCAGTTTAAGTAGAGATAAATTGAGCCAGTGAACACAATAACAAATCATTATTAAATTGCAACAAACATTGTGATCTCAGTCAATTAATGTTACATTTAATTGATTCCAATATGCAGTAACTTATCACTGTTGTAGATATGGTGTTAAAGACGTGTTATGTTGTAGATGTGGTGTTGAATGCTCATTGTTCACATTGCTTAATTTACAATTAAAGATGACATTAAAATACTGCAGATAATGTAAAAAAAAATATATATATATATTAGGGGTTGGCACGATACATGTATTCGTACCGAACCGTCACGGTACGGGCATCTCGGGTTCGGTGCATGAGGCCTTACAACGAATGCAGACAATTCACCTCCAATCCAGAAGGGGGCGCCCGCAGCAATGCAACGCTGTTTGATAACCGCCAGCAGAAGAACAGCGAATGCCATGAGTTGCGCACTTGAAAACAAAGCCCCCATACAGTGACCATGTGCTGATTCTGAATGTGTCTCTCACATAGACTGACAAAGGAGTATACTTTAAAGGCTTGCGCACTCAACTGTTTGCGAAATGGAGCTCTGTGTTCGTGTATCCTACCTCTCTCATTCGGCACAAATCCAAATATTCTATAATATTTCCATATTTGCGATGTAACGTTTCTGAATACTAAATTATTATTTATTATGTAAATTATAGGCTTTGTACTTCAGTCGCATTCCAACGGTGACACAGAGGCAGGTGCACTGATGTTTGTATTTTATTTTGATAAAGTACCAACTTTAGCAATGCTGGAACTGATGTGTTTTGTGTGTGTGTGTGTGTGTGTGTGTGTGTGTGTGTGTGCGTGACGCGATCACTTCAACTGTTTCCTTATACCAGCAGAATCAACTTTAAACACTTATCGTCTTAATAATGCATCACTGTATAAAGGTCTGCTTTTATTTGTGTACTCTCACAATGAAAACAAAACATTGTGCTTTTTATAAAATAAAGAAAACAAATAGGATGTTGCTTTCTGCCATTTGAGTTTCCTTTCTGTGAACAAATTAAGCGTGTCACAAAAATGAACTCAAACTCAGCATATATAGGCTATGTTACGTGTTGCACTGTTTTTTTCCCCCTTGTTTATCTGTTAACTAAATCAAATATATTTCAAGAATTTATTCCTTGTATGTATATATGTACTGCCGATTATATATATATAATGTAATATAATATTTAGTATTACTACTGTACTACTAAGAAACCGAGCATAGTAGATTTGTTGTTTTTTTCCTGTTGTACCGAAATCGTATCGACCCGTGACCCCCGAACTGAGGTACGTACCGAACCATGACATCTGTGTACCATGTCACCCCTAATATATATACTAAAATAAACAAACAAAAGAAACCCTAAAAAGACCAGTCTTTTTCACTTAATTTCCATGTGCTGTATTATGCTCACATGTAGCAAGTTAATTTAAAATTAACATTTTACATTCTGCCTTGCATAATGTTTTTTATGTCTGCATTTATTTTTCGTATTTAGTTAGTTGTCTTTTCTTTCCATATTTCCATTTCATGTGTTTTGCTCTGTGTGGAAACAATGGCCTTATCTTTCTTGTCAAATCAACAGTTACTGCTGGAAATGTAGTTCCAGTCATGTTGGCACTTGTTACAGTGTCATACAGGTCTTTGATTTGCTGGCTAATGTGCTGAGGAATTGTCTGCCATTTCTGCACGGTCTCCAGTATTTCATTCAACATCTGTACTTCAGTTTTAATGGTCAAAGTGGTCACATTTACAGGGTTCATACAGAAACTGCAAAATGAAATTCCAGGACTTTCAAGGACTTTAAGCACTACTTTTTTGGTTTTCAAGGACTAAAATCAAAGATCACAATATAATTATTATCTTTCAAATTCTAATAAAACTTATAAAACAAAATGTTATGCTCCAACAACAGCTCCAACAACATTCAACAGGAGTGAGGCACTACATGATTTGTACCAGCACAACAGTGAGCAGCAGACAGCCCACCCAGATGCTTTTCTCATCTTGGCTGGAGACTTTAATCACACAGACTTAAAGAGTGTTTTCCCAAAAATAAACCAACATGTTGACTTCCCAACAAGGGGAAAAAATACGCTGGACTTTGTTTACACCACCCAGAGAGGAGCTTACAAGGCCCTCCCCCTCCCCCCACCTCAGAGCCTCAGACCACATCACTGTCATGCTAATGCCTGCATACAGACCGCTCGTTAAAGTCATCAAACCAATACACAAACAGATACAAGTGTGGCCGGAAGGGTCGTCAGAGGCACTTCAATACTGTTTCGACACCACTGACTGGAATATGTTTAAGCAGGCTGCCACATACAACAATACTACAGACCTCCAAGAGTACACAGAGACTGTCACTGCCTACATCACCAAGTGCATTGATGATGTAACGGTCACAAAGACTATCACTGTCCGGGCCAACCAGAAGCCGTGGCTGACAGGGGAGGTCTACAGACTTCTGAAGGCTCGGAACGCTGCCTTTAAAGATGGAGATGAGGAGGGCCTGAAGACAGCTAGGGCCAACCTGTCCCGCGGCATCAGAGAGGCCAAGAGACAGTACTCCAGGAGGATAGCCCATCGTTTCAGCGACAGCAGAGACACTCGGAGCCTGTGGCAGGGAATACAGACCATTACGGACTATAAGCCCCCACCACAGACCTGTGACAGCACCATCCCCCTGCTGAGCGAGCTGAATGCCTTCTTTGCTCGCTTTGAGGCACAAAACAGCACCACTGCACAGAAGACTCCACCTCCTCCCGGCAACCAGGTGATGACGCTGTCCCCGGACAGCGTGAGGAGATCCCTCAGCAGGATCAATGCACGCAAAGCTCCGGGTCCTGACAACATTCCTGGGCGTGTACTGAGAGACTGTGCAGTGGAACTCACTGATGTCTTCACAGACATCTTCAACATTTCACTAAGTCAGGCTGTTGTCCCCACATGCTTCAAAGCTACCACCATCATTCCAGTCCCGAAGAAGTCATCTCCATCCTGCTTCAATGACTACAGTCCAGTAGCACTCACTCCTATTCTCATGAAGTACTTTGAACGGCTAGTCATGCAACACATCAAGTCTGTCCTCCCCCCCTCCCTGGACCCCTTCCAGTTTGCATATAGGTCCAACCGCTCGACTGATGATGCCATAGCCACTGCCCTCCACCCAGCCCTCACACATCTGGACAAAAAAGACTCATATATCAGGATGCTGTTCATAGACTTCAGTTCAGCATTCAACACAATCATCCCTCAGCAGCTCACTCACAAATTGGTCCAGCTGGGGCTCAACACCTCTCTGTGCAACTGGCTGTTGGACTTCCTGACCGGGAGACCTCAGGCAGTACGGGTCGGCATTAACACATCCAGCACCATCACACTGAACACAGGGGCCCCCCAAGGATGTGTGCTGAGCCCCCTCCTCTTCACTCTGCTGACCCACGACTGCACACCGTCACACAACTGTAACCTTTTCATTAAGTTTGCGGATGACACGACTGTGGTGGGTCTCATTAGCAACAGAGATGAGACAAACTACAGGAGCGAGGTGAGCCGCCTGGCCGGGTGGTGCAGGGACAACAATCTCTCTCTGAATGTGGAGAAGACGAAGGAGATTGTTGTTGACTTCAGGAGAGTGCACAACTCAGCATGCTCCTCTGACCATCAACGGTGCGACTGTGGAGAGAGTGAGCAGCACCAAGTTCCTGGGTGTGCACATCACAGAGGACCTCTCCTGGACTAACAACACTGCGGCACTGGCCAAGAAAGCACAGCAGCATCTCTACTTCCTCCGCAAACTCAGAAGAGCCAGAGCCCCGACCCCCATCATGTGCACCTTCTACAGAGGCACCATCGAGAGCATCCTGACTAGCTGCATCACTGTGTGGTATGGCGCCTGCAACGCGTCCTGCCACAAGTCCCTTCAACGGATAGTGAGAGCAGCTGAGAAGATCGTTGGTGTCTCTCTCCCCTCCCTCCAGGACATCTACAGCACCCGTCTCACCCGCAAAGCCCTCAGCATTGCAGGTGATCCCACCCACCCGACACACAGCTTCTTCAGTCTGCTACCATCAGGGAGGAGACTGCAGAGTCTCCAGGCGAGGACCAGCAGACTGAAGGACAGCTTCATCCATCAGGCTGTCAGGAAGCTGAACTCCCTCCCGTCCTTGCCCCCCCTCCCTTCTCTTACACCTCGCACCACTGAACTCTGACCCCCCCCCCCCCACACACACACACAACACACAACACACAACACACACACACACACACACACACACTGTGACCAGCACCAGTCACTTTGTACAGCATTGGACTGACCTCATTCAACTACCTCTTCTGACAGTCTGAATAAAGACTGCTCTCTTTTTGTCACTTTAAATAGAATAGATTTATAAGCTCTTTGCACTACACCATTCATATTCTGCACTGTTTGTTTATTTCACTGGTTTGCACTTTATCTACATGTGCCTTATGCCACTTTATCTATTTTTTATTATTATCATTATTATTTTTTTATTTTATTTTTTTCTCTACATGTCCTTATCTGTATATTTGTAATAGTTGCATTTTGTGTATGTATGTATGTATATATATGTGTATGTATATATATATATATATATATATATATATATATTTGATTTGTACTTATCTGTATTTTGCATTCTACTGTTAGTGTTTAGTGTTATCTGTATGCACCAGGGAGTAAGAGAGTAACGCAATTTCAATTCTCTGTATGTATGTACGGTACATGTGGCAGAATTGACAATAAAGCAGACTTTGACTTTGACTTTGACTTTTACAAATAAAGTGCAGCACATGCAAAGCATGCAATGGCAACTTTAACATTTGAAAAGATAGGGTAAATGTACCTATTAAGTTCACGTACCCATTAAGCACACTTCCATTTTTGAGCTCAGATTATTAAAAGAAAAAATCATTTTTATTTTCCTACTTGAGGTCTTAACCAATTGATGTGTTTGTTACTATATACCTCCTGTAATTTCAAGTCAATCGGATCATTGCACACTGAGATATGGCTCTCCATGTGTTCACACTGTCTGGCGGCCATTTTGAAAGCTGTCTAAAAACTTTCACCCAAAGAGGAGCCCTTTAAATATGCATTTTTAAGATGTTTAAGCCTTTATTTTGGGTAAGTTTCACTACTTATTGTAAAATTAGGAGATTAATGTTCAGACTTTTGCATATTATAACCTGGAACTTGGATGTGGGAAATAATTACATTAGATCCAAAAGATAGCAACATAGCGCAGATGCCACAGAACACAGTCAGCTGACTAGCTGTAGAAGATTGTGTGCTACGCTAACATATTACTTCACAGGCATTACTGGCTTGTACTTTTACATCCATAATATTATAAATTGACAGTTTATTGCTGGCCTGTGGTTTTAAACTGCTTTTATTTTTAAAGATTTCGTATTATTTTGAGGTGAGCTTAAAGGGTGCACTACTATGAAAATCACACAGCTTCAGTGTGACATCAATAAGAAAAAGTATAATTTCATAGATATTGTTAATAATAGTTGTTCATATTGTGACGAGTCGGCTGCCTCCCCCTAATTATCAGCATCTCCCCGTCCCTTAATCGCCGGCCTTCACCAGGCTCCCGACGGGAGTGGGTGTGTGAGAGAGGAGGGGCGCTGAAACAGCCAGGGCTGGCGGTGTGTGATGAGGCACACCTGAAGTGAATGGAGCCTCATCACCGCCGCTGTTATATGCCGAGTGCGCCTCTCCTCTGGAGACCGGTCTCTTCCCTGTGCATGCACGCTGGTGTCCTCGTGGGTCCAGGAAGGGAGCGTTGAGAGAGCAAGTGCCACACCCGTTACACGGCTGACGGGCCAGGATGCCGGGCCGTATAGTCCCCGGAGGGGCCATGGGCCGAAGGAGGATGAAGCCGCTAGGAGAAGCCGCCGCCCCTCGCGCTCCGGACCCGAGAGGGGAGCCCGTGCGGCCGCCGGACTCCGCCCCTTACCTGGACCCTTCCTTCCAGAACACTGCCCCTCCTTCACAACCTGCGCAGCACGACGAGGACACCAGATCCCCTGTTTATTTTTGGACACTTCATCCTCTTTGGACACTATTTTATTATTTCTGTTGAATAAAAGCCTCTCCGAGGCGTGACGCCGCACCCACTGTGTCTGTCGTTTTGCTCCTCCCGCCACAATATTAAAATATGTATGAACTTAATACATGACCTAGACTATTTATTTAGTAAACTCTTGTTATTTTAATAAATATTACATGAAATTTATTAAAAAATGTTGCTGCTCCAATTAAGCTCAGTGTGCTCTCTTTAAAAAGGAAAGGTGCTAAATTCTTATGGACTTCACATTGTCAAGCTTCCTTCAACACCCTTAATCAGCTCCTGGTGTCTCCACCTGTGCTTGGACATCCTAATCTGAATTTGCCTTTTGTTGTCTATACCGATTCAAGCGAGGTAGGCTTGGTAGCAGTCCTGGTGCAACAAACTGGGCTGGGCACAGAGGAAGTCCTTGCATATGCCACTCGAACCTTGAATCAGGCAGAAATAAATTATACCACCACTGAGCAGGAATGATTGGCTGTTGTATGGGCTCTTGAAAAATGGAGGTACTACCTGGAAGGAAAGTTCTTCACTGTCGTTACTGACCACTCTTCCTTGATGTGGATCTTCAAAACTCAGAAGCCTAATACTCTGTTAATTCGGTGGGCACTTCGACTCCAGGAATTCAATTTCACCGTGGAGTATCGGAAGGGGAAGTATAATACAGTCCCTGATGCTCTGTCTAGCGCTCCTTTGGACATCAAGGAACCAGGAGTTCTAACTTGTTACACGGCTTTATCCCTGAAGTTCAAATCTGAGAAAACCGAGCTCTTGCCCCTGCCTATCACAGATTATGACATCTGGAAAGCACAACAGACAGACTTAGACATTCAAAATCTGTATGAACAAATAGTGGAGTCAGGAGAAGTCACTGTTAATTCCTCTACAAAATTTACCATACTAGAGGATAAAGTTTACAGAGTTGTCCAGTTCCCACACAAAACTGTGTACCAAGTGTATATACCAAAGGCTCTCCGATCTCAACTACTCCAGTCTCTTCACGAAGACCCACTTGCTGGTCATCTCGGCCAGTTCAAAACCTGCAAGAGACTTCAAGCTTTGGTGTACTGGCCAAACTTAAATCAAAATGTCAAAGAGTTTGTGCAGAATTGTCATATTTGCCAGCTACACATGCCAGAATGCCGTAAACCGCCTGGTTCTCTTGCAACAAATCATTGTACAACGGCCATGGGAGATGCTTGGAGTAGACTTAATGGGTCCATTTCCCAGGAGTTCTTCAATGAATGTCTTTCTGCTGGTTTTTGTGGACTACTATTCTCGATGGGTGAAACTTTTCAGTTTACGTAAAGCCACAGCTGAAATTGTCTTGCAGATTCTTGTCAGAGAAATACTCACCCATTGGGGGGTCCCAGATTACATCTTGTCTGACTGAGGACCTCAGTTTGTATCTTCTGTGTTTCAGGAACTTTGTACCTCATGGAACATCGGACACAAAATGACAACTGCATACCACCCGCAGACAAATCGCACTGAAAGAACGAATCGTACACTTAAAACGATGGTGGCCTCGTATGTCAGTGATAATCATAAACATTGGGACAAGTTTCTACCAGAGTTTAGGTTTGCTCTTAATTCTGCTGTCCATGAATCCACAGGAGTAACTCCAGCTGAGTTAAACCTCAAACGCTCACTCAGAGGACCTATGGATGTGTTACTGCAACCACGAGATGTTTGTCCTGATGATTTCTGTTATGACAAAGTGACAGAATTACATCAAATGAAGGAGTATGTTGAGAAGAGATTACATGCAGCTTGTCAACGTCAAAAATGGAACTATGACAAGAATCGGAGAGAAGTTGTGTTTAAGGAAAAATATAGAGTTTGGATGAGTGCTCACCCTTATTCTAAGGCAGAGAAGTTATTTTCTGTGAAACTTGCTCCAAAATGGCAAGGACCTTACAGGATAGCCCAGAAGCTAGGACATCTGAACTATGAAATTGTCCTGGAGGACTCAGGAGAGGACTTAAGGGTCATCCACGTCTCCAAGCTTAGACCCTGCTTCCCTTCTGCACGGTAACTTGAGTTGCTACAAAAACGTCGATTACAAGAAATCTTTAAAGAGGATAGTGATGATGAAGAGTTTCTTGGATTTACTGAAAAAGAGATTTTAGGACCTCTGATTTAATGCCTTTACCCTAAGGGCCGGCTTTTCTTAAGGAATATGTGTGACGATAAATAAAACGGCATCTATTCAGTTCTTTTAAATTCATTACCCTTTAACATTAGAAATGTATTTCATCACCAGTAATATGTTAACAGTGAGTACTAATCATCATTCATTCTCATTGTTCATGTCAAATCAATCATATCTTTAAATGCATGCAGCAATAGTAAATATTTATGTAGCTCTTGTCATTTGGTTGGTTATGGTGCGAGTCCAGCCCTCGGATGTACCTTTATTAGGTGATGACGTCCATTTGGCAAGATGGCGGCGGCCAAGCGGCAAGCAGTATCTCAAGGAGCTCCCTCTGAAGACTCATGCGGCGTTTCTGTTTTTACCTGCATTGAAAGTTAAGTCTGTTGGTGATTATAGCGATCCAACAACTTCTCACTTCCTGAATTATTAATCACTTCATCACACTTCGCTGTGTGCCAAGCAGATTGTTGTTTAAACGCTGCAAGGATGCCGTCGAGCAAGTGTGTATTCTGACAGTGGCTGCGTCCGAAACCGCCTACTTCTCTACTATATAGTAGGGGAAAAGCAGTAGGCGAGCGAATATGTCCGAATCCTTAGTATTCATAAAAGAGTAGTCGAGAATTACCTGGGTGACGTACTAATTCTCGCGAGATTCGGACGTGCGTCTACTTAAAGTGCGTCCGAATATGCTTACTAAACTACTATATAGTAGGGGAAAAGCAGTAGGCGAGCGAATAAGTATGTACGAAACCTCAGTATTCTTAAAAGAGTAGTCGAGAAGTTCCCGGATGTCCTACTGCTTCTGCCCAGATTCTGAAGTGTTCATCCGATGGACACTTTTCTATCCCAGGAGGCCACGGGAGATCAATACGTCATCATCGAACGTGATGGAGAACAGTGACGAGGCTGTTTACAAATGTGAGTATTATAGATCAAAAACACAGTTACATGTGTTAAAATCGCATTTGTTGAGCTACTGTAGAGTAAACTGTTCAATTGCTTAAGGTGTAAAGATGCTAGACAGTATAGTTATGATTTTGCTGTAAAAACACGTTTTATTATGTAGCCTATAGTGAACAGGGGAGCTCCAGTAAACACACGCACGTCTCCAAAGTGCATTTACATAAACCATACATTTTAAAGACGATTACTAAATGTTTATTTAATATGAGACAGGAAAATATTCTAAAAGAATTACAGATTAGCACATTCACAACATGAACAGACTTCTGAGTGAGTGATTATGTGTGCTATTATGTAGCATTCACTGTTGTCAACACTGCTTTACATGAATGTAAGTAATGTGAATAAATCTACATGGAGTAACTAAACATAAGTTATCTATTTCATTTGTCCATTAGTATTGTTGATAAATTGAGGAACATTTGTGTTGGATAAAAAGTACCTCAACATGTAAATGTAGTATTGATCAGATAAATCACAGAGGTGACTGAATCTTTTCTGGATGTTACAGGGACAGATGAGACACGTGTGTTTATCTGGTGCAGAGTGACTTATGAAGGAATGCTGCCATCAAAGGCTTTGAGTGAGTATACTAATGAAATGAATAAAACATCTTTTAAATCTTAAGTTGTAGTTTATTTTAATTATTGTAATTTCAAACGTAGCTATTACAGCACTTTTCTGATTCTTGATTGCTGTACATTTGATGCAGAGTTTTTGTGGTGGAGCAGGTGACAGCGGCATTTGTGTGAAAAAAAAGGAAAACAAAAATATAAATTAAGAAATCATTTTGTTACTTCTAATACAGAAGTCAAAGAACATTGTGCTGTTAAAATGACTGCTTGTGTATTATATTTGTGCATCTTTGTAGTATCGGAAATGTCTGCAGACTGGTGTATGCAGTGAGGATGGAGAAGTCCACAGCAGCATCCTGGAAATGATCCCGTGCCATAGATGGATCCCGCTCCATCACTCCACCTGACCTTACTGCCTCAACTGGGCTGGATGTTGCTGTGGTCTCTTCACCCTCAGTGAGCCCAGATCCAGCGAGAGCATCTAGAGAAAGACCAAAAGAAATTGAGGATGTGATTTTGGTCAAGTTTGTCCTGATGGTTTCTGTTCATACAACATCAGTCGTTTTATCTCGATTGGACTATTGTAATTCTTTATATGATGGAATTTCCCAGTCCTCTTTTACAAGGCTTCAAATGGTTCAAAGCGCTGCAGCCAGATTTTTAACGGGAGTCCGCAAACATCAACATATTGAGAGGATCACGTGACCCTTCGACGGCGATGCAGGCTTAGTCTTTCGCTCTGCTCACTTTGCCACATATTGTATGATCCTGTCAGTAAAATTTAAACCACTCCGCATTGGACCCACCATGAGTGCTTCGGCAGACAAAGGGGATCGGAAAAGAGAGATTGAGCAATCCCCAATGAAGAAAAAATTTAGAGATTCCACCATCTCCAGAGAGAACCTCGACGATGCTATTGCTAACGGTGTTAAGCTAGCACTTAAAGAACAGCAAAGCACTTTGAATTCGGTTGTGAATTCGGCAGTAAGAGATGCGATGGACTCGATGCTGATTCCAGCATTGCGCGAACTGCGTGAGGACATGCAAGCGACCAGCAAGTCTGTTAAAGAGTCAAGTCAAGTCAAGTCACCTTTATTTATATAGCGCTTTTAACAATACAAATTGTGTTAAAGCAACTGCACAATATCAAAATGGGAAAATAGTGTCAATAATGTAAAATGACAAGATTAAACACTCAATTTTCAGTTAAAGGCATTTCATTATTGAATTCAGTGATGGCATCGTCCAGCTCAGTTCAGTTCAAAAAGTTTCTGTTCAATCAAGTCGACGATATAGCTGGAAATGAAGTGTCCCCAACTAAGCAAGCCAGAGGCGACAGCGGCAAGGAACCAAAACTCCATCGGTGACAGAACGGAGAAAAAAACCTTGGGTGAAACCAGGCTCAGTCGGGGGGCCATTTCTTCTCTGGCCAGACGACACAGCAGTTCAATTCCAACTGCTGCAAAGTCAGATTGTAAGGGCTCAACTTGTTCCCGAGGTCTTGTCCTGATGGCTGTCTAGGTGACGGGGTCCTCACTGGGGGTCTGTCTCTGGGGCTCATCTAGGTGTCCTGGTCTCCGCTGACGTTCAGGGCTGTAGAGGTCGTCTCTAGGTGCTGATCCACCATCTGATCTGGTGACTGCAGTGACCTCGGAATAAGAAAGAAACAGACTAATATTAGCGTAGATGTCAATCTTTTTACGATGTAACAAGTACATCGTGTGTTATGGGAAGTGTTCCCGGTTCCGGTTGATCTAATTAATGCAGCCTAACAATCCTTTAACGGATTTGAATAATAGAAGTGTATTAGTGTGTTATGTGTAAGCCAGGTTAAAGAGATGGGTCTTTAATCTAGATTTAAACTGACAGAGTGTGTCTGCCTCCCGAACAGTGTTTGGTAGATTGTTCCAGAGTTTGGGCGCTAAATAGGAAAAAGATCTGCCGCCCGCAGTTGATTTTGATATTCTAGGTATTATCAAATGGCCAGAGTTTTGAGAACGCAGCGGACGTGAAGGACTATAATGCGATAAGAGCTCGCTCAAGTACTGAGGAGCTAAACCATTCAGGGCTTTATAAGTAATTAACAAGATTTTAAAATCTATACAATGTTTAGTAGGGAGCCAGTGCAGTGTTGACAGAACCGGGCTAATGTGGTCATACTTCCTGGTTCTAGTAAGAACTCTAGCTGCTGCATTTTGAACCATCTGTAATTTGTTTATTAAGCGTGCAGAACAACCACCCAATAAAGCATTACAATAATCTAACCTTGAGGTCATAAACGCATGAATTAATATTTCTGCATTTGACATTGAGAGCATAGTTCTCAGTTTAGATATATTTTTAAGATGAAAAAATGCAGTTTTACAAATGCTAGAAACGTGGCTGTCAAAGGAGAGATTGCTATCAAATAGCACACCTAGGTTCCTGACTGATGACGAAGAATCGACAGAGCAGCCATCAAGTGTTAGACAGTGTTCTAGGTTATTACTTGTGGGGGTTTTAGGTCCGATAATTAACACCTCTGTTTTTTCAGAATTTAGCAGTAAGAAATTACTCGTCATCCAGTTTTTTATATCGACTATGCATTCCATAAGTTTCTCAATTTGGTGTGTTTTACCAGGCCGTGAAGAAATATAGAGCTGAGTATCATCAGCATAACAGTGAAAGCTAGCCCTGTGTTTCCTAATGATATTTCCCAAGGGTAACATATAAAGCGTGAAAAGTAACGGCCTTAGTACTGAGCCTTGAGGAACTCCATACTGCACTTGTGATCGATATGATACCTCTTCATTCACTGCTACGAATTGATGGCGGTCAGATAAGTACGATTTGAACCATGCTAATGCACTTCCACTAATGCCAACAAAGTTTTCTAGTCTACTCAAAAGAATGTTGTGATCGATAATGTCGAACGCAGCGCTAAGATCCAGTAGAACTAATAGAGAGATACAACCACGATCAGATGATAAGAGCAGGTCATTTGTAACTCTAATGAGAGCAGTCTCAGTACTATGATACGGTCTAAATCCTGACTGGAAATCCTCACAGATATCATTTTTCTCTAAGAAGGAATATAATTGTGAGGATACAACCTTTTCTAATATCTTTGACAGAAAAGGGAGCTAAGAGAGGAGTTTGAGGCCATAGTTACCACGGCAAAGCAGACACGTGACCGCGTTGATTCTGTTCAGGCAGATGCACGTGAGGATAGGAGGACAGTCACGGACTTAAGAAATAAGCTGGAGCGACTCACCGAGAAGATGACGGATATTGAAGATAGGGGCAGGAGGAACAATGTTCGTCTGGTGGGGCTGCCAGAGGGAGCTGAGGGTACCAATGCAGCTGGTTTCCTCAGAGTTAATTTTCCAAGTGGATTCCTTCCTTGAGGGGCCGTGACATTGAGATTGATCGGGCGCATCGCGTGTATGATGGAGGGAGGGGCTCCGATCGGCCGCGCACTCTCATCTTCCGTGTACTAAGATGGCATGACAGATCGGAAATCCTGAAAGGTGCCAGGCAGGCTTATCCAGTGAAATGCGCACAGGACAATGTCACACTTCTATTTTTTCCCAACTTTAGTCCAGCTACAGCGATCAGGAGAAAGGCATTTAATCCGGTTTTGAAGAAGATGACAACACTTGGTCTCCAGCCCTTCCTCATCTATCCGGCGGTAATTAAACTACGGCACAAAGGAGAACAGAAGAGCTTCGATTCCCCTCAGAAATTTTATCAGCTCCCTGTCTCAGCAGCAGACGTATGCCGATGCTCTACGGGGGGGCGGCGGGGGAACAGCGGCCGCTGTCTCTCCGGCCCGGCGGGAGGAGCTTGATGGCCGGGATGGACATGGTCCTAGCTGCCCAGGGGGGGATGGTGGCAGGATGGACATGGACACTTGCTAGACCTGTTTTTTGCTTTTTCTTCTCCCCTCTCTCCTACTGGGATATTGTCCCTATATGTCCGGTACAACAATCTCATTGCTGGTAAGACAGACACTCCTTTTTTTTCTTTTGGAGGGGACTAATGGAGAGTAGGTTTAATTAAAAAAAAAAAGTCAGACCTATGTTCTCGGTAATGTGCGGTCTGAATTGTTCCTTGTTTATGGTTGTCGTTGTTCATGTTTTTATGTTGTTTTTATTTTTATTTTTTACAACAGACATTTATACTTTTATTTATTTTACCTTATTTCTAAAGGGATTTTTCATCTAGGAGGTTTGGTATCTAAAATGCACATCAGCGTTTACATGCTATTTACAGAATGGAGGTGCTTCTGTTTTTTTTTCATTTATTGAATACAATCTTGGGATTACGAATATTCAATGCATACTCTAAATATTTTATCACTGAATGTGAATGGTTTAAATTCTGCTGTTAAACGAACCCGTGTGTTAGAATATTTACACCGTAAATCTATTTCCTGTGCCCTAATTCAAGAGACACATTTAAAACAATCTGACGTGGCACATTTCCAGAATAAGTATTATAAATTAGCAGCTTTTTCCAGCGCTCAAAATAAAAGGGGAAGTCGTGGCCTAGTGGTTAGAGAGTCAGACTTGTAATCCAAAGGTTGTGGGTTCGAATCTCAGGTCCGGCAGGGATTGAAGGTGGGGATTGTGAATGAACAGCACTCTCTCCACCTTCAATACCATGACTGAGGTGCCCTTGAGCAAGGCACCGAACCCCCATTTGCTCCCTGGGCGCTGGAGCAATGGCTGCCCACTGCTCCAGGTGTGTGTTCACTACTCACTGCTGTGTGTGTGCACTTGGATGGGTTAAATGCAGAGGACCAATTTCAAGTATGGGTCACCATACTTGACAATACATCACATTATTATTATTATTAAAACTAAGGGGGTGCTTATCCTTGTTAACCGGAAGTTAAATTTAACGATTGAACACCTTGTTAGTGATGAGAAGGGTAGATTTGTTTTTATCCGATGCAAGATATATAATAATAGGTTAGCATTGGTCTCTATTTATGGTCCGAATGAGACGGACAGTGCATTCCTTACACAGATTTCCAAAACTCTACTTGAGGAGACTGATTGCCCTCTATTGGTGGGTGGTGATTTTAATGCTGTCATAAATCCTGCTTTAGATAAATCTCAATCTGATACAACAGCCAATCCATCCTCTAAATTGCTGAATAAATTTATCACTGAGCTTAACTTAATCGATCTTTGGAGAATTCAGAATACTAAAGCTAAGGACTTCACTTTTTTTTCTAATAGACACAAGACTTTCTCTAGGATAGACTACATATTTCTCAGCCCATCTTTAATTTCATCTAATTCCTCCATCTCTATATTACCAATTTTATTATCTGATCATTCTGCTGTGTTGTGCAGTGTTCCTCTTTCCGATGTTAAAGCCAAGTCCCCTAGATGGCGCTTTAACATATCATTATTAAGTAATCAGACTTTCATTACTTCTCTAAAAGAATATATTAAGGAATTTCTTGAAATTAATATGCCATCTGATGTGGATCCTCAAATACTGTGGGAAACGACTAAGTGTGCTATACAAGGGTTCTGTATATCTTTCTCTTCAACTCTTGCCAAAGCGAAAACTCACCAGTTTACACAATTAGAAAATAAAATCCAATCATTACAAAACCTACAAAAACAATATTTTACTGAGCAACAGGCTACACAGCTGTCCTCTTTAAAAGAAGAATATGACTTACTTTCACACTCAAAGGCGGAATTTATTTTACATAGGACTAGGCAAAAATATTATTTCGAATCAGAGAGACTTAGTCATTTATTGGCCCTTAGATTGAAAGAATGCGAGTCTAAGGCATATATTAGTGCAATAAAATCATCGGATGATCAGGTCACCACGAATCCTGTGGCAATTAATGACATATTTAAAGGTTTATCAGGAAGCCATCAGGAAATCTGAAGTATCGATTAAGATTCATGATCATAATCATAGTATTTCATTATACGCTGATGATATTATTCTATATTTAGACCACTTTGATGTTTCAGTCTCTAGTATAATTAAAGAATTTGATAATTTTAGTAGCCTATCAGGATATAAAATAAATTGGAGCAAATCTGCTTTAATGCCAATTAACAATGTTAAGGTTAATTCTTCTATTCCCTCATTTATCCCTATTAAGGAATCTTTCATCTATTTGGGCATTACCATATATAAAAACATTCATAAGATTGCCAGAGACAATTTGAATAACATTTTAGTTAAGGTCAAAAATGATATTCAAAGATGGAAGAATCTTAAAGTCTCTCTCCAAGGAAGAATCTCCACTGTTAAGATGAATTTGTTACCTCGATTTAATTTTTTTTTCTCTATGCTACCACTTTCTCCCCCTCCAGGTTACTTTAAGGAGATCAACCCCATAATTTTAAAGTTTATCTGGAATGATAAATGTCCCAGAATTAAACTTACCACATTACAACATCCTAATAGCGCAGGAGGACTGGCTGTACCAAATTTTGAATTATATTATTGGTCGTTCCAGCTTAAGGCTCTTCATAATTGGGTTGATCCTCAGTCTACAGTTTCATGGAGGGTGATTGAAGCTGACAAGGTTAAACCAAATAGACTTCAAGATATTTTATTTACTGGCACAGGAAAAAAAGGGGATAATTATAAATTTGGTCCGGTTGTGGCTAACTCTATTAAAATCTGGAAAACGGTTGAACGTCGGATAGGTGGACCCTTCAAATTTTGTTACAGTACTCCTTTATGGCACAATTTTAATTTTGTATGCGGAAATCATCCATTTGTCCAACCCTCTTGGTCTTCTTCAGGTGTAAACACGTGCGGGGATATATATGATAACCAGGGCCTCTGTTCATTTCAGACATTAAGAACCAAATTTTGTCTACCAGCATCCGCATATTTTGTCTTTCTTCAATTACGTTCTGCTCTCAAAGCGTATGGCGTTCCGTGGGCATATTCTATTTCCTCTCATCCTATGGCTGGACAACATTGCTTATATTGTGGACAATTTCTAATGAACTGATTGCTCTCCTTTTCTGTGTCTTTATTATGCTTGGTCTGACTTGATGAACTTTGAACCTTGAATATACAGATCTGAAAACTGAAAAAGGTGATTTATTGTGTTCAATGTTTTTTATGTTGAATGTTTTTCATTTGTAAGGTTTATGAATTTTCTAAGTCACAAATTTAAGGGTATGTAGCTATTTAGATACACAGGCCTTTGTAAGTTTCTTGACTGACTTGACAAGTTTGGTTGGACTAAATGACAGAAACTCTGTCTGGCACCCCAGCAATTAATATATATATATATATATTCAACCAAGAGCAGGAAACATTACAAAATGATCAGTCTAACAGTGAGAGACAGAATAACAACAAAAAAATCCAGAAAAACGAATTTCAAAAAAGATAAATTGCATTTTAATGAGTCAAATAAGTATTTGACCCCTTCGCAAAACATGACTTAGTACTTGGTGGCAAAACCCTTGTTGGCAATCACAGAGGTCAGACGTTTCTTGTAGTTGGCTACCAGGTTTGCACACATCTCAGGAGGGATTTTGTCCCACTCCTCTTTGCAGATCCTCTCCAAGTCATTAAGGTTTTGAGGCTGACGTTTGGCAGCTCGAACCTTCAGCTCCCTCCACAGATTTTCTATGGGATTAAGGTCTGGAGACTGGCTAGGCCACTCCAGGACCTTAATGTGCTTCTTCTTGAGCCACTCCTTTGTTGCCTTGACTGTGTGTTTTGGGTCATTGTCATGCTGGAATACCCATCCACGACCCATTTTCAATGCCCTGGCTGGCTTCAATGCCCTGGCCCTGACGGTACATGGCCCCATCCATCGTCCCTTTGATGCGGTGCAGTTGTCCTGTCCCCTTAGCAGAAAAACACCCCCAAAGCATAATGTTTCCACCTCCATGTTTGACAGTGGGGATGGTGTTCTTGGGGTCATAGGCAGCATGCCTCCTCCTCCAAACACGGCGAGTTGAGTTGATGCCAAAGAGCTCGATTTTGGTCTCATCTGACCATAATGTTCCTGTGGCTCAGTGGTAGAGCATTGCGTTAGCAGCGCAAAAGGTTGTGGGTTCAATTCCCAGGGAACACACATACTGAAAAAAATGTATAGCCTGAATGCACTGTAAGTCGCTTTGGATAAAAGCGTCTGCTAAATGCATAAATGTAAATAAATGTAAATGTAAATCTGACCACAACACTTTCACCAAGTTCTCCTCTGAATCATTGGCAAACTTCAGACGGGCCTGTACATGTGCTTTCTTGAGCAGGGGGACCTTGCGGGTGCTGCAGGATTTCAATCCTTCATGGCGTAGTGTGTTACCAATTGTTTTCTTGGTGACTATGGTCCCAGCTGCCTTGAGATCATTGACAAGATCCTCCCGTGTAGTTCTGGGCTGAACTCCACGAGGTGAGATCTTGCATGGAGCCCCAGACCGAGGGAGATTGACAGTTATTTTGTGTCTCTTCCATTTGCGAATAATCGCACCAACTGTTGTCACCTTTTTGCCAAGCTGCTTGCCGATGGTCTTGTAGCTCATTCCAGCCTTGTGTAGGTCTACAATCTTGTCTCTGACATCCTTGGACAGCTCTTTGGTCTTGGCCATGGTGGAGAGTTTGGAATCTGATTGATTGATTGCTTCTGTGGACAGGTTGTCTTTTATACAGGTAACAAACTGAGATTAGGAGCACTCCCTTTAAGAGACTGCTCCTAATCTCAGCTCCTTACCTGTATAAAAGACACCTGGGAGACAGAAATCTTGCTGATTGATAAGGGATCAAATACTTATTTGACTCATTAAAATGCATATCAGAGAATGTGAGCGGAGCTGAGCGGTGAGAATTCCTGCTCCCCGCTCACGTGGGTGTTCGCTCCCCCTGCTCCACCGCTCAAAGTCACAGCAGACCGCTCCGCTCAATTCCGCTCCCCGCTCCGGTGAAATCGTGCCACGCTCGCTCAAATTTAAAATTCCTCTGCATGCCTAACACCTGCCGTTTTCAACCGAAGCCTTACGCCTGGGACACACTGTCTGCGTGACGGACGTGGAGCGGGTTTGTTGTGTAACTGCTGCGTAAAAAATCCACTTCACTTCTATTCTGTCGTGGGGTTGCGGTGTGTTTGGACCGCGCACCTGATACGTGCATATTCCGCAGACAGTGTGGCTGCTCTAATCTGTTAACATAGGCGCGGAAAGGAAAATCAACATGCAGCAAACCTGCTCCGCGACGAGTACGCCACGCAGCCTGTATCCTATAAAGAACTCACAGCAACATCAGTCAAAATAGAACATATATTTATATCTCTTTCTCTATGAAATAAAAAATCATGGACAGGGTTAAGTAGGCTACATTAAAATATTCGTATGACAAAATTTATTTAATTGATTATTAGCCAATATTTCCTATTTCAACCATATTCAAAATACTCACGTTTTGCCTCCCCATGTTCACGCAGCACACTGTCATGTTTCCGCATGATGTGTCTTTTTGGATTAAAATACGAATCCTTACTTACTGAAATCGTATCACCACATTCCTGATCATGTTCAACATCGTTATCATCTATTTTTTTGACAGGAATTGTGCACCTGTATGACCTGTCGGTTTGCTTTTGGAAATATTTCACGAACTCCATCTCTCCTTCACAACGAACGATTTTTGAAGTGTAGGCTGACAGTTTTGTTAATTGTTGAAGGCACAGGTGAATTCTGGGTGGATTTGTGCATGCCCTAGACTCGTGGTGTGAGCGGTATTGGAGCAGAACCGGAGCGAGACAGAGCGATCGCTCCGGCCTTTGGATAAAAACCCGCTCCACGCTCCGACTATATTTCGCTCGCTCCGCTCCCCACTCGCCGCTCCGTTCCGCTCACATGCTCTGATGCATATCAATTTATAACTTTTTGAAATGTGTTTTTCTGGATTTTTTTGTTGTTATTCTGTCTCTCACTGTTCAAATAAACCTACCATTAAAATTATAGACTGATCATTTCTTTGTCAGTGGGCAAACGTACAAAATCAGCTGGGGATCAAATTTTTTTTTTTCCCATAAAAAATCAGCGAAGTAACACATATTCAAAAAACAAACTATTTACAAAATCGGTAAATGTATGAAGCCTAGTGTTAAAAAGGTTTCTGATGGCTCGTTCTTTGAATGGACGACATGCCTCTTTCATCTTCGGGCTTAAACTATAATTATGTCTTGATTTTGTCATCTTAAAGCTGTTAAAATTAGTTATTAATCATTTATAAAGATCAACCTAAAGTAACGACATCAGTTAATATTTAAAATCTGTTTATGAAGTATTTACAGATGTTCAGTGTGGAAGAGCTTAAGGCATTCAAAGGTTCAGCCACCTGAGAAAAATGGGGTACAAACCGATGATGCCAGCCGGCCATGCCTAGAAATCGCTGGACTTCTTTAATATCTGGGACTGAACAGATCTCTGTGCAGCTGGATCCTGGACTTCCTGACAGGTAGAAGTCAGGTGGTCAGAATGGGCAACAACACCTCATCTCCCCTGATCCTCAACACTGGTGCCCCGCAGGGCTGCGTCCTCAGCCCGCTCCTGTACTCCCTGTACACACACAACTGTACAGCTACACACAGCTCCAACGTCATCGTCAAATTTGCCGATGACACAACGGTGATAGGCCTGATCACCGACAACGATGAGACGGCCTACAGAGAGGAGGTGAGTACCCTGACTAAATGGTGCCAGGAGAACCACCTCTCACTCAACATCGACAAGACCAAGGAGCTGGTGGTGGATTTCAGGAGACAGAGCAGAGAACACACACCCATCTCCATCGACAAGACACCTGTGGAGCGGGTAAACAGCTTTAAGTTCCTCGGCGTTCACATCACCGAGGATCTCACATGGTCCACTCACACAGATGCAGTGCTGAAGAAGGCACATCAGCGCCTCTTCTTCCTGAGACGGCTGAGGAAGTTTGGAATGAGCCCCAGCATCCTCAGATCCTTCTACACCTGCACTGTGGAGAGCATCCTGACCGGCTGCATCACCGCCTGGTTTGGAAACAGCACCGCTGGCAACCGCAAAGCTCTGCAAAGGGTCGTGCGATCTGCCCGCCACATTGTTGGAGGTGAGCTTCCCTCCCTCCAGGACATCTACACCAGGCGGTGTATAAGGAAAGCCAGGAGGATCATCAAGGACTCCAGCCATCCATCCCACAGACTGCTCTCTCTGCTGCCCTCAGGGAGACGTCTCCGCAGCATCCGATCCCGCACTAGCCGACTGAGGGACAGCTTTTTCCCTCAGGCTATCAGGCTAATGAACAGTCTGAACTAATTCACCCTACATCACACTCCCTCTCACACATCATGCCATGCACTGCACTTTACCGCCGTTCACTGGACTACACGCACACACTGCAATAATACAACCTATCTGCTATCACTGGATACCATACAATGCACATCCACGACATTGCATATGTATAATCTGTTGCACCTTTGCACAACTATCTATTGCACAACTAATCTGTTGTATATGTATAATCTGTTGCACCTTAACATATTACTATGTATAGATGTGTACATAATGTAAAATGTGTACATACAGTGTATTGGTAACTAAGTATGTCTGTATAGTACACTGTGTATATTGAGTATGTGTATGTGTATTATGCACATTGTCTTCTGTACAGTCTGTAAATATGTACTGTCTATATGTAAATTGTTTTGTTTTTTTTGCACTGTCTGGAGCACGCTCTCAAGAATTTCACTCACCAAGGCACTCGTGCTGTGGTGATGTGACAATAAAAGTGATTTGATTTGATTTGATTTGATGTTCTTTGGCACAGGAAATTCTTGAACAGCTCTGTTTTTTTTCAGGAACTGCCTGGATTCCTTCAGCAGACACAATGTGACCAAGAAACTTCAGAGATGTCTGGAAGAAGTGTGTTTTCTTCATGTTAACAGTCAGGTGGGCCTCTTTCAATTCATCCAAAACAGCCTGGATGTCCAAAATGTGCTGTTCCACTGATGGAGAATAAATTATTTTATCGTCCAGGTAAACAAAGCAGTTTTTTTCTTTGCAACTCTCCCAGGACTCTATCCATCAACCTTTGAAAGGTTGCTGGTGCATTTTTAAGGCCAAAAGCCATGACCTTAAAATGAAATTGCCTCTGACTGCAGATGAAGGCAGTTTTATCATGACTGTCCTTCTACATCTGAACCTGCCAGTATCCACTGTTGAGGTCCAGGGTGGAAAACACAACAGCACCATTTAAGGATTCTAGAATTTCTTGGATAGTAGGTAATGGATAAGCATCTGACTGACATACTGAATTTAGCTTTCAGTAATCCACACAGAAACGATAACCACCAGTTTTCTTTGGAATCAGGACCACAGGAGAGGCCCATGCTGAAGAGGAAGGCTAAATAACATCAGCATTTATCATCTCATCAATGAGCTGCTTGATAACCTTCTGTTTGGTTGGGGAGACACAATATGGCTTTTGTTTTATGGGTATGTCTTGAGTAACATAAATCTGGTGGGTCAAAACAATTGTTTTTCCAAGGACATCTGTGCAGACATCTGAATTCTGCTGAAGTTGTCTTAAAAAATGTTCTTTCATCAAGCCAGGTGTTTTGACATGCCACATGCAGAAGGTCTGATTCTTCCTTTATGATACCAGGGGGAAGAGCAGAAAAGAGAGCTAGAGGTGAGGAATTATGCCAATCATGAACAAAAACATTTTTCAGAAAGGAATATTTCTGATCAGGCTGAAACCAGTAGACATTATTCCTTTTTTTGTTATCAACATTTTTTTATTTTTTCACACATAACACAACACAGCATCCAAAATATAACAAAACAAAACAACAGACACATACTCAACATCTCAAAGTCCAATCAAAAGGGAGGGAAAGAGGGAAGGACAATAAAAACACACAAGTCACTCCTTTATACAATCACGTATATCAAACAAAAAACACTGCCAAGCATCAATGGTCGAAGGCCTGGCCCCACCGACTCGAGCCAATGCACATTCGCAAGTCACTATTTGCAGGAGGCTACGGATCCAATATGTTTTTCCACACGTGTGTGGTGTAAACCAGTTCTGTATTATTGTCTTCTTCGCAGCTGTAAAACCAGCAAACAACATTCTATTTTGCATTGAACTAATACAGAGACCAGAATCATCATTAAGAAGACACAAACTTGGGTTAACAGACCAATCAATTCACAGTAATGATGACAAAACCAGGTTTACATGTGTCCATAGACTGATGACGACAGGAAATTCCCAAAACATACCCAGCAGGCACACAACGTCATATGACGTTAGTATTAGGTTAGATTTAGGTCGCGACGTCAGGTGACCAAAATTCAATGTCAAACCAACGTCTAATGACAACGTCAATTTGACGTCCAAGACCGACGTCAGCTGACGTTGATATTTTGTTGTTTTTAGGTTGTGTTGTAAAGTAACCAAAATCCAACGTCGAGCCAACGTCACATTGACGTCAAATACTGATATTTAATCGTCAGGTATGGCAACCAAAACCCAATGTCTTCTAGACGTCATAATGGTAACGTCCACACAACGTCAAATTCTAACATCATTTGACGTTGATCTTTAGTTAGTTTTAGGTTGTGGCATTAACTAAACAAAATCCAATGTCGAGCCAACGTCTCAAGCCAACGTCACCTTGACGTCAAATTCTGATATTTAGTCGTCAGGTATGGCGACCAAAACCCAACGTCTCCTAGACGTCATAATGGTAACGTCAACACAACGTCAAATTATAACATCATTTGACATTGATCTTTAGTTAGTTTTAGGTTGTGGCATTAACTAACCAAAATCCAATGTCAGCCAACGTCTCAAGCCAACGTCACATTGACGTCAAATTCTGATATTTAGTCGTCAGGTATGGCAACCAAAACCCAACGTCTCTTAGACGTCATAATGGTAACGTCCACACAACGTCAAATTATAACATCATTTGACATTGATCTTTAGTTAGTTTTAGGTTGTGGCATTAACTAACCAAAATCCAACGTCAAGCCAACGTCTTAAGCCAACGTCACATTGACGTCAAATTCTGATATTTAGTCGTCAGGTATGGCAACCAAAACCCAACGTCTACTAGACGTCATAATGGTAACGTCCACACAACGTCAAATTATAACATCATTTGACATTGATCTTTAGTTAGCTTTAGGTTGTGGCATTAACTAACCAAAATCCAACGTCAAGCCAACGTCTTAAGCCAACGTCACATTGACGTCAAATTCTGATATTTAGTCGTCAGGTATGGCAACCAAAACCCAACGTCTCTTAGACGTCATAATGGTAACGTCAACACAACGTCAAATTCTAACATCATTTGACGTTGATCTTTAGTTAGTTTTAGGTTGTGGCATTAACTAACCAAAATCCAACGTCAAGCCAACGTCTTAAGCCAACGTCACATTGACGTCAAATTCTGATATTTAGTCATGAGGTAAAAACAATAATAATTTTCACAAGAGAACTGTACATTTAATACTGTATTTACAGTATTTTTCTGTTATTTTAAACTATAAGCAAAATTCTGTAAAACAACATCTATAAATTAACAACTGTTATTTTAAGTAGGCTATTATATCATTGATGACAAATTATAGTAGTTCTCATTTTTTAACACAGGAAAATGGCTGTATTATTTATACTGTATTTTTTTCTGTTTTCTTAAATTGCATATACATTAATGTAAAATAACACAAATAATCTTTAATATGTAGCTCATTATATTAAAGGTTTATGTCCATACTAGCTGTTTAGCATTTTTCTTTGTAATTGTAAAGTACATCATATTAGTTTTATATTTAGGTATTTTTACATTTAAACTATGCAATTCTGAACACAAATATAGCTGACTTATTTCATCACATCAAAAAAATGCATAGTCTGTTTTTAAAGAGTAAAGCTGCACTACACTCCAGGTTGAAACTTTCAGGCCTCTGCCCACACACCAGTTGATCCAAATTGCTTTGCAATGGAAATTGTGAACAGAGAATAGTATGCATAATATTTAAAAGCTAAAAAAAAATAAAAAATAAAAAATTTCACAAACACATGTCATACAGCCATTGTAAAGTATTGGTATGCTATTTGATCAGAATATGCATTTGATATTTGTGTGAGAGAAACCATATACCTACTGAGAAATTTGAAATGAGAAAAAAAAAACAGAGCATAGAGAAAAGGGTCTGAAAGGACTGGAATGCAACCAGCATGCAATGTGTAGAAAACATACATTCAAATATGGAAGATTTAGAATCCTCAATTTGTCAAATGTGCATGTCTGCATTATGGAAACACCTTGCTGTGAGGTGACTGCTTAATAACCACTGAATCATCTTGCTGTTGCAAGCAATACAGTGATGAAATGAATAAGAGTACATTCATTATCAAAGGCCTCAATTATTGTTGAATTAGTCGCATATCAACATTTACAGTTTACATTTTCCCATACCATGAATGCTGTAACGGCATTGCCACTGCAGTCAACAGTGTAATCTGTAGACAAATGTTGCAATTATGACAGTGTTTGTAGTAAGTGTTACTGTGGACAAAGGAATAAACCTAAACCAACAGGTGGTGTAACACTGCAATACAGCAAAGGGGCAGATACAGAAAATGCCACAGTTGTATGCACAGCTGCATTTAGGCATAAGAGTGGTTATACGGTTGAGGTAAGGGATTTGTTAAAGTTCAAAAGGGTCATTATTGGTCATGTGAATATAACTGTAACTTACAAGTATAGCCAGACATGTACACACCCTCTTTGTACTCCTAAACCTAACACTATTTTAACTCTAAATTCATAGGGAAATTATAGGTGAATAGTGAATGGCACAGATGCACCTAACCCTGGTTGTGAGCATAAGTGAAAACACCATTTTTTAATTAATTACATGTAACAGCCTAAAAAAACAAAAACAATATACATACATATTTGCTATCTTTTGTTTAAAACTTTTTTCTACAGTTGCAATGTTGTTTGATGTCTCTCTGTGTTACTTTGGTCGTGATTGGTTAATCTGAATGTCATCCAGGAATCTGGCCAATGACAAGTGGGCACGCCTCCTACCGCTCAAATTTGAATTTTCACATCAGTCAGTTCCTGCTCACTCTGTTCTGTTGTTTATCTGCAGTCCTGCTCTGTTCAGTGTACTATAATGGCTTTTACGTGGATTATCACATATTTGACAGATGCTTTCTTATTTGGACCGTTTTTGAGTTATGCGGTGTCGATTGAGAACGAAAAAGCACGAATATCAACACAGACACAATGGCTAATGGACACATATTGGAAACGGCAGAAGGTAAATACCTTTTATATTTTTTTTGTTACTGTTAAAGTGATATGCTAATCGCGATGACATAATCTGTTACTGTGTTTTGTTATTATGTTTTAATACCGTCCAGATAAGGCTCTGTGTAATGACGATGTCTTAGGGATGATTTAAAGTGACTCGTTGTTTTTTTTTTATATCGCGAAATGTAAATATGTCCGCGTAGTACTACAAGTTATGTACGTTTTAATAGATAAACACATATCGCACATATCGCAGTGCTGTAGCTAAAAACGCGGCTATCTCTGGCTCCATGCCAGCAAAGTTGATCGAACGCAGATTTGAATTTAGCAGCTGATGATGTGCCGCACTAAACGATCTAATCACACCGGTGTGATGGTTTATCAAATATTATGTGGCTATTTTTGTCTTTTGGAAGCTGCATTCTAAATCCACTTGCCTCAAAAATCTGAGGGGGCACAGTTGAAATCGCGTTCCGGGAGTAGCGTTATTTTGGCCCATGCGTTAATCCATCCCTGGTCTTCTACGTCGATTTACGCTTTGATTTGAACGCAAACAGCGCATCCCTGTGTCGAGGCTGATACTGAAGAGTGTACGCATTTTGCGTCCAGGGCATAATCTCCGAAATGGCGCTGCGCTGACGCAGAGGAGACGTTACGGTGCCTAATTGTTGAATAAAGTCGTTATTTTTGTTTTATTTCCGTACAAAAAGTATTATCGTCGCTTTATAACAGTCAGATTGTGAACCACTGATGGCAGATGGAGTATTCTGGCGATGCGTTTCATACTTTTCTGGACCTTGACAGTGTAATTTACTTGGCAGTCAATGGGACAGTCACAAGCCTCCCGGTTTTCATCCAAAATATCTTAAATTGTGTTCCGAAGACGAATTAAGCTTTTACGGGTTTGGAACGACATCGGGGTAAGTGATTAATGGCAATTTTTATTTTGGGGTGGAGTATCCCTTTAAAACACCAGGCATCATACACTTATCGACTTTGTAAATAATGACAAAGGAAAGCTGGGCATCATATATATTTAAGCCTGAAATACACTACACGTTTTTTGCCCTGATTTTCAGCCAATTTACAGTCTGGAGAAGTTGACGCTACTTGCCGAAAGTCAGAGACAGTCTGCAGATTTTAGATGACAGATTCCATAGAAAATCGCGTAGTGTATGATAGTCACAGACTCCGTTTTTTTAGCTTCAGACTCAGATTCTATCCAGTCGGAGGATATCAAAAATGTTTGATATTTTCAGCCGATTTTAGAACGCATATTGTTTTATTTGTCACGCGTCTCCTAGCAACAAGGCTCATGTTTCTGAGTGAGTTTGTTGTGATCGGAACAACTTTAAAGTCTGGTAGTGTATGATCCTCGATCATGTAGTGTATGATGCCCAGTATTCCTTTCACTATTTACGAAGTCAGTATACAGTATCTCACAGAAGTGAGTACACCCCTCACATTTTTGTAAATATTTTATTATATCTTTTCATGTGACAACACTGAAGAAATGACACTTTGCTACAATGTAAAGTAGTGAGTGTACAGCTTGTATAACAGTGTACATTTGCTGTCCCCTCAAAATAACTCAACACCCAGCCATTAATGTCTAAACCGATGGCCACAAAAGTGAGTACACCCCTAAGTGAAAATGTCCAAATTGGGCCCAAAGTGTGAATATTTTGTGGCCACCATTATTTTACAGCACTGCCTTAACCCTCTTGGGCATGGAGTTCACCAGAGCTTCACAGGTTGCCACTGGAGTCCTCTTCCACTCCTCCATGACGACATCATGGAGCTGGTGGATGTTAGAGACCTTGCACTCCTCCACCTTCCGTTTGAGGATGCCCCACAGATGCTCAATAGGGTTTAGGTCTGGAGACATGCTTGGCCAGTCCATCATCTTTACCCTCAGCTTCTTTAGCAAGGCAGTGGTCGTCTTGGAGGTGTGTTTGGGGTCGTTATCATGTTGGAATACTTCCCTGCGGCCCAGTCGCTGCTTCAGTATGTCACAGTACATGTTGGCATTCATGGTTCCCTCAATGAACTGTAGCTCCCCAGTGCCGGCAGCACTCGTGCAGCTCCAGACCACGACACTCCCACCACCATGCTTGACTGTAGGCAAGACACACTTGTCTTTGTACTCCTCACCTGGTTGCCGCCACACATGCTTGACACTATCTGAACCAAATAAGTTTATCTTGGTCTCATCAGACCACAGGACATGGTTCCAGTAATCCATGTCCTTAGTCTGCTTGTCTTCAGCAAACTGTTTGCAGGCTTTCTTGTGCATCATCTTTAGAAGAGGCTTCCTTCTGGGACGACAGCCATGCAGACCAATTTGATGCAGTGTGCGGCGTATGGTCTGAGCACTGACAGGCTGACCCCACCCACCCCTTCAACCTCTGCAGCAATGCTGGCAGCACTCATACGTCTATTTCCCAAACACAACCTCTGGATATGACGCTGAGCACGTGCACTCAACTTCTTTGGTCGACCATGGCGAGGCCTGTTCTGAGTGGAACCTGTCCTGTTAAACCGCTGTATGGTCTTGGCCACCGTGCTGCAGCTCAGTTTCAGGGTCTTGGCAATCTTCATATAGTCTACGCCATCTTTATGTAGAGCAACAATTCTTTTTTTCAGATCCTCAGAGAGTTCTTTGCCATGAGGTGCCATGTTGAACTTCCAGTGACCAGAATGAGAGAGTGAGAGCGATAACACCAAATTTAACACACCTGCTCCCCATTCACACCTGAGACCTTGTAACACTAACGAGTCACATGACACTGGGGAGAGAAAATGGCTAATTGGGCCCAATTTGGACATTTTCACTTAGGGGTGTACTCACTTTGTGGCCAGCTGTTTAGACATTAATGGCTGTGTGTTGAGTTATTTTGAGGGGACAGCAAATGTACACTGTTATACAAGCTGTACACTCACTACTTTACATTGTAGAAAAGTGTAATTTCTTCAGTGTTGTCACATGAAAAGATATAATAAAATATTTACAAAAATGTGAGGGGTGTACTCACTTCTGTGAGATACTGTATGTATGATGCCTAGTGTTTTAAAAATCTGTTCAGATTTTAAGTCATGCAGTGTATTCCAGCCTTTAGAATTAATAGTCATTTGAAACAGTGACAGTCTTGTAGATGTTTTGTATTTCTTCTGTTGAGAATATTTAATTCCACTCATTAACTTCTCATCAAACTGTTCTGTTAATTGGTACACTATTTTAAATGTTGAAATGTATTTGAAATGTATTTCCTTTAAAATTTGCACTGTTTTTCTTCAAAAACTGAATGATTACATTTTCAGTTTTGTACAGTATATGTATAGACTTTGTATTTTGTCTTTCAAAATAAAACTTTTAATTTACAATCGTGAGCATCCTTTAACAATTTTTTTTTTTTTTTTTTTAAACCTGTAAAATAAGTTTTTCTCTGCAGAACTTTTAGGCTAGTGTTTTACTTTTAGCACTTTATTGAATGCGTTTGATCATAATAATGTAGGAAAAATCTGTAAAAGGACAGTGTTCCTCTGTTCACTGTTTAGTGATATCACTTTATTTAATTTGTTAGTAATAATCTAAGAAAAATCCATAAAATAACAGTTTTACACTGTTAAAAAATAAAGAAACGGTCAAATGACTGGCAGTAGCGGCTGCCAAACAAAAACCATAAAACTGAAGTAAATAAAAAATGGGACAAACCACGCTCATATTTATGTAATGTTGAATACCATTCATATGCCTTAAATACGGGACGATTCTATGTTAATGTCAAGCCCTGTTTGCAAATATGTTCTAATATTGCCAACTTGCAAAATTATGACAGACTGCTGATATTACTGAACTCATAGTGTGAAATATCCCAAAACATTGCTTTTGGTACCATATAATAGTCATAAATTGCTCAGTCAGTTGTTTGTTCTCTCTCTTTTGTGTACATGCAACAGACCCAAGTAAATGTTTAGAGATTTTTCTGTTCACAACCTCACTGCCTTTTAGCATTAACGGGGAAGGTTTTAGGTTTTGAAATTGCGCAATATCAGTTTTGTCTCCAGAAGATAAAAACATAGCAGTTTGGGTGAGCCCATGATCTTCCATCTAGCACCACAGTAGAACCAATGTGACATCTACATTAGATATGACAAACCTAACACAAACTATAACAAGAGGTTCATAATGTGTTATGTATAATTAATTATTTGGACATTTAACTCCTCTTCCTTTTGTATTCACAGGTTGATGACAAATGTGGTAATGGCCATTTTCAATAGGGATGTAATGCAATGTCTGTACAATGTTGGAGATTGAAATCAATTTAACTTTGGGTTCTGAAGTCAACCCGATTTTCATTTTCAACCAAAATGCAACGTCTGTCCAACACTGGAGATTGACGTCAAATTGACGATGGGTTCTGATGTCAATCTGACGTTGGGTTCTGACGTCAACCTGATTTTCATTTTCAACCAAAATACAACGTCTGTCCAACGTTGGAGATTGACGTCAATCTGACGTTGGGTTCTGACGTCAACCCGATTTTCATTTTCAACCAAAATACAACGTCTGTCCAACGTTGGACATTGACGTCAATCTGACGTTGGGTTCTGACGTCAACCCGATTTTCATTTTCAACCAAAATACAACGTCTGTCCAACGTTGGAGATTGACGTCAATCTGACGTTGGGTTCTGACGTCAACCCGATTTTCATTTTCAACCAAAATACAACGTCTGTCCAACGTTGGAGATTGACGTCAATCTGACGTTGGGTTCTGACGTCAACCCGATTTTCATTTTCAACCAAAATACAACGTCTGTCCAACGTTGGAGATTGACGTCAATCTGACGTTGGGTTCTGACGTCAACCCGATTTTCATTTTCAACCAAAATACAACGTCTGTCCAACGTTGGAGATTGACGTCAATCTGACGTCGGGTTCTGACGTCAACCTGATTTTCATTTTCAACCAAAATACAACATCTGTCCAACGTTGGAGATTGACGTCAATCTGACGTCGGGTTCTGACGTCAACCTGATTTTCATTTTCAACCAAAATACAACATCTTTCCAACGTTGGAGATTGACGTCAGTCTGACGTTGGGTTCTGACATCAACCTGAAGTTGGGTTCTGACATCAAACTGACGTTGGGTTCTGACATCAATCTGACGTTGGGTTCTGACATCAACCTGACGTTGGGTTCTGACGTCAATATGACGTTGGGTTCTGTCGTCAACCCGATTTTCATTTTCAACCAAAAAACAACGTCTCTCCGACGTTGGGGTCCAACGTCAATCTGACGTTATATTGACGTCCGGTGCCTGCTGGGTATGAAGAAAAGTGCCTGATGATGTAGTATTACATATATGGCAGTTCAAATTTGATTGTAGTTTTATTTTAAATCTTTTGTAAGGAGTTATGTATGCTCTATGAATGACTTTGAAGTGAACAAGACGATGAGCCAAGTTTTTAGATGTTAAGTTGAGATTAGACCACACCCTCTCCCAGTCGACAGATACATTAAGGTCAGATAATTCCCTATTCCAAATAGTTTTAATAGAAAGAGGTTTTGTAATGCAATCAATAATTTTATTATATATTAAGGAAACAGATGGCCGACCAGCAGATGGTGCAATCCAGTCCCGCATAGGATGAGAGGAAATAGAAGATGCCCACGGAGCGCCATACGCTTTGAGAGCAGAACGTAATTGAAGAAAGACAAAATATGCGGATGCTGGTAGACAAAATTTGGTTCTTAATGTCTGAAATTAACAGAGGCCCTGGTTATCACGTATATCACCACACGTGTTTACACCTAAAGAAGACCAAGAGGGTTGGACAAATGGATGATTTCCGCATACAAATTTAAAATTGTGCCATAAAGGTGTACTGTTACAAAAAGTAGACATTATTCCTGATATCCATTTGCAGACTGCTGAAGAAGAGATAATCTAAACCCAGCACAACAGGAAAGGCCAGCATCTCGGAGGCCAGAACAACCACAGGTAAAGTTACTGTTAATGTTTGTACTGCAAGTTAAACTTCACCACATCCTAATGGCTGTCTGGCTCCCCCATTAGCCAAATAAATAGGACCCTCTGTCCAGGGTTTGAGTTGTTGAGTGTGATATCCCATGGTTAACCACAATTTCTCATTTAGCAATGTATATGAAGATCCTGTGTCGACCAAGGCATGGCCTTTCCAAGAATCGATACTTACAGGTACAATCAACTGTTGAGGAAGAGATGATGAAAAGGGATGGGTAGGTGAGTACACAGACTCCATGTGAGTGACAGTGCTAACAGTAGGATGATTTCCAGAGTTACTTTTAACAGAATTTGAACTTTGCTGTCCTTTATAGTTTTTATTCTTACCGGAACCATTCTGAGGACATGAAGCTGGAGAATGAGAGCCTTTACACCGCCAACAGAAGGGTTTTTTAGAAACATCTAGTGCTGGAGCTGAAGCTGACAATGGGGTACTCAGCTGAACAGAAGCAGGATGACTTACTCTGGGTTTCCATAGTTTTTTCCGTTGTTTGTATTGTAGCTGGTTTTCCTTGTCTTTTTACAGTTGTTGCCCCAGACGGACTAAACCATCTACAGTAGTAACCCCGTTACTGCGAAGTTGAATGGCCATCTGAGGGTTAATGTTCTTCAGGATTAACTTTATGACTTCCTCCTCTGCAATTTGTGGCTTCCAGCATTTGCACAGAGCTCGGTACATGTAAGCAAAATCTCTTATGCTCTCACCTTCTTGCTGTACACGTGTTCTTATTCTCTCCGCTAACTCATCCTCATAGTCTTCTGACAAGAAAGCAGCAAGAAACTTAGATTCAAACTCCTGCCAAGTGGTTGTTTCAAGTCGAGCAACATCCCACCAGTCTCTAGCAGTTCCATGGAGCACATTCCTGAGTGTTGCTATTAATTCTTCATCTGAAAGTGGATGGAGAGCCATGAAATCATAACATTTCTCCAGAAAAATCAAAGGATCATCACAATCTTCTAGACGACCAAAGCAAGGGAACTGGATTTTAATGGGCTGTTTCCCAGAAAACGTCCTCTACCTTCCACAGTGGTGGTAGCAAATTCATTAGCCGGATTAAACTCAGAATCACCCAATCCATATTGTAGTGTAGAATGAAGTCGCCGCAACCTGGGATTCACCACTGGAGTTTCCGCCACATTAGAAGATGGGGAGAGAATTGTTTGCACGGAAGCATTTGCTTTCATGGAATTCTGCTGCGGTGATTTAAAAGCTTCCAGGTCCAGAGTTAATTGTTGAAGATGTTGCGTACACTGATGCAATTCAATCTGTAAAGTTTTATTTGAACTTGACCCAGCAATAAAGGTGTTCATTTGATGAGTGCATTGATCAGTTGCCTTTTGAATAAGATCCAACGTAGCAGCCATTGGTTCCATAACAGCATTGAAATCCTTCAATACTTCTGAATGGTGATTTTTTTGTCACCAATGCAACATGTTATTGAACTCCTTCCTGAAGTGTTCAAACTGATTACTCATTAGCTGTTTCATTTTGGTTGTTTGTTTTTCAGATGCAGCATTCACATTCACAGTGAAAGTGTCCACAACCTGCTTTAACTCTCCCATTTATGTTTAAAATGTGTCCTTCAAACTCTGATATTGTGATTGGATCATTCTGCTCAATTGCTGAAGCGTCATAGTGCCTCGAAATCCAGTATCTCCCAATGTGGGTTGCTGTAACCCCCAGGAGGGTTGCGAGATTGGTGAAAATGGGGGTCTGAGATCAAAGCTTCCTGTTAAATCCATATCCAGTAGAGTATCATGAGTTGAAAAAGCCTGTCATTCTAGTGAGTTGGGTAAAAGTGTTTGAATTTCATCTTGATCAGAAGCCATCAAGTCCATAAGATCATCTTTCAAGGCTTTGTTAGTGGGTTGATTGCCATTTCCCTCCATTTCATGACATGACTCACTTTGAGTGTCAGCCGCTTGCTGCAGTTCAATGGTTTTAAACAATGAAGTGAAAGTTCCTTTGAGTGTGTTTTCCTTCTCACAACTACTCACAAGTTATAATAATTTTTCAGGTCCCATCTGGGGTGCCATTTTTTATGTAACGTTTCCTGCTCTTGGTTGAATAATTATTTTTATTTTTTAATTGCTGGGGTGCCAGACAGAGTTTCTGTCGTTTAGTCAAACCAAACTTGTCAAGTCAGTCAAGAAACTTACAAAGGCCCATGTATCTAAATAGCCACATATTCTTAAATGTGTGAGTTAGGAAATTCATAAACCTTACAAATGAAAAACCTTCAACATAAAAAACACTGAACACAATAAATCACCTTTTTTTCAGTTTTCAGATCTGTATATTCAAGGTTCAAATTTCATTAAGTCAGACCAAGCATAATAAAGACACAGAAAAGGAGAGCAATCAGTTCATTAGAAATTGTCCACAATATAAGCAATGTAGTCCAGCCAAGAAAAATAGATCAGTTCAAACCCAAAACATTCAGTTCAGTTTCTGTTAATCATCAGCAATGAACTCCCAATAGTTAAAGTGGCCAAAAGTAAAAGGATAATAATAATATAATCAGTCAACAGTATCCACAGCCGCTGTTTACTCATAACCTTGTTTTCCAGAAAGTCTGGTTCTATTCCGTGACTCTGTAACTCGTTGAGATTGATCGTTTTCAGACTCCCGATCCGTCAGTCCATGTCAGAATACACACTTGCTCGACGGCATCCTTGCAGCGTTTAAACAACAATCTGCTTGGCACACAGCAAAGTGTGATGAAGTGATTAATAATATAGGAAGTGAGAAGTTGTTGGATCGCTATGATCGCCGACAGACTTAACTTTCAGTGCGGGTAAAACAACAGAAACGCCACGTGAATCTTCAGAGGGAGCTCCGCGAGATACTGCTTGCCGCTTGGCCGCCGCCATCTTGCCAAACGGACGTCATCACCTAATAAAGGTACATCCGAGGGCTGGACTCACACCGTAACCAACCAAATGACAAGAACTACATAAATATTTACTAATGCTGCATGCATTTAAAGTTATGATTGATTTGACATGAACGATGAGAATGAATGATGATTAGTACTCACCGTTAACATATTACTGGTGATGAAAGACATTTCTAATGTTGAAGGGTAATGGATTTAAAAGAACTGAATAGATGCCGTTTTATTTATTTTTGTGATGACATCGTCACAATTTCTTTGTCAGTGGGCAAACGTACAAAATCAGCAGGGGATCAAATAATTTCCCCCCCACTGTATATGTAGAATTCTGATTGATCTGTAAAGCACTTTACACAATGAATATAATTCCAAAGAAACAATGAGGTCAACATATCTGGAACTACACCAGGACTACACCACTGGTTTGTACAGTATATATATAAAAAAATATTATCTCTATGAAAATTATCTATATAAAATGGACACCCAACATGAGTATGTGCATGTGTGTTGACACACACACAAACACACACACACACACACACACACACACACACTCCATTGGTCTACTGTAGTTTGCACGGTTGCAACAGTGTAAATATTTTCAATTTCTATTCTATAAACCAAAGGTTTTGTTTTTTTGAAGAACTTTGGGGTCCAAATACTTACAGTAAAATTATTTATTAGCAATAGCAAATATATTTGGTCCTGCTGTATGCTCACGCTTAAACACTGTCAATGCAAAACAAATTATTTTATTGTAGAATGCCTACATCATGCAAAATGTTATCTCAGTAATAGACACACCATAAGGAAAACATGGAAATGCTCCCCGTGGGTGTAGGTCTATTTGTAGATATTAAAAAAACATACGTCACATAAATGTTACAACAACATTCTGAAGTTGATAACAATATTTGTTTTCCTTTTATTCAATTTCTGATCATGCTTATTGTATTTATCATGTTTTCTACCCAGATAGCATAATTCCTGAGGCCCAGATCAGGCCCACACCTGACACTTTCATCTGGCCCACATACCACGTGGAATGATGGCACTTGGGCGGTCCGCTCATGTTTGCCAAATTTGGGCCACAAGAAAGCAAAAGGAAGGCCCAATGTCAGCCATGAATAAACCAAATAAAGCAGAACTGGTAAAATCTGGGCCACATTGATTTTAATTCTGGCCCAGATCCGGCCCAGATCCACCACCTTGCTCCGGCCCACATATTGTGAAGAATGATGGCATTTGGGTGGACCACTCCTGTTTGCATATTTGGGCCTCAAGTAAGCCTTAGCATTGCCGCATGTAAGCCAACCAAATAAACCAAAACTGGCCCTAATGAGGGCCACAGTTGATTTTTATTCTTATCCTGGTCTTCCCCACATTCCTCATTTGACAACATTCAAGACATGTAGATGTAAGACCAGACAAACTCAAAGTGAACATAAGTACTCAGACCAAACAAGGATAATTAACTAGGCATACCTGAACAGAATAATACAATCAACACAACAAGGGAAATGGTGCAAAACAAAGTCCAAATTAACAGAAATTGTGACAGTTAGAGCTATCATTATAGTGCACTTCTGTTATACACATATATAAAAAACTGCCATCACCCTGCATCAGTTAACTGTGTTGCATCCTACTAAAAGTATCCAAATTCTGTTAGGCCATATTTACAATTTCAAACTTCCATTTAATTAGCCAGTGTCAAGTGCTACATCCAAACCAGAAGTGGCCCTTATCTGTTTTATAATATATGGGGCATATTTGCCATGTCAAATGTGGGACAAGTTAGGCTTACACACTGATTAGCCAATGCTGACTGTGCCATATATTTGCCAAAAGTGGCCCAAATTGTTATTGATTATTTGGGCAATATTTGTCATTTTATATGCGAGCCACTTTAGGCTCACAGCCACATTAGCCAGTGCTTACTGTGCTATATCTTTGCCAAAACTGGCCCAGATACATTTTAATATAACTGGGCCACATTTGTGGCATCATATGCAGGCCACTTTAGGCTCACAGCCACATTAGCCAGTAAAAACGTTTGTCCGGGCCGGATACGTTTTAGGATAACTGGGCCACATTTGCGGCATTATATCTGGGCCACTTTAGGCTCACAGCCATATTAGCCAGTGCTTACTGTGTCATATCTTTGCCAGAACTGGCCCAGATACTGTTTAGGATAACTGTGCCACATTTGTGGCATCATATTGATACATTTGGGCCATTTTTGCTGTTTTACATATGGGCTACTTCAGGCTTACATCCATTTTGTCCGGGCCATAAGAAGGCCAGCAGTGCCATATCATTGCCTTAAGTGGCCCACATCCACATGCTATCTGGGATATTGCTTTTATATTTAAACTTCTGTTTTGCTTTTGTTATTTGTAATAGGCCTGTACATATGAGTTTATTTTGAATGAGAGATATAGTTTAGATTTTATGTATGCCACAGCCATTTCACCCGGCAGCCCAAGACTGGTCGCACACTGAAGCTAAGCAGGGTTGAGCCTGGTGTGGTCAGTACCTGGATGGGAGACCTCCTGGGAAAACTAGGTTGCTGCTGGAAGAGGTGTTAGTGAGGCCAGCAGGGGCTGCTCACCCTGTGGTCTGTGTGGGTCCTAACGCCCCAGTAGAGTGATGGGGACCTATACTGTCAACAAGCACCGTCCTTCGGATGAGACGTTAAACCGAGGTCCTGACTCTCTGTGGTCATTAAAAATGCAATGACACTTCTCGCAAAGGATAGGGGTGTAACCCCAGTGTCCTGGCCAAATTCCCTCCACTGGCCTTTGTCAATCATGGCCTCCTAATAATACCCATTCATTGAATTGGCTCCATCTCGCTCTCTGTGTGGTGAGTGCACTGGTGCCGTTGTCCTGTGGCTGCCGTCGCATCATCCAGGTGGATGCTGTACACTGGTGGTGGTTGAGGAGAGACCCCCTCATGATTGTAAAGTGCTTTGGGTGTACAGCAATACACAATAAAGCACTATATAAATGCCTCATTCATTCATTTATTCATTCAAATAAATGTATTGTTTAAATATAAAATAAACTCTTTATATATAAATATTAAGAAATATATATATATATATATATATATATATATAAATATAGATTGCCTATATTGTTGCCTCATATGATAGACGTTCACTTTTTAAAATCTTCTCCACTGATTGATTTATTTGCATTTCTACATATTTGCATAGTCTTCCTCTGTTCGTAGTTTCCGTGCAGGTGGGCTTATGTTACAATTGGAAGAGGAGGTCAAGGAGAAACCGTGTCTCAAAGTTCAACATTTATTATTATTATTATTATTTTATCTTTTGAAAGTGCAGAACAATGAATGAATGTATTCAGGTAATATAATAGTCAATTTGATGACACTTGATTATGAGAAGATTCTCTCATTAAGTGCCTGATTTCTTGATGTCATTGAGAATAACTCTTTGAGCTATTCTCTGTCTCTCTCTCTCTCTCTCTCTCTCTCTCTCTCTCTCTCTCGTGCTAATAATGATCTTGGAAATTTTCTTTACAAAATATGTGTTTTTACAGAAGTATGAAAGTGTAGTTTTCTTCCAGTTGAGTGTATGCGTGTGGTGTGATGTGCTGTGCACTTACTGTATCCGTCTGATAAGTTATGTGTTTATATTTGTGCATATGTAGAAATGCTGTGCACACACACGTGTCTTTCAGGCACCACAGTGGTTCCCATGCTGTGTGTGCGTGTATGCGTATGTGAAAGACAGTTTCCCTGCGTGAATGGGTCGTGACCCCGGTGTCGCCCAGCAGGGTCCCAGACACTCTCAGAGCCCTGCAGGAAACAGCAAGTCTGTGTTGATATTTTCTCTAAGACAGATTTTAGCACTGCATGATGACCCTCCAAACCCTCTCACACACTAGTTTCTTCATCCTGATGTAGACCTGTAGAATCATGGGAAAGCATTCATTTTAATGGGCTTTCTGCTGATGTACTGTATGCAATAACACCCCCCCCCCCGCCACACCACACACAAAAAACTCCATGCATTTCTGCAGGATTTTGTTAGCACTTGTAGTTTGCTCCTGGGAAAAATAAATTTCACTCACAGCAATGTTGCGCATCATGTTTAATTTTTATTTATGTATTTATTTAAAATTATTTTTAATCTGAAATCTGTAAGTGTGTGTATGTATCTGTATTTTTGTGAGTATGACTCTATGATCCAGCTGTACTTTCTCAAGTGTGTATGCAGTGTTAGTAGGAAATGCTGTTTATCTGCAGCACTGGTGTTGAATCAAGCATGCTCTCTCTTTTGGTAAGTGGCAGTTGAAAACTAAGTGTGATTAAGAGCATTTACTCCCATCAGGTCAAGCTGACACTGTCCAGATAAACACACACACACCTGCACTGTTCTCCTGGCACTAATACAGGTACATCTCAGAAAATTAGAATATGGTGAAAAAGTTTTATTTTTTAAAAATAATTTAAAAAAAAAACAATTCACCAAAAAAAAATATTGTAACTTATTTCAAAAAGTGAAACTTTCATATATTTTAGATTCATTGCATGTAAAGTGAAACACTTCAAAAGTGTTTTTGTTTTAATTTTGATGATTAGAGCTTACAGCTAATGAAAGTCAAAAATCAGTATCTCAAAATATTAGAATATTTCCTAAGATCAATCAAAAAAAGGATTTGCAAAACAGAAAAGTTCAAGTTCTTTAAAGTATGTTCATTTATGCACTCAATACTTGGTCGGGGCTCCTTTAGCACAAATTCCAGCTTCAGTGAGGTGTGGCATGGAAGCGATCAGCCTGTGGCACTGCTGAGGCACTATTGAGCCTTCAGCTCGTCTGGATTGTTGGATTGACTGTTTCTCGTCTTTCTCTTGAAAATATCCCATAGATTCCATATGGGGTTCAGGTCAGGCATGTTGGCTGGCCAATCAAGCACAGTAATATCATGGTTAGCAAAGCACTTGGAAGTGGTTTTGGCACTGTGGGCAGGTGCCAAGTCCTGCTTGAAAATGAAATCAGCATCTCCATAAAGCTTGTCAGCAGAAGTAAGCATGAAGTGCTCTAAAATTTCCTGGTAGATGGCTGCGTTGACTGTGGACTTCAGAAAACACAGTGGACCAACACCAGCAGATGACATGGCAGCCCAAATCATCACTGACTGTGGAAACTTCACACTGGACTTCAAGCAACATGGATTCTGTGCCTCTCCACTCTTCCTCCAGACTCTGGGACCTTGTGTCCAAATGAAATGCAAAATTTACTTTCATCTGAAAAGAGGACTTTGGACCACTGAGCTACAGTCCAGTTCTTTTTATCCTTAGCCCAGGTAAGATGCTTCTGACGTTGTCTCTGGTTCAGAAGTGGCTTGGTAGCCCTTTTCCTGAAGACGTCTGAGCGTTGTGACTCTTGATGCACTGACTCCAGCTTCAGTCACAGTCCAGCTCTCACAAGTGTTTGAATCAGCTTTGCTTGACAGTATTCTCAAGCTTGCAGTCATCCCTGTTGCTTGTGCACCTTTTCCTACCCAAATTCTTCCTTCCAGTCAACTTTGCATTTAATATGCTTTGATACAGCACTCTGTAAACAGCCACACCTTTCAGTAATGACCTTCTGTGACTTACCCTCTTTGTGGAGGGTAATGTTCGTCTTCTGGATCATTGCCAAGTCAGCAGTCTTCTCCATTATTGTGGTTTCAAAGAACAAGAGATACCCGGAATTTATACTGTAGGGATGGTCATTAATTGAAACTCAAATGTAAATATTCTAATATTTTGAGATACTGATTTTTGACTTTCATGAGCTGTAAGCTCTAATCATCAAAATTAAAACAAAAAAACTTTTGAAATGTTTTACTTTACATGCAATTAATCTAAAATATATGAAAGTTTCACTTTTTGAAATAACTTACAAGAAAAAATAAACTTTTTCACGACATTCTAATTTATTGAGATGCACCTGTATGTGGGCTGGAGCAAGGTGTTGGATCTAGGCCGGATCTGGGCCAGAATTAAAATCAATGTGGCCCAGATTTGGGCCAGTTCTGCTTTATTTGGTTTATTCATGGCTGACATTGGGCCTTCCTTTGGCTTACTTGTGGCCCAAATCTGGCAAACAGGAGCGGACCGCTCAAGTGCCATCATTCCACACGGTATGTGGGCCAGATGAAAGTGTCAGGTGTGGGCCTGATCTGGGCCTCAGGAATTTTGCTATCTGGGAAACCTCATGGCTGTACCGTGTATTTTTCACACCTTTTGATACAGCAAATGTTCTCACTGTAACAGTGTATGTGAGAGGAAGGGCTGTGGCGACGAAAGTCAAACTTTCAAAAATAACTCAACTTCAGTTCCTCTCCACTCACATGCTCTGCATTGACTGAATTTACATAATGTTGACTGACCTTATAAATTAAGGGTGACTTACAGTAATTTGTCTAAAAACCTGTACTAAAACCTGTTTACATTATCACATAAAATACTGTAATGTAAAATGCCTGGATTGGATACAGCAGTTACTTGCCACGTGTCTCCCTCTTCTGATGTGTCTCTGATCAATCTGATGGGCTTCATTCATTGTTTTCTTTTCTTTCTCTCTCTCTCTGAATGAGAAGATATGCAAATAAAAAGTTTGACATTAACAGCATTATGAAAGGGAGTTTCTATGAACAGTAATATGAAGCATATCTCATATTCATAGAACATTCATATAACATCGTATTCATATAAATAATATTATTCACATTATTCTCTCTGCTTCACATTCATATAATCTGTATGAAATATACAGTAATAAGAAACTTTTTTTTTTAAACTTGTGATTATGTGTTTTGTACTAACATTGTTGAAAATATGCTGAAATTTTGAAAATAAAAGTGCATTTTAGATTAGGAAGATTACCACTTGCTTTTGTAAATTGCACCAAAGTAATTTTTAAAAAACTAACTGAAATCACACAAATTATCTAGTTCAAAAGTTTAAAACATGATTGATTAAAATTGTTTTGTTTGAAATATTTAAATATCTTAGTGTTTTGCTTCTAAATGGCATATTCTTTGTTTTCCCCCCTCTTTAGTTTGACTTTTTTATTTTTATTTTTTTCAGTTGTCCTGGTCTTATTTAGGTGTACACTGCCTCATCATAGAGGCAGTGGAAAATTATGTCTTTATGAACTGCTTCCTGTTTGTGTTTACTTAGACCTCTTCACATTGAACGTTTATTTCTGCCACAACAAAGAGAAACACCTGTTTGTCTTCTTCTGCAGTCTTGTATGCACACAGATGGCATGTCTTGAACACCTCACACTCTCCTCAGGCCTGGCCCTGACCCGGAGCTTGCCTTTGCCCGTAGGAGTGCCCTGTCGATGGGCCATGCATTTGTGCACTGAGGGCCCCTTTCTTCCCCCTTCAGCAGAGCCCATGTGTGGTCCTTCGGTGCGTGCCTGCATGTGTGGTCTGCGCAGGCCCCCTGATCATCTGTCCAAGGGCTGCTAACTGCCTGCCCAGCCACCACAACTGTTTACTTTAGCTCTGTCTGCATCAATCCAGTTCTGATCACTCCCTCTCTCCAGCTGGGCCAAATCAGGGCCCAGGACCCAGTCCACCAAAAGCACAAAGCAGAGAGAGGGAGGCCCCAGTCAGAAATACAGGGGGACCTGGGTACTTCCGAAACCTGTCCTTTTCCTTCCTGCTTTGAATATACTCGCTCTAAACGCGAGACAGAATAGGGTGCAGATCTTATTAAACTCAAATATAATTACACTGTCAGAGGTATTGGTCCATTGCTGGTGATAATTGCTCTCTAATACCTTGTATTTGAAGCAGAATAGAACATGGTAGTAGAAAGACTGTAACTGACACTGTAGCTGACATGTTTGAGAAGATAAAAAAAGTGAAAGCAATGTAGATGTTGAGAGAAAAACGAATACAACTTTACAGTGCTACTGCTATCCCATTCAGCAAATTTCCTTTTGCTCAAATCTGGCCCATATCAACAGCTAAAGTGCAGCCCAGATTAGTACGTGCTTGCCAGCCCAGAACTGGTCTAAATCTTTTTAGCCAGAACTGAACCAATACAGTGCCATAACCCAACCTGAAGTGAGCCAAATAATAAATAAAAAAACAGATGTGGCCAATATATGAACCTTATATGGTATTCTTGTATGGAAAATCAACATTGCACACATTCTCCTTTTCTACCACCCAAGACACGAGTGCTGCTGTGTAGCAATAAAAGTATGAAATAGTGTGTCGAAATAGTGTCATTCTCCTCTGGCCAGACAAAATCAGCAGTTTAAATCCAGAGGTGGGTAGTAACGAGTTACATTTACTTGAGTACATTTTTTGGGTAATTAATTTAACTTTAATTAATACAGTTCCCTGCCGCACGCGCTGAGTCATCTGAAGCGGTTCTTACTCAGAGTTGTAACAGAAAGTGTAAGAACATCAAGAGCCCTTTCCCTGAGCTTGTATGTAATTATAAGTTCTGCAGTAATAATACTAAAAAGAAAATAAGAGCGACAGGTGCACAAACACCTCATAGCATCAGTAAATCCACAACCCTACCTAGTACGTTTTCTTCCATGTTTGTAATATCTGCACAAAGGAGACGTCGATCAGCTGCTCAAAGATCTCGTCTTTGGAGAAGACTGTTGATTTTACACTCAAAAAGTATTACTACTTAGAAATTAAGTTTACCTCAGAATGCATTGCTAACCCACACCAAAAATTATGAACAATAATAAAGATAAATGCTGACCAATGATTAATTATATTTTTTTTAGTAAAATAAGCTAAATGTATTTTGTTTTGTCATATGCCATAGCTGTGCATGACTACACACTAGACAAATTCAGCCAAGCTGAATACATCTCAATTTTCAGTCAAGTAATGAATTAATGCATGTTAATGAAACAATTATATTTTATTTACTGACAACAACAGGAAACATGAATAGATGACTAAAACAATAAATACAAGTAATCATGACAATAAATAAATACAAGTCAAGGACACATGAAACAAAGCTTTATTCAAACATAAAGGTGCATCTCAATAAATTAGAATGTCGTGAAAAAGTTTTCTTGTAAGTTATTTCTTGTAAGTTATTTCAAAAAGTGAAACTTTCATATATTTTAGATTTATTGCATGTAAAGTAAAACATTTCAAAAGTTTTTTTTTTGTTTTAATTTTGATGATTAGAGCTTACAGCTGATGAAAGTCAAAAATCAGTATCTCAAAATATTAGAATATTTACATTTGAGTTTTAATTAATGACCATCCCTACAGTATAAATTCCGGGTATCTCTTGTTCTTTGAAACCACAATAATGGAGAAAACTGCTGACTTGGCAATGATCCAGAAGACGCACATTGACGCCCTCCACAAAGAGGGTAAGTCACAGAGGGTCATTGCTGAAAGGTATGGCTGTTTACAGAGTGCTGTATCAAAGCATATTAAATGCAAAGTTGACTGGAAGGAAGAATTTGGGTAGGAAAAGGTGCACAAGCAACAGGGATGACTGCAAGCTTGAGAATACTGTCAAGCAAAGCGGATTCAAACACTTGTGAGAGCTTCACAAGGAGTGGACTGAAGCTGGAGTCAGTGCATCAAGAGTCACCACGCTCAGACCTCTTCAGGAAAATGGCTACCAAACCACTTCTGAACCAGAGACAACATCAGAAGCGTCTTACTTGGGCTGTGGAGAAAAGAACTGGACTGTTGCTTAGTGGTCCAAAGTCCTCTTTTCAGATGAAAGTAAATTTTGCATTTCATTTGGAAATCAATGTCCCAGAGTCTGGAGGAAGAGTGGAGAGGCACAGAATCCATGTTGCTTGAAGTCCAGTGTGAAGTTTCCACAGTCAGTGATGATTTGGGCTGCCATGTCATCTGCTGGTGTTGGTCCACTGTGTTTTCTGAAGTCCACAGTCAACGCAGCCATCTACCAGGAAATTTTAGAGCACTTCATGCTTCCTTCTGCTGACAAGCTTTATGGAGATGCTGATTTCATTTTCCAGCAGGACTTGGCACCTGCCCACACTGCCAAAGGTACCAAAAGCTGGTTCAATGACCATGGTGTTACTGTGCTTGATTGGCCAGCAAACTCGCCTGACCTAAACCCCATAGAGAATCTATGGGGTATTGTCAAGAGGAAGATGAGAGACACCAGACCCAGCAATGCAGATGACCTGAAGGCCGCTATCAAAGCAACCTGGGCTTCCATACCACCTCAGCAGTGCCACAAACTGATCACCTCCATGCCACGCCGAATTGAGGCAGTAATTAAAGCAAAAGGAGCCCCTACCAAGTATTGAGTACACATACAGTAAATTAACATACTTTCCAGAAGGCCAACAATTCACTAAAAATGTTTTTTTTATTGGTCTTATGAAGTATTCTAATTTGTTGAGATAGTGAATTGGTGGGTTTTTGTTAAATGTGAGCCTAAATCATCACAATTAAAAGAACCAAAGACTTAAACTACTTCAGTCTGTGTGCATTTAATTTATTTAATACACGAGTTTCACAATTTGAGTTGAATTACTGAAATAAATGAACTTTTCCACGATATTCTAATTTATTGAGATGCACCTGTATTGTTCTGACAATCATGTATTTACAGGCGGTGAACCCACATCCCACTGCCATCTCAACACAGCTGTGCCAGATCTGCAGCTTTATTCTGATGAAGCAGCTGACCACCGTGTCCACCTTCACCTGTCTCTGCTGTCCATCCCTCATTGCTGCAGTCAGAATGAATCTGATCATGGATGGGAAAGGGACATCGAGGCTATCATTGCCTGAGTGCACAGAGAGGAGGAGGCTCCCCGTACCACACAATCTTGAAAAAGAGCAGGAGAACACATGTGGGACAATCTAGCTGCCGCTGTGTCTGCTCCAAACATCTGTGTGCCTGCTCTCCATGAGAACAACTACCTGTAAAACATTTACACAGAGTAAAACATTTTACATCTCATGTTGTCAGCATTCCATTTCTTGCCAAATTTTATTTTGCATGTTTACAATTGCATGCTAATGATATACTGTAGCTTCATTAATTCTGTGGTGTTGTGAACTGGTAAGCAGAAGGTTGCTGGTTCGATCTCTGCAGTCGTCACCATCAGTGTGTTCTTCAGCAACACAAAAGGTGATTTTGGTCATTTTTGAAGCTTCTGAAAATCTGGTTTCATTGACTGATGTTGTATGAATAGAAACCAGCAGGACAAGAAGAGACCTCAGCAACATCCGGTCCAGATGAGGCAGTAAGGTCAGGTGGAGTGATGGAGCATCTCATCTATGACACTGGATCATTTCCAGGATGCTGCTGTGGACTTCTCCATCCTCACAGCAGTGTGCAGACATTTCAGATCCTGCAAAGATGCACAAACACAATACAAAAGCAGTCATTTTAACAGCACGGTGTCATTTGATTTCTGTATTAGAAGTAACAAGCTGATTTCGTACTTTTTCTTACTTTATATTTGGTTTTAAGTTTTACTTTTTTTTTCACAAATGCCGCTGTCACATGTTCCACCACAAAAGCTCAGCATCAAATGTACAAAAATCAAGAATCAGAAAAGTACTGTAATAACTCTTTTTGAAATTACAATAATTAAAATAAACTACAACTTGAAAGGTAAAAGTTTTCATTAGTGTACTCACTGAGAGCCTTTGATGGCAGCATTCCTTCATCAGTCACTCTGCACAGGATAAACACACGTGTCTCATCTGTCCCTGTAACATCCAGACAAGAGTCAGTCACCTCTGTGATTTATCTGCTCAATATTATATTTACATGTTGAGGTAGCTGCTCCTGTGTTAACTCGATTTTTCTCCAACACAAATGTTCCTCAATTTATCAACAATACTAATGAACTAATGAAATAGATAACTTATGTTTAGTTACTCCATGTAGATTTGTTTATGTACATTACTTACATTCATCTAAAGCAGTATTGACAACAGTGAATTCTACATAACGTTACATCACTCAGATGTTTGTTCATGTTGTGATGTCCTCATCTGTAATTCTTTTAGAAAATGTTCCTGTCTCATATTAAATAAACATTAGTAATCGGCTTTATGTATGGTTTATGTAAATGCACTTTGGAGACGTGCGTGTGTTTACTGGAGCTCCGCTGTTCGCTATAGAGGCTACATAATAAAACGTGTTTTTACAGCAAAAATCACTAATATACTGTAACGTTACTGTCTAGCGCCTTTACACCGTCAGCAAATGAACGTTTACTATACAGTAGCTCAAGAAATGCGATTTTAACACATGTAACCGTGTTTTTGATTTATAATACTCACATTTGTAAACAGCCTCATCGCTGTTCTCCATCACGTTCGATGATGACGTATTGATCTCCCGTGGCCTTCTGGGATTGAAAAGTATCCATCGATAAGCACTCAAGAATCTGGACTGAAGCAGTAGGACATCCGGGAACTTCTCGACTACTCATTTAGGAATACTGAGGTTTCGGACATACTTATTCGCTCACCTACTGCTTTTCCCCTACTATATAGTAGAGAAGTAGGCGGTTTCGGACGCACTTTAAGTAGACGCACGTGCGAATCTCGCGAGAATTAGTACGTCACCCAGGTAATTCTCGCCTACTCTATTATGAATACTAAGGATTCGGACATACTTATTCACTCGCCTACTGCTTTTCGCCTACTATATAGTAGAGAAGTAGGCGGTTTCAGACGCAGCCATTCTGCGACTGAATAAATGCACTCCTTGTCAAGATAAAGGAGACAGAAGTAGCAGCTGTGAGTAGGGTGGCCAACCCTAGCCCCGCCCCTGCGTTAACGGCATTAAATACTTAACGCATTAAACTGAAAAATTAATCGCTTGCGTTAACGCTAATTTTGACAGCACTAATAATTTGTCACGAATCCTGGCCATGAACTTCTGTTTACTCACCACCAGAGGTCACTCACTCACCACATGGACTCTTGCACTACACTAACTGTTGCACATCACCTAAGACTACATTTCCCATAATCCATTGCACTGACGACACAGATGATTTCACTGATCACTCATCACACACGCTTTATAAGCCTTGGACTTTCTCTCTGTGATGCCGAGTATTGTTTAGCGTATATTTACATTTACATTTATGCATTTAGCAGATGCTTTTATCCAAAGTGACTTACATTGCATTCAAGTTACAGTTTTACATTTTATCAGCTCTTGCTTTCCCTGGGAATCGAACCCATGATCTTGGCGTTGCTAGCGCCATGCTCTACCATTTGAGCTACAGTATATCCTAGCGATAGCTACTCTACGGAGCTCTCTCAGTAGTTATAGTCTTGCCTTGTTAGTTTTCCCGTGTTTGATACCTGCCCGTGTTTCCTGGATTAACCCTTCACCTTACCGTTCGGACTCTGTTTGCACCTCGTTTGGATTATTGCTGTGTACCTGGATTCTCTCTCTTTGCCTTGCCCCTGTTGGATATTGTTCGCTGATCGTCGACCCACACTTGCCTTAGGACTACTCTGTGTCTTGCCCTTACCATACCTGTTTGCCGTTGTTTGACCCTGCCTGTTTATTGACAATGTTTCTTAATAAAGCTCAGCAAATGGATCCGCATGTCTCACGTCTCGTCGGCTCCGTAACATAATTAATCGATTAATTATCAGAACAATCAACCGATAGCTCTGTTACCGAATTAATCATTAAGCATTTGGTGGGACAGGCAGTGATGTTGCAATGAAAAGAGAATATTGTGACTTTAAATGAAGTAGAGAGCTGTGAGGGAGAGGAGGGGGGGGGGGGGGGTCGCAATTGTCAGCGGAGGCAGGCTCACGTTTAATATCGACCACTGGGGCTTGAGGTGGATAATTGATAGAAGCGTAAGAGAAAAAATGGAGTAAACGAGAGAGATGTGTGGGTCTGTGTTGCAAGCGGAGGCAGCCTCACGCTTGCTTTGCCTGCTGTAGCTGTAGGCCACAGGAAGGGAGTCCTGAAGAACTTGTGTAGCCTGATCTACTAGCGGAGGCAGCCTCACGCTAGTGTGTGCTACGGGAGCTGGAGGCCACTGAAAAGGAAAAAGGGTTTATTAGTAGCGGGAGGAAAAAGACTGAGATGTGTGAGCCTGTGTTGCAAGCGGAGGCAGCCTCACGCTTGCTTCGCCTGCTGTAGCTGTAGGCCACGGGATGAGAGACCTGAAGAACCTGTGTAGCCTGCACTGCTAGCGGAGGCAGCCTCACGCTAGAGTCTGCTATGGGAGCTGGAGGCCACTGAAAAATAAAAAGTTTGGAAGTAGCAGCGGGAAAGACTGAGATGTAAGGGCTTGTTTTTGCAAGCTGAGGCAGCCTCACGCTTGCTTCAGCTGCTTTAAGGGGCAGTCACACTGTACTTTTCGTTCCATTGACTTTCATTCCTACGCATGCCAATGCGTCAGACCGGAAGTGCAGGCTCGTGCAAAAATTTCACATTTCACTGCATTCCAAAGCTAAAGCTTGGTGAACTCTGGCCTGCGTATTCACGTGACGTGATACCGTGTGACCGACGGCAGATCCATAAGTCACAGGATGACCTCCTAACTGAATTAAAGAACACATTTAAAACTGCAGCGCTGCAGGGAAGTGGAGTAGATTGTGTGTGTTTTTTTTTTTTTTTTAATATGTATTATAATTTATTACGTGTTGAATTTAAAGTTTTTTAAGAAAGACGCTGCACAGCGTAACGTCATATCACGACGCATGCTCAAAATCTAGTAAGACCGCAGCTTTAGCTGTAGGCCGCGGAAAAGGGGAGTGGATTGTGACTTGCAAAAATGCTGAAATGCCTGAGTAGCCTGCAGTGTTGCCCATTTAACAATTTTTTGTTGCCAGATTTAGCAACTTGTTTTCCAAAGCACATATCAACAAATTTTTTAAAAGTGTATTTAAAAAGTGTTTTAAAAGTGATAAGATGCTAAAAGACATACATTTTCCTCATAACCACACGAAGAAGAAAGTATTGAAAAGCTAGCAGAGCGGCACATCAGCTAGACAAAGTTAGGTTGCTAGTTGCACTTGTTCAATAATAATCGTTTCTTTAATACACCTTATTTGTTAGTTTGTGCCTATAATTGTTAATTGTAGGCAAATAGTTGAATTTTTTTTCAAAAATCTCTCTCTATATAGATTTTTTTTTTCATCCGTTTATCTGAGTGAAATATGTAATTTAAATTAAAATGGTGGTGAAAATTAACTCAGAAACCTGGGTAATTTCGTTTGTTTATTTTACGTAGCTTTTTGCGTCATGGTTACAAAACATCCTTTTGTCACAACGTCATTTAAAACGTTTAGCAACAAATTACCTGCCATTTTGCGACTTTATCTAAAATTAATATTGCAACACGGCCTGCGCCGCTAGCGGAGGCAGCCTTGTGCTAGCGTCTGCTGCTACAAGAGCTGGAGGCCCGGCTGCATACGACACTGTGGCCGGTACAGCCGCGGTGAAAAGTTGAGCCGAAGACGGAAGCGAGTGAAGCTTTGCCACGGTGAGATCTGGGGCGTTGCCCAGGCTCATTGAAAGCCTGCCGCTGCAACCCAGAGCTTAAGGAGAGCTGGGTTTTGTGCGGGGCGATGGTGGTGTCGAGCGAGGCGAGTTCGGGGCCTTGTGAGCTTTGCTCGAAATATTGGCCGCCCTGCTGGATTGGATTTAGGAGTGAGATTGGCTGATTGCAGAGACGAATAACTTAGATCATACAGATCCACTTTGTTTACCCTCCGCGAGGACGGTGCGTCAGAATTAATCAGCGTTTGCCTCAGACTTAAATACAATCCACTTTCCGATCGGAGAAATTGTTGGCACGGCCGAATGATACAAGGATGCCGGGGAAGGCGATGTTAAGCCTCGGCATCGTGGAGAGCGTGTGGCTGGTCGGGCAGAGAGCAGCCAGCGGCCACGACGAAGTCTGGAGCTCGGCAGCCGTGTCTGGCGGAGAAGGAGCGATCCTTAGGCAGGCAGATTGTCCGGAGGATCTGCAAAAAATCCCCAGTATAGGTCTCGTTGTTTAGACTTGAAAAGTTTGTTGGTCTGTGATATAATGGCAAAAGGAGCAAACCGAATGCTGGAAAACTGCCACTGAACAGAGGTAAGTCTGCTGTGTATATATTAGTGCTGTCAATCGATTAAAAAATGTAATCGCGTTAATCACAGTCATGGACTGTGATTAATCATGATTAATCACAAATTTAAAATACTAGGATTTACCTGTAAATGTGTTGAAATAAACAAATGCATGACAAACTAGTTTAAGGAAACATAACCTTTCACACTTCCGCCAGATATTAGACATAATCCTTATTATTCTTTTATCATTATTCATTTGTTTTTATTCAGCCATTATCAGCCTTTATACTGGCAATAAAATGTTTACCAAACCCCATCGCTTCAATCTCAGGATACATTTACCCAACTATTATCAAAAGTATTTCTAAATAAATACAACAAAACATTTTCTTGCGTCTTTACATGAAGTATTATGACAAAATTCATTATGAAGAAGAATTTGACCTGTTATGCAGGTGCATTAGAGCTAACATTAGCATCATGCTACATAAGACAATTTATGAGATTAATAGTGCACTTTTACTCAGAACTCACTTCAAACCACCATCGAGTGTTTGTAATAACTTCCTTTTGCGATCACATGTGGAATTTGGTTGTTTACTGTTGTTAAAATATGCTTTTTATAGCCTTTTATATCGCTGCAAAAATGAGCATTTCAGATGTAAGTTAACGTTACACATTCATCTCAAGAAAATCACATAGAAACCATATCCTATTGTAATTGTGTGTGTATTATCTTATATAATCTATAGTGGCTGTTGTCATGTTTATTTCTGCTGTGTAAAGCCTTGTATGCTCTGGCTGAAACTCACGTTGTTTGTGACGTTACAACCGCCGCTCCGTTCTGAAGTTGCCAGGTATACATTCCAAAAAAACGCAACCCACGGCTCTGTAATTTTTCCCACGACTGTATTTTCAAAATAGCCCACGGTCACTTGTGCCACAGCCTGGCAAAACTGTTCGCTGTATCCTCATCACACACTGATAGATAACCTTCCGCGCTGCGATGACGGGAAGTAGTTGGGGTCAAACCTTATCAAACAATTAATTTGCGTTAAAAAAATTATTAATGTGTTAAATTTTTTTATTAATCACATGCGTTAACGTTGACACCCCTAGTATATATATATATATATATATATATATATATATATACACCTCTTATCTTGTTAACTAGGTTGATTACTGATTGTTCTCCTCTCGTGTTAATTAGGTTAATTATCTGAACGTGCTCCTCCCGAACTTTGTTAATAAAACATCATATATTATGCCGCACACAGGCTCTCAACAACAATGACGGCTGATCAACAATTTCAACCGTAGGCTAGATTAGGGTGGGTTAAATGCAGAGTAAATTTCCCTACATGGTCAGTAAAAGTAATCCGCCAATACACGGGTCACTGTGCACTTTCACGTCATTCTAAAATGACGACGCGCCCAAAGCAGCAAAACTGCTGGACATCCACACACCGCACCACAGTATTATCAATGCACAACGTACACCTCCATAACAATGTGCATGATACAATACTCATCAAATAATAAAGCACTCACCTGTCACTTGTAAATAAAGTCCATGGGTCTGTCATTCCATGCCCCTTTACTCGTATTAAAAAGTAAACATGGCCAACAAAATAACTTGTGCTAGCTGTTAGCCACTCATAGCACTCATAGTTGCAATCTTTGAAATGGCGCATAAAAACTTTGCTGGCCTTTGTTAGCAAATTCAGTTTGGGTGTAAGTCTTCCTTTCTCAGTTATTCTCTTTTATCTGCAAAAGAGCGCCTTGAAAAAGGCGTTTTTAATAGATGGGCAACAAGATCTGGTGTAGGCGCCGATGACTGCAGCTGTCATTTTCTTTTCATTGAATTTTACTTTCGTACCTTGGAAATCCCTGACTAAAGGGGCGGTCTAACGCTGGGGGTAGCACTGGGCACGTCGCTAGTCCCAGAGGGCGGGCTGCCATTGAACGTCAAAATTTGATTGGCTGATGATTCTGTCACTAATGCTCATGACAAATCAGATGTGACGTCTTTCAACAGAAGGGTAGCACTATCTGTAGTGCTGACCTCAGACTTTTTTTATGTAGGATATTATAGTTCAACCTCAACTAAACTAATCACAGGCAATTTAGTGGACATAAAAAATTTTTTTCACACAATTTTATTTTTTATAGGGCCAGCAGAGAAGACCCTGCTCCCCATGACAGCCCACCACTGGGTAGCGGTCATGTGAGGAGTTTTTACTCTTCTCCGTGTCAGAGGTTATATATAGCTTATATATATATATATATATATATATATATATATATATATATATATATGACCCTGGACCACAAAACCAGTCATAAGGGTCAAACTTTTGAAATTGAGATTTATACATCATCTGAAAGCTATACATAAGAAAAAATAAGAATAAGAATAAATAAGCTTTCCATTGATGTATGGTTTGTTAGGATCGGCCTATATTTGGCCGAGATACAACTATTTGAAAATCTGGAATCTGAGGGTGCAAAAAAAATCTAAATACTGAGAAAATCACCTTTGAAGTTGTCCAAATGAAATTCTTAGCAGTGCATATTACATATAAAAAAATAAATTTTGATATATATACAGTAGGAAATTTACTAAATATCTTCATGGAACATGATCTTTACTTAATGTCCTAATGATTTTTGGCATAAAGAAAAATCAATAATTTTGACCAATACAATGTATTTTTGTCTATTGCTACAAATATACCCCAGCGATTTAAGACTGGTTTTGTGGTCCAGGGTCACATATATGCTATACATATATAATACATAATTAATATACTTTAAAATATAACTTAATTCAGTGATGCAAATCAGAATTTTCATCAGCTGTTACTCCAGTTTTCACTGTCACATGATCCTTCAGAAATCATTCTAATTATATTGATTTATTACTAGTGTTGGAAACAGTTTTGCTGTTTAATATTTTTTGGAACCTGTGTCATTTTGTTCAGGATTCTTTGATGAATAGAAAGCTAAAAAGAACAGCATTGCTAATAAATCAACATATTGGAATGATTTCTGAAGGATTATGTGACACTGAAGACTGGTGTAAAGGCTGATGAAAATTCTGATTTGCATCACTGAAATAAATTATATAAAAAAAACATTAAAAATCTTTTGAACTGCAGTGTGTGTATGTGTATATATTAGTGCTGTCAATCGATTAAAAAAATAACTAATTAATCACACATTTTTTTCTGAAATTAATCACAATTAATCGCAATTTATCCCACCTAACATTTATAAACATACGTTTCACATTCAATCTTCAAATTAATGTACAAACAACATATTTTAATATTTTTTTAATGGCATATTTTTTATGACTGAAGGCCAGTATTATTAATACCAAGTAATACTGATTTCCCTATAAAACAATTTCTCCTAATATTTAACCACTGACTATAGCCATTAAACATTACTTTATAATTAAGAGCTATCAATTTTAACATTTATTAGACTTTGAAAATAACTTCTAATTTAAGTGAACTTAAAACAATCTTCACATAAACCCATTATAATAAATGTTATAATTGGCTAGGTTACCTGTGCCCCTCAGCAGAAATATACAGAAATTGAATAAAGTTATCAAACACTAAATTCTAAACTAAATACAGCTAAATACTTACAGCTATATAAAAGTTATCATTTTCCTCTTTTTTCTTTTATTCTTGATGAACAGACATCACAGCAGCTGGTTATTAGGTTGTTTTTGGCTGCTATTTCTTTAAGAGCTGCGCTGCTGAACGTGATGCGGATCTGACATGTATTGTGTTTTCTCTCAACTCTCATCACCTTTTCTGACCCATTTCAGGTCGGACCCATTTCAGTCTCTAATGAGCTGACGAGTTGAATCGGGTGTGTAAGATGAGGGAGACAGTGCTGGGCTGCTCCAGAACAGTTTGGAAAACCACTTCAGAGACATGTTCTTAATGTAACTCATATAAAACATATTACATGCACGCACAGTTTTAAGGCAGCTTTAATCGCCTTTTTGGTAACTTCATGCCTTTACTGACTACGACATTGCATGCACGTAGTTTATTTCGCGCTTTGATATGAATTGATACAGGCTATGCGCGTGCCGGTTTCCACGCTTGTTTGACTCTCGCCTGCTGCTGAAGTGAAGCTGGAGTGCACGTCTGAAACGTCTCCGGATTGATATGATCGTAAAGATGTTCTGCGACTGAATAAATGCACTTCTTGTCAAGAAAAAACAGACAGAAACAGTAGTTATGAATGGGGTGGCCAACCCTAGGCTCCGCCCCTGTGTTAACGGCGTTAAATAATTTTAACGCGTTAAACTGAAAAAATTAATCGCCTGCGTTAACTCGCTAATTTTGACAGCACTAATATATATATATAGGGTGAAGTAAACATCAGAGATGCTTTGCCACAAGCTGCAACTGTAGGAACTACACTAACTATAGTGATGCAGATCTTCTTCCGAGATGGTATTCCTTGGAGCATCCACGTTGTTGGAACCCTTCCGCATCGTCAGCAGGGATCTCAGGGTCTCAGGTGTTTCGCCCCTTGACCTGAACACCTCGCCTGAATGGGCAGCGAAGACTGACTAGCCTTCACCTGCAGAAGGGTTCCAACTGTGGGCTCTCTTCAGCCACAGCCATCTTGAGCTGGACTCGGCTGCTGCAGCTATGTCCCTGGTTGCTTTCTTCAGCTTTCTAGGCTCCAGTACCACCCTCTGGAGGAAGTAGCGCACCGACTTTGCTGGGAACCCATGGCAGCCAACTTCAATAGGGTAGCTGATTGCATGCCACCCCTTTACAACAGCTTCGTCGACCAGGTCCTGGTACTTGGCTTTTTTCAGTTGGTGGGACGTGGCTAGCCTCTCTTCCCAGGGCACCGTGAGCTCAGCAACTATGATGGTTTTCGTGCTCCGGGATAGCAGGATCATATCTGGTCGGAGGGAGGTCACTGCCACATCCTGTGGGAAGACAAGCTTCCTCTTCAGGTCCACTCTCAACTCCCAGTCGGAGGCTCATTGCAAGGAAGAGGGTGGGTTCTTGGCCACCGTGCCGGTCTTATGAGCCTTTTCTCCTTCCCTCACAAAGGTTATGGCTTCGGGCGGATGGGCCTGCTTGTTATTGGCTTTGACTCGCTGCTGTTCCACCCATTTGGCGATTTCCATGAGGACCTTGTCGTGCCTCCATCTGTACTGCCCTTCTGCCAATGCCTTTGGACAACCAGTCAGGATGTGGTTCAGTGTACAGGAGACTGCTCAACATTGGTTGCATGATGGGTCTTCCTCTCCGCCCCAGATCTTTATGTTTCTTGGTGTTGGTAGCAGATCAGTCACCGAGCGCAAGAGAAAGCCTCCCTTGGTCGGTCTGCCACAGTTCCTTCCACGACAGCGGTCGCTCCTGTGCCTGGTCCCACTGCGTCCATTGACCCTGAGAGGCAAGTCCGATCGCTTTCACCTGGCGCTCCTCCTCTGCTGCTTCAAGGACTCTTTGCACCACGAGGCCTCTTCTGGCTCTGGCATCAGCCCTGCTCCACCTCTTCTCACTGTAGTGTCCAAGGCCCAGACGTCCCTGGCATACCACGCCCACGATTTCCTGGTGTTTCCAGTGGGATTCTGCTTCCATCACGGCTTGCTGGGGCTTCTACTTTCTGCCGCATTTGATGGTCTTGCTTGCGTATCTTACTTTCCCGTCTTCAGACGAGAGGAGTGTACTGACTGCCCTTGCCTTGGCGGCTTTAAACTCCTCGACCACCGATGAAACTGGCAAGGGAAGCTTGGAGGTCTTGCTGTACAGGTTGATTGCGCTGAATGATGGGGGGACTCCCAGCCATTTCCGCAAGAACTTGCTGCACAGTCTTTCCAGTCCTTCCACCTGAGACACGGGAAAGTCATACAGTAGGAAGGGCCATTGCAGCCGGGGTATGATACCATACTGAAAGCACCAGACTTTAAACCTCCCGAGCAGTTGACTGTGCTCGATTGCCTTGAGCCAGGTGTTCAGCTGGGCCTTGGTGTTAGTGAGATTGCCGCTGTCCTTTAGGGAGCTGTCGTACTGCTTTCCGAGGCATCGGATCCTTTGATATTGGATTGTTGGGATCTCAGAGCCTTGGATGTTGAAGATGTTTCCTGTTAGCTTCCCCTTCAAAATACTGAGGCTCCTTGACTTTTCCGGTTTGAACTGCAGGCGTGACCATGTTGCCATCTTTTCCAGTGCACTCAAGATCCACTGTGTCCCCTGGATAGATGGAGTCATCACCGTCACGTCGTCCATGAAAGCTCGACAAGCGGGGTGTCTCGTGCCGTCGTCTGCTTTCGGGCCTCTGCACTGCATTCCTCCTGCCTTTAGCAACAGATTCATAGCCGCTATGAACAGGGCCACGTAAATCGTGCATCCTGCCATAATGCCCTTCTCGAGCCTTTGCCATTTGGTGGTGACGCTTCCCACGGTGAACCTCATATGCAGCGCATCCATGTGTGCCATTACAAGCTCAACTACCTCTGATGGAACTCGGTAGTGATCCAATGCCTTTCGGATCAGCTGGTGTGGGACGCTTGGGTAGGCTTTGGCGAGGTCCAGCCAAACAACAGAGAGTGTGTTGTTGTTACTCTTGGTTTCGTTGATGAGCTGGCTAATCACTGCTGTATGCTCCAGGCAGCCGGAATATCCCGGTACTCCTCCTTTTTGGACACTGGGATCGATGAACTCATTGGCGAGTAGGTATGTTGTTAGCCTTTTGGCGATGATGGACCAGAAGATTTTCCCCTCTACATCCAGCAGGGAAATATCCCGGAACTGGTCGAGTCTTGCGGAACTTAGCTCTTTTGGCACAAAGCAGCCCTCAGCGAGAGTCCAGAGCCTGGGTTCCAGCTTCTTCTTCCACAGTGTCCGTAGGAGCTTTGAGAGCCTCTTCAGCAGCAGTGGGCAGCACTTATAGATTTTATAGGTGGTGCCTGATGGTCCTGGGGCTGATCCCGCCCGTGCTTTTGTCACCACTGCCCTCACTTCATCCATGGTGAAGTCTGCCATGTTAAAAGGGGTGTGTGGTGTAAGAATCTGCAATTGGAAAGGACATTCACCCAGAGGAATACCTCTGGAGGAGTCTCCGTGTGCAGCCGCCACACTGTTTTCTATTTCCTCCTTTGCACATGACAGAGTCCCACCCTTGGGCTTTCCTAGTAGGTCCGCTGTGAATTGGAAAGGGATGTTAAAAAAAGGCTTTCCTCTTTCGGCGCTTCTCCCTCTGCTTCTCCCGTGTGGTCTCAACTCTCCGAAGCTGGATTAGCCTTTTCCACATCTCTGTGCTGATCTCATCCAGGGCCGCTCTTTCCTCATCGCTTGCTTCCCGCCACCTTCTCTTGAGTGTCTTTAATTCTTCTCGAAGCTCTTTGATCTGCCGCTGTCTCCTGCTAGGCCCTGCTGGTGGCCTGGGAGTCTTGCCTTCTTTCGCGCCAAAGGTGTCATGGCACGCCTGGTACACAACTTCAACCATGATCTTGATCTTCTTGGCTGCATCTCCTTTCAGAGTGTTTTCCAGGATGGTATTTAGATCGTTATCCAGTTGGGCCCATCTGCAGTCTGTTGCTGGTGGTAAATTCAGGCGTGTTTCCTCTCGAAGTCTTTTGGACTTTCAGGTTCACCAACTCTTCCTATGCTCGGAGTAGGTTGAGCAGGGAGGTCTGGGGCACTGTGGTTTGCCTCCTGGCCCTGAACCTCCTCCACCGACTGATGAACACCCTTAACAAACTTAGAGAGGTTACTCTGCGTAAACTCAGGTGCTCTGCGTTGCTGACTCTGCTCTTTGCACTTGGACTTGCCTTGGTGGATTTTAACACCACACTCATTCTTGAAAAGCCCTCCGCAGATGTTGCATCTTCTTTTGGCTTCAGCCTTCTGTCTTTCCACATCCGTTCTCATAGTCCTTTTTCCATTGTCTGGGTCTTTGACCATTGATCCGTCCGATGGCAGATTATCCTCCCCACCCTCCTCGGTCCGCCTGGGGGTATTCTCTTTGTTCAGAACTCATAGCTTTTGTGCAGTGCTTCGGGGTGCTAGCCCTAACACTATTGCATGCCGTCTTTCCGAGCTGTCGTCCGTTCTTTCACGGATGTCCGTGGGTCTTCCCCCACCGCCAATGGGCCTCTCCCCATGGTCTCGACAATAAGGTGAAGTAAACATCAGAGATGCTTTGCAACAAGCTGCAACTGTAGGAACTACACTAACTATAGTGATGCAGATCTTCTTCTGAGATGGTATTCCTTGGAGCATCCACGTTGTTGGAACCCTTCCGCATCGTCAGCAGGGATCTCAGGGTCTCAGGTGTTTCGCCTATATATATATACAGGTACATCTCAGAAAATTTTAATATGGTGAAAAAGTTTCTTTCTTGTAACTTATTTCAAAAAGTGAAACTTTCCTATATTTTAGATTCATTACATGTAAAGTAAAACACTTCAAAAGTTTTTTTGTTTTAATTTTGATGATTAGAGCTTACAGCTAATGAAAGTCAAAAATCAGTATTTCAAAATATTAGAATATTTACATTTGAGTTTCAATAAATGACCATCCATACAGTATAAATTCTGGGTATCTCTTGTTCTTTGAAACCACAATAATGGGGAACACTGCTGACTTGGCTATGGTCCAGAAGACGATCATTGACACCCTCCACAAAGAGGGTAAGTCACAGAGGGTCATTACTGAAAGGGGTGGCTGTTCAAGGAGTGCTGTATCAAAGCATATTAAATGCAAAGTTGACTGGAAGGAAGAAATTGGGTAGGAAAATGTGCACAAGCAACAGGGATGACCGCAAGCTTGAGAATACTGTCAAGCAAAGCCGATTTAAACACTTGGGAGAGCTTCACAAGGAGTGAACTGAAGCTGGAGTCAGTGCATCAAGAGTCACAACGCTCAGACGTCTTCAGGAAAAGGGCTACCAAGCCACTTCTGAACCAGAGACAACGTCAGAAGCATCTTACCTGGGCTAAGGAGAAAAAGAACTGGACTGTTGCTCAGTGGTTCAAAGTCCTCTTTTCAGATGAAAGTAAATTTTGCATTTCATTTGGAAACAAGGTCCCAGAGTCTGGAGGAAGAGTGGAGAGGCACAGAATCCATGTTGCTTGAAGTCCAGTGTGAAGTTTCCACAGTCAGTGATGATTTGGGCTGCCATGTCATCTGCTGGTGTTGGTCCACTGTGTTTTCTGAAGTCCACAGTCAACGCAGCCATCTACCAGGAAATTTTAGAGCACTTCATGCTTACTTCTGCTGACAAGCTTTATGGAGATGCTGATTTCATTTTCAAGCAGGACTTGGCACCTGCCCACAGTGCCAAAACCACTTCCAAGTGCTTTGCTAACCATGATATTACTGTGCTTGATTAGCCAGCCAACATGCCTGACCTGAACCCCATATGGAATCTATGGGATATTTTCAAGAGAAAGACGAGAAACAGTCAATCCAACAATCCAGACGAGCTGAAGGCTCAATAGTGCCTCAGCAGTGCCACAGGCTGATCGCTTCCATGCCACACCTCACTGATGCTGGAATTTGTGCTAAAGGAGCCTCGACCAAGTATTGAGTGCATAAATGAACATACTTTAAAGAACTTGAACTTTTCTGTTTTGCAAATCCTTTTTTTGATTGATCTTAGGAAATATTCTAATATTTTGAGATACTGATTTTTGACTTTCATTAGCTGTAAGCTCTAATCATCAAAATTAAAACAAAAACACTTTTGAAGTGTTTTACTTTACATGTAATGAATCTAAAATATATGAAAGTTTCACTTTTTGAAATAAGTTTCAAGAAAAAATGAACTTTTTCACCATATTCTAATTTTCTGAGATGTACCTGTATATACATTCCGTTAGTTTTGCAAATTGGTATGTTTCATCGGGTCGTGAAGAAATATAGAGCTGAGTATCATCAGCATAACAGTGAAAGCTAACACCATGTTTCCTAATGATATCTCCCAAGGGTAACATGTAAAGCATGAAAAGTAAGGGGCCTAGTACTGAGCCTTGAGGTACTCCATACTGCACTTGTGATTGGTATGATACCTCTTCATTTACTGCCACGAATTGATGGCGGTCAGATAAGTATGATTTGAACCATGCCAGTTCACTTCCTCTAATGCCAACATCATTTTCTAGTCTATTTAAAAGAATGTTGTGGTCGATAGTGTCAAATGCGGCGCTAAGATCAAGTAGCACTAATAGAGAGATACAACCACAATCAGATGATAAGATCAGGTCGTTTGTAACTCTAATGAGAGCAGTCTCAGTATTATGATATGGTCTAAAACCTGACTGGAAATACTCACATATAGCATTTTTCTCTAAGAAGGAACATAGTTGTGATGATACGACTTTGTGGGGGAAGTCGTGGCCTAATGGTTAGAGAGTCGGACTCGTAATCAAAAGGTTGCGAGTTCGAGTCTCGGGCCAGTAGGGATTGTAGGTGGGGGGGAGTGAATGTACAGCACTCTCTCCACCTTCAATACCACGACTGAGGTGCCCTTGAGCAAGGCACCGAACCCCCAACTGCTCCCCAGGAGATTCGAGATTGGTCTGTAATTAATTAATTATTTAGGGTCAAGTTGTGTTTTTTGGGGACATATCCTACTGACAATGATAAGATAATAATATTCAGAAGAGGATCTATTACTTCTGGAAGCACCTCGTTTAGGAGCTTAAATGGAACAGGGTCTAACATACAGGTTGTTGGTTTAGATGATTTAACAAGTTTATACAATTCTTCATTTCCAATAGAAGAGAATGAGTGGAATTGCTTCTCAGGGGATCTATAGCGTACTATCTGATGTGATACTGTGGCTGACAGCTGCATGGTTACAATTTTATCTCTAATAGTTTCGATCTTGGAAGTAAAGTAGTTCAAAAAGTCATTACTACTCTGCTGCTGGGTAATGTCTGCACCTGCTGATGTTTTTTTGTTAATTTAGCCACTGTATTGAATAAATACTTGGGGTTGTGTTTGTTTTCTTCTAAAAGAGATGTAAAGTAAGCAGATCTAGCAGTTTTTAAGGCTTTCATGTAGGAGAGAGTATTTTCCCGCCAAGCAATACGGAATACCTCTAATTTTGTTTTTCTCCAGCTGCGCTCCATTTTCCGGGCTGCTCTCTTTAGTGTGCTCATTATACCACGGTGTTGGACTCTTTTCCTTAATCTTCCTTAAGCGTAAAGGAGCAACCGTATCTAAAGTGCTAGAAAAGCAGTGTTGGGTAAGTTACTCTAAAAAAGTAATTAATTACTAGTTACTAATTACATCTATATATTTATATATAATATATATATATAATATAAATATAATTACATATTCAACAGTGTAATTGGATTACTGTACAAATTACTCTCTCCAAAAAGTATTTAATTACTTATTACTAATTACTTTCTAAATCCTATATCAACCTCGACACGTAAATGATACAAGGATAGACGGTTCATTTAATTCTTTCAAATAAATAATAGATAACTACATAAATTATTCTAGTCACACTTTAGATCAAAGTCCAATTCTCACTATTAACTAACTATTAACTAAGACTTTTGCCTCAATATACTCCAATTACTGCTTATTAATACTTAGTAAAGTAGTTGTTAAGTTTAAGTATTGGGTAGGAATTGGGTAGGATTAAGGATTTAGAATAAGGTCTTGCAGAATAAGACATTAATATGTGTGTGTGTGTGTGTGTGTTTTTTTAAGTAATAATAAACAGCCAATATCCCAGTAACATTCATGCTAATTACCAACTAGTTAAAAGTGAGAATTGGACACTAAAATATTACCAATATTCTTATTAACTCCCCAAATTATTTAAAGTGAGAAGGGTACATAAAAGCATGCATTTTAAGGTTAGACTTTACATCTTTATGTTAAATCCACTATTGTATTGTATATAAATGTTATGTACAGTATTCATTCAATTACAGTTTTACATAAGAAGTAACTGTAATTAAATTACAGAAAAAATAAGAGTAATTCCTTAATTTACTTTTTCAAGGGAAAAGTAATTAAATTACAGTAACTAATTACTTAGTAACTAATTACACCCAACACTGTAGAAAAGAGAGAGCTCATAGTTTCGGTTACATCATCAAGTTGTTCTGAGCTATTGGATATGCTGAGGAACTGATATAAGTCAGGAAGATTATTTATAAAGCAGTCTTTTGTGGTCGAGGTGATGGTGCAAGGAGTTGGCTTTACAGCTTTAGCTATATGGAATATACACGAAACTAGATAATGATCTGAGATATCATCGCTCAGCTGCAAAATCTCAACACCACTGACATCAATTCCATGCGACAGTATTAAATCTAGAGTATGATTTCGACAATGAGTAGGTCCTGACACGTGTTGTTTAACACCAATCAACACCAAGTCTGTATGGTGCCCTGGTGGCCTGTATACAGTAGCCAGTACAAACATCACAGGGGATTTATCATTAACACTTCAAATCAAGTCAAGTTGAGCTTTATTGTCATTCTGCTACATGTGGGGACATACAGTGGAACAAGATGTCGTGCCTCACAGGACCACGGTGCTACATAAATACAGACATACAACACTATAAACCTATACACAACTAACCTATTGACAGATTTGGACTAAGTATACTATATATAAATGTTTACCCTATACAACTAAAGATAAAATAAAAAATACAAACTATACAAATGCTTCACATAATACTGTACATGTGCAGAGAGAAACATTGTGAGTCAAGCAGCTGGCTGGGGAACAGTACAAGATGATTTGTAGTGCATGAGCATGTAAACATACATATATTGCTGAGTCTTTTGTGGGATTATGTACACACAGCAGTGTGTGAAAAGTGTCTAGTGCGCATAGAGGAGAGTGTGTTACTACAGGTGGTTTGTACAGGCCCACTCACCTGTGTGTAGCACACTTTGAATTGCACAAAAAAAGTTCACAGTTTCTTCTTTGGTGTGGTGGGGTTGGGGGGGGGTTGTAGAGGGGTTGGGGGGGGTGTTTGTAGAGGGAGGGGGGAGATGGTCCATGTTTCAGGAGGTAGGGGTTTGTATGGGGTTTCAGAGGGGGGTGGGGTGATTTGAGTTCAGGGCTCTCACAGCCTGGGGGAAAAAGCTGTTGAGCAGTCTGGCGGAGCGGGCTCTGATGCTCCGGTACCGTTTTCCTGATGGTAGGAGCTGGAAGAGACTGTGGGAGGGGTGGGTGGGGTCCTTCATGATGCTGTTGGTTTTGCTGGAGCATCGTGCAAGGAAAATGTCCAGGGTGGATGGGAGAGGGGCACCGATGATCTTTGCAGCCGTGTTCACTGTCCGCTGGAGGGTCTTACGGTCAGTAGCACTGCAGTTCCCGTACCAGACAATGATGCAGCTGGTCAGCACACTCTCAATGGTGCCCCTGCATAATGTGGTGAGGATGGGTGGTGGGAGACTTGCTCTTTTCAGCCGGCGGAGAAAGTGTAGGCGCTGTTGTGCCTTCTTGGAGAGTGACATGGTGTTGGTGGTCCAGGTGAGATCCTCCGTGATGTGCACCCCCAGGAATTTAGGGCTGCTAACTCTCTCCACAGTCGAGCTGTCGATGGTCAGTGGGGGGTGGTCAATGGAGTTCCTCCTCCTGAAGTCCACCACAACCTCCTTTGTCTTCTCCACATTGAGGGACAGATTGTTAGCGCCACACCATTCAGCCAGCTGTGCCACTTCCTCTCTGTAGTGCATTTCATCGTTGTTGCTGATGAGACCTACCACTGTTGTGTCATCAGCGAACTTGATGATGTGGTTGGAGCTGAACTTGGCAGTGCAGTCATGGGTCAGCAGTGTGAAGAGCAGCGGGCTGAGCACACAGCCTTGTGGGGCACCTGTGCTCAGTGTGGTAGTGATATCAGATAGAATATTAGGTCCCTTTCTACAAAATCACTCTTTGTAAATGATTTGATTAATGATCATAACCTAGATTTGCTCTGTTTGACAGAAACATGGCTAAAACCAGATGAATACATTATTTTAAACGAGTCTACCCCCCAAGATTACTGTTACAAAAATGAGCCGCGTCCAAAAGGCAAAGGGGGTGTCACGGTGCACACACGAGGGAGGAACAGGAACACGCAGACGGGGATATAAACTCAAATAATAATATTTAATGAGGACATCAAGGCAAGACAAGGCAGGACAGAGAGACAGGATACACCGGGAAGTAACGAGTAGACCAGACGAAATCAAACTCAAAAGACAGGACTAATATACACTGGGTAATTAACAGATAACGAGACAAACACAGCTGGAACATACTTAACTCATAATGACATGAAACAAGGACAGGAAACAAACCATATATGGACACAAGAGGTGGGAACACATGACACACACAACAGAACCCTGACAGGGGGAGGTGTTGCTACAATTTATAACAATATTCTCAGTATTTCTCAGAAGACAGGCTTTAAGTATAACTCCTTTGAAGTAATGGTGCTTCATATAAAATTATCTAGAGAAAAAAGTATTAATGATAAATCCCCCGTAATGTTTGTACTGGCTACTGTATACAGGCCACCAGGGCACCATACAGATTTTATTAAAGAATTTGCTGATTTTCTATCAGAGTTACTGCTGGCTGCAGATAAAGTCCTAATTGTGGGTGATTTTAATATCCATGTTGATAATGAAAAAGATGCATTAGGATCAGCATTCATAGACATTCTGAACTCTATTGGGGTTAGACAACACATTTCAGGACCTACTCATAGTCGAAATCATACTCTAGATTTAATACTGTCACATGGAATTGATGTTAATGGTGTTTAAATTCTGCAGCAAAGTGATGATATATCAGATCATTATCTAGTCTTGTGTAAACTCCATATAGTTAAAGCTGTAAATTCAACTCCTTCTTACAAATATGGTAGAACCCTCACTTCTACCACAAAAGACTGCTTTGTAAGTAATCTTCCTGATTTATCTCAATTCCTCAGCATATCCAACAGCTCAGAACAACTTGATGATTTAACAGAAACTATGAACTCTCTCTTTTCTAGCACTTTAGATACAGTTGCTCCTTTACGCTTAAGGAAGATTAAGGAAAAGAGTCCAACACCGTTGTATAATGAGCACACTCGCACTCTAAAGAGAGCAGCCCGGAAAATGGAGCGCAGCTGGAGGAAAACAAAACTAGAGGTATTTCGTACAGCTTGGCGGGAAACTATCCTATCCTACAGAAAAGCTTTAAAAACTGCTATATCTGATTACTTTTCATCTCTTTTAGAAGAAAACAAACATAACCCCAGGTATTTATTCAATACAGTGGCAAAATGAACAAAAAATAAAGCATCAACAGGTGTTGACATTTCCCAACAGCACAGCAGTAATGACTTTATAAACTATTTTACTTCCAAAATTGATACTATTAGAGATCAAATTGTAACCATATAGCCGTCAGCTATATTATCACATCAAATAGTGTACTATAGATCCCCTGAGGAACAATTCCACTCATTCTCTACTATAGGAGAGGAAGAATTGTATAAACTTGTTAAATCATCTAAACCAACAACATGTATGTTAGACCCTATTTCATCTAAACTACTAAAAGAGGTGCTTCCAGAAGTCATAGATCCTCTTTTGGCTATTATTAATTCGTCATTGTCATTAGGATATGTCCCCAAAAACATTAAATTGGCTGTTAATAAACCTCTCATTAAAAAACCACAACTTGACCCCAAAGATCTAGTTAATTACAGACCGATCTCGAATCTCCCTTTTCTGTCAAAGATATTAGAAAAGGTTGTATCCTCACAATTATATTCCTTCTTAGAGAAAAATGATATCTGTGAGGATTTCCAGTCAGGATTTAGACCGTATCATATTACTGAGACTGCTCTCATTAGAGTTACAAATGACCTGCTCTTATCATCTGATCGTGGTTGTATCTCTCTATTAGTTCTACTGGATATTAGCGCTGCGTTCGACACTATCGATCACAACATTCTTTTGAATAGACTAGAAAACTTTGTTGGCATTAGTGGAAGTGCATTAGCATGGTTCAAATCGTACTTCAAATCAAATCAAATCACTTTTATTGTCACATCACCACAGCACAAGTGCCTTGGTGAGTGAAATTCTTGAGAGCGTGCTCCAAACAGTGCAAAAAACAAAACAGTTTACATATAGACAGTACATATTTACAGACTGTACAGAAGACAATGTGCAAAATACACATACACATACTCAATACACACAGTGTACTATAAAGACAGTCTTAGTTACCAATACACTATGTACACATTTTACATTATGTACACATCTAAACATTGTGATATGTTAAGGGCAACAGATTATAGATTTACAACAGATTAGTTGTGCAGTAGATAGTTGTGCAAAGGTGCAACAGATTATACATATGCAATGTCGTGGATGTGCATTGTATGGTATCCAGTGATAGCAGATAGGTTGTATTATTGCAGTGTGTGCATGTAGTCCAGTGAACGGCGGTAAAGTGCAGTGCGTGGCATGTTGTGTGCGGTGGGAGTGTGATGTAGGGTGAATTAGTTCTGTCTGTTCATTTGCCTGATAGCCTGAGGGAAAAAGCTGTCCCTCAGTCGGCTAGTGCGGGATCGGATGCTGCGGAGACGTCTCCCTGAGGGCAGCAGAGAGAGCAGTCTGTGGGATGGATGGCTGGAGTCCTTGATGATCCTCCTGGCTTTCCTTATACACCGCCTGGTGTAGATGTCCTGGAGGGAGGGAAGCTCACCTCCAACGATGTGGCGGGCAGTTTGCACAACTCTTTGCAGAGCTTTGCGGTTGCCAGCGGTGCTGTTTTCCAAACCAGGCGGTGATGCAGCCGGTCAGGATGCTCTCCACAGTGCAGGTGTAGAAGGATCTGAGGATGCTGGGGCTCATTCCAAACTTCCTCAGCCGTCTCAGGAAGAAGAGGCGCTGATGCGCCTTCTTCAGCACTGCGTCTGTGTGAGTGGACCATGTGAGATCCTCGGTGATGTGAACGCCGCGGAACTTAAAGCTGTTTACCCTCTCCACAGGTGTCTTGTCGATGGAGATGGGTGTGTGTTCTCTGCTCTGTCTCCTGAAATCCACCACCAGCTCCTTGGTCTTGTCGATGTTGAGTGAGAGGTGGTTCTCCTGGCACCATTTAGTCAGGGTACTCACCTCCTCTCTGTAGGCCGTCTCATCGTTGTCGGTGATCAGGCCTATCACCGTTGTGTCATCGGCAAATTTGACGATGACGTTGGAGCTGTGTGTAGCTGTACAGTCGTGTGTGTACAGGGAGTACAGGAGTGGGCTGAGAACGCAGCCCTGCGGGGCACCAGTGTTGAGGATCAGGGGAGATGAAGTGTTGTTGCCCATTCTGACCACCTGACTTCTGCCTGTCAGGAAGTCCAGGATCCAGCTGCACAGAGATCTGTTCAGTCCCAGAGTCTGGAGCTTCGCAACCAGTGTGGCAGGCACTATGGTGTTAAATGCTGAACTATAATCCACGAACAGCATCCTCACATAGGTGTTCTTATTTTCCAGGTGGGAGAGAGCAGTATGCAGGGTGAAGGCAATAGCGTCGTCTGTGGAACGGTTTCTGCGGTATGCAAATTGTAGTGGGTCCAGTGAGGCAGGCAGCACAGAGCAGATGTGGTCTCTGATTAGCTTTTCAAAACACTTGCTGAAGATGGGTGTCAGAGCAACGGGCCTCCAGTCGTTCAAGCATGTGATTTTATTTTTCTTTGGTATGGGCACAATGGTGGATTTTTTGAAGCATGAGGGAACCACAGACAGAGAGAGGGACAGATTGAAGATGTCTGTAAAAACCCCGGCTAGTTGGTAAGCGCATGCTTTGAGCACACGGCCTGGGATGCCATCCGGGCCCACAGCTTTGCGGATGTTCAACCGTTTGAAGGACCGAGTTACATCCGCGACAGAAAGGGATAGTGGACTCACCTCTTCTGCAGCAGCCGTGGGAGCGCACTCTGTGTGGGCGGTGTTATGAGCCTCGAAACGAGCATAAAAGGTATTCAGCTCATCCGGTAGAGAGGCCGCAATGTTCACAGTAGCTGGTTTATTCCCTTTAAAGCCTGTGATGTTGTTGATGCCCTGCCACATGCTTCTTGGGTTGTTGTTGTTGAATTGTTCTTCAACTTTGTTTTTATATTGTCGTTTGGCTGCTTTGATGGATCTCCTGAGATCGTAACTGGCTTGTTTCCGATCGTCAGTGTTTCCGGATTTAAAGGCAGATGTCCGCGCTGACAAGGCTGATCGAACATCGCTGTTAATCCACGGTTTTTGGTTGGGGTAGATGCGTATTGTTTTGGTCGGAATTACATCCTCTATACACGTCCGTATGAAACACGTTACAGAATCTGAGTACTCCTCTATGTCGTCATCAGATGCTGCCCGGAACATGTCCCAGTCCACGTGATCAAAACAGTCCTGAAGTATAGCGTCCGATTGGTCCGACCAGCATTGAATTGTCCTGAGGGCGGGTGCTTCACGTTTCAGTTTCTGCCTATAAGCAGGCAGAAGCAAAACGGAGGAGTGATCCGATTTGCCGAAAGGTGGGCGGGGGAGGGATTTGTAAGCGTCCCGGAAGGGGGAGTAGCAATGGTCCAGTACACAATCACCACGCGTGTTGATGGTGATGTGTTGAAAGTATTTTGGAGCTATTGTTCTGAAGTTGGCTTTATTAAAGTCCCCCGTAATAATAAACGCTGCATCTGGGTGCGCGGTTTCCTGATCACTTATATTCCCGTACAGTTCCCTGAGTGCCTGGTCTGTGTTGGCTTGAGGGGGAATGTATACAGCTGTGATTATGATCGCTGTAAATTCCCTCGGTAGCCAGAATGGTCTACACAGAAGCATATGAAATTCCAGATCAGGGGAGCAGAAGGATTTAATAGAGTGTAGATTCCTTTCATCACACCACGAGTTGTTGATGTAGAAACAAACGCCCCCACCTTTGCTTTTCCCGGTGAGCTCTTTCGTTCTGTCCGAGCAGTGCACGGAGAGCTCTGTGGCTGAGTCTGGAACCATTGCAGACATCCAGGTTTCTGTGAGGCAAATAACGCAGCATTCCCTTGTTTCTCGTTGGTATGAGATGCGCGCACGCCAGCAAAATGGTTGGGAGAGGAGGTCGAAAGGCACGGCGTCTCAGTCTGACGAGAACACCAGCTCTCTTTCCCTCTTTTCCGGCTGCGTTTCTTTCGTCGTGGTCGTGCGTTCCAGACAAAGGGCTCTGATGCGGTGTCTGTAAACAATCCACCGGCGTTCAGGAACTCAAAGTCCGGTTTGCGTTGCGCGACGTAAGAACCGATGTTTAAAAGCGTGTCTCTATCGTAGACAGTTATACTAACAACATCTAACACGTAAAACAACAAAAAAACAAACAAAACATACGAACACCTGCAGAGTTTTCTCGGAGCTCGCAACACGGCTGCCATCCTCGGCGCCATCTTGGATTCATTACTTATCTGACCGCCATCAATTCGTAGCAGTGAATGAAGAGGTATCATATCGATCACAAGTGAAGTATGGAGTACCTCAAGGCTCAGTACTAGGGCCGTTACTTTTCACGCTTTATATGTTACCCTTGAAAAATATAATTAGGAAACACGGGGCTAGCTTTCACTGTTATGCTGATGATACTCAGCTCTATATTTCTTCACGGCCTGGTGAAACACACCAAATTGAGAAACTTATGGAATGCATAGTCGATATAAAAAACTGGATGATGAGTAATTTCTTACTGCTAAATTCTGAAAAAACAGAGGTGTTAATTATCGGACCTAAAACCCCCACAAGTAATAACCTAGAACACTGTCTAACACTTGATGGCTGCTCTGTCGATTCTTCGTCATCAGTCAGGAACCTAGGTGTGCTATTTGATAGCAATCTCTCCTTTGACAGCCACGTTTCTAGCATTTGTAAAACTGCATTTTTTCATCTTAAAAATATACCTCAGTCATGGAAGTCGTGGCCTAATGGTTAGAGAGTCGGACTCGTAATCCAAAGGTTGTGGGTTCGAATCTCAGGTCCGGCAGGGATTGTTGGTAGGGGAGTGAATAACCAGCGCTCTCTCCACCTTCAATACCACGACTGAGGTGCCCTTGAGCAAGGCACCGAACCCCCAACTGCTCCCCGGGCACTGTAACATGGCTGCCCACTGCTCCGGGTGTGTGTTCACTTAGGATGGGTTAAATGCAGAGAATACATTTCACTGCTAGTTATATAATCTCTAAATAATCGTGTATGTGACAAATAAAAAAAATCTAATCTAATCTATCTAAACTGAGACCTATGCTCTCAATGTCAAATGCAGAAATATTAATTCATGCGTTTATGACCTCAAGGTTAGATTATTGTAATGCTTTATTGGGTGGTTGTTCTGCACGCTTAATAAACAAATTACAGATGGTTCAAAATGCAGCAGCTAGAGTTCTTACTAGAACCAGGAAATATGACCACATTAGCCCGGTTCTGTCAACACTGCACTGGCTCCCTACTAAACATCGTATAGATTTTAAAATCTTGTTAATTACTTTTAAAGCCCTGAATGGTTTAGCTCTTCAGTACTTGAGCGAGCTCTTATCGCATTATAGTCCTTCACGTCCGCTGCATTCTCAAAACTCTGGCCATTTGATAATACCTAGAATATCAAAATCAACTGCAGGCGGCAGATCTTTTTCCTATTTAGCGCCCAAACTCTGGAACAATCTACCAAACACTGTTCGGGAGGCAGACACACTCTGTCAGTTTAAATCTAGATTAAAGACCCATCTCTTTAACCTGGCTTACACATAACACACTAATACACTTCTATTATTCAAATCCGTTAAAGGATTGTTAGGCTGCATTAATTAGATCAACCGGAACCGGGAACACTTCCCATAACACACGATGTAAAAAGATTGACATCTACGCTAATATTAGTCTGTTTCTTTCTTATTCCGAGGTCACTGCAGTCACCAGATCAGATGGTGGATCAGCACCTAGAGATGACCTCTACAGCCCTGAACGTCAGCGGAGACCATAACACCTAGATGAGCCCCAGAGACAGACCCCCAGTGAGGACCCCGTCACCTAGACAGCCATCAGGACTAGACCTCGGGAACCAGTTAAACAGAGTTCAACTTTTTGAACTGAACTGAGCTGGACGATGCCATCACTGAATTCAATAATGAAATGCCTTTAACTGAAAATTGAGTTTTTAATCTTGTCATTTTACATTATTGACACTATTTTTCCATTTTGATATTGTGCAGTTGCTTTGACACAATTTGTATTGTTAAAAGCGCTATAAAAATAAAGGTGACTTGACTTGACTTGACTAGTGCTCGAGGTGTTGTGGCCGACACGGACTGACTGAGGTCTTCCGGTTAAAAAGTCCAGGATCCAATTACAGAGGGAATTGTTAAGGCCCAGCAGGTTTAGTTTATTTACTTTTACTTTACTTACTTTTAGTCATTTAGCAGTCACTTTTATCCAAAGCGACTTACAAATAAGAAAAAGTAACCAAAACTGAAAGTGAAAACTCTGTAAATACTAAATACACACATTGAAGAAAATAAAGAAATTAAATAAAATTGAAAAATGCATACAACAACATTTCAATACTAAACATTTAAATGAAAGCTAAAAACAATTCAAAATATTAAAACAACAAAAGATAAGAGTATAATAATGCTTCTAACATAACACTAAGCCAAACACCAAAAAACAACTACATGTGTACAGCCATACACATATACATATAAATACATCAAAAATACATTAAATATATATATTATTTAATTTTCATGTAGTATGAAGTACTAAATAACTCAAATTAAATAAAACTAAACTGAATAAACAACCTATACAGACATCAACACGGAGCCAAGCCCACATGTTTTAAAACAAAAGCAACAACTTACTTACACATAGTAAGAAATGGTTATACAAACTGAAATAGAAGTGAAACAAGTAGTAGGAAAGAGGAAAAATAAAAAGCGATACTTATATCCTTTGCCGGTGTCGCTGCCCGGTGGAGTCGCACAGTAGAGTCGATGGTCTTTATGAGCTGTTGTGGGATTATTGTGTTGAATGCTGAGCTGAAGTCAATGAACAGCATTCTAACATAGGAGTCTTTATTTTCTAGGTGGGTGAGAGCCAGTTGGAGGGTGATGGAAATTGCATCGTCCGTAGAGCGGTTTGGATGGTTATGCAAACTGGAGGGGATCGAGTGTGTTGGGGAGGCTGGTTTTGATTTTTTGCATGACTAACCTCTCTAAACACTTCATTATGATTGGAGTCAGTGCTATGGGACGGTAGTCGTTTAGACAGGACACAGGTGATTTCTTTGGTACCGGTTTGATCGTTGTGGATTTGAGACATGTGGGGACGACTGCCTGGCTCAGCGAGGTGTTGAAGATATCTGTTAGGACATCCGTCAGCTGTGCAGCACAGTCTTTCAGTACACGGCCAGGTATGTTGTCAGGACCCGCAGCCTTTCGTGGGTTAATCCTGGATAGGGTCTTCCTTACGTCGGCTGCAGACAGACAGAACGCCTGGTCGTTGGGAGGTGTGGGCAGTTTTTGTGCAGGTGTGTCATTCTGCATTTCAAACCGTGAACCGTGAAAGCAGTCCTGTAGTGTTGAGGTAGCATTCTCTGGCCAAATTGTGATGAGTTTTTGAACCGGTTTGGTGAGTTTCAGAAGTGGTCTATATGCTGGGATTAGCATAACAGGGATGTGGTCTGAGTACCCGAGGTGGGGGCGGGGTACAGCTTTGTAAGCGTTCTTTTCTGTTGTGTAAACAAAGTCCAGTGTGTTGTTTCCCCTTGTTGCAAAATTTACATGTTGGTAGAACTTTGGCAAAACTGTCTTTAAATTTGCGTGGTTGAAGTCACTGGCTATGATGAAAAAGCCGTCGGGGTTATTTGTTTGTTGTTCACTGATGGCGCAATACAGTTCACGAAGCACGTCCTTAGCGTTTGCACACGGTGGAATGTAAACTGCGGCAATAACAATGGCTGTGAACTCCCGCGGCAGATAGAACGGTTGACACTTCACAAACATAAACTCCACTAACAGTGAACAGTGTTTTGATACTACCACAGCATTGTTACACCATTCTTTGTTGATATACAAACACAAGCCACCACCGCGTGACTTACCAGAAAGTGTTGTATCTCTGTCTGCTCGATAGCAGGTTAGCCTGTTCAACTGAACGGCGGAGTCCGGGATGTTGTCGTTTAGCCATGTTTCAGTGTAAACAAACACACAACAATCCCTTGCCTCATGCTGTGTAGACCGACCGAGTTGAATTAAGTCCAGTTTGTTTTCCAGAGAGAGAACGTTTGAGAGCATGAGTGTTGGGAGAGCCAGTCTTGTGGGATTAGCTCTTAGCCTAGCTCGTATATCTCCGCGCTTACCGCGCTTCCGTCCTCTCTCACACCGCTTGCGCCGTCGCCTTGTGCGGGTAGCGGCGAGAGTTGGTGTTTGTATGCGTTGCCGATATCCAAAAGGCTTTGGCGATCATAGATGTGTTCTGGAGAGAATTCCTTATGAATTGGCGGTAAATCGACAATATTTTGAGATGAACAAATGACATTAAAAGACATAAAAGCACCGTCTTTGGGACCTGGAGCGGCCGCTGCGTCCGATCGCGCTGCCATCTTGGATTTCTTAAGAAACACTTGTTTCTTTGGATAATGTTATATGAAGCACCATTACTTCAAACAGATTATACTTGAAACCCAACCTCTGAGAAATACTGAAAATATTGCTATAAATTGTAGCAACATCTCCCCCTTTACCTCTTGGGCGCGGCTCATGTTTGTAACAGGAATCTTGGGGGTAGATTCATTTAAAGTAATGTAATCATCTGGTTTTAGCCAGGATTCTGTCAAACAAAGCACATCTCGTTCATGGTCAGTGATCATATCATTTACAAAGTGTTTTTGTAGAAAGGGATCTAATATTCAATAAGCCAAGCTTTATCATTTGTTTAGCTGTATTAAATCAGTTTTTTATTTGTTGAACATCAATTAAATTGTTACTCTTATTTTGGTTTGGACGTTTTCTGTATTTTCTAGTTCGGGGAACAGACACAGTCTCTATAGAGTCTCTATGTGCTGAGAATTAACTGACTTTTATGCAGCAGGGGGATAAAACATAAAACTGCTACTTTTTCATTTTTATTAAACAGTGGTTTACTGAACAATTTGTGGCTCTGTCTTTAAATGAATTCAATTATAATTACAATTTTCTTAAGGATGAAAAAAAATCTATCTCAGCAAATACTATAAAATAGGGAGCCCTATTACTTGCACTTTGCAAAAATATTAAAGGCTACAATTAACAACAGAGCCCAAACTATTAAATTAAATTTCTATTTATTTTCAGATACAATAATCCACTATAACACTCCAAATAAATAAATAAATAAAGTATGTAAACCTGTAAATTGCACATAAGCAGTTAAAATGTCTAAATGTAATTATAAAATTATGTTTCTACTTTGTTTTCATGACAAATTTAAAACGTACACTAATTAAGACATCACCAACAGATTTAGTGAAAATATATAAGGAATATGTTTAATTTCCTGATGAAACAGACATAATTTTAAAGGTGATACTTTGTTTCTTAAAGAAAATAACAAAAGACAAATCTAAAAGGGGTCGCACACCAGACGAGAAGCGCAGCGCTGCGTCTAGGACAACTCGAGGTATCGAACACCAGACACGCACATTCTATAAGCGCAAGCTCAATTTCGAATCAAGTTCTAAGCTGCAAGATGGGTGAGTTTTAACTTCATTTATTATTATTATTTTAAATATATTATTTTAATTGATAATAGCTGAGTTTTGAACGTTAATCAATGAAAATAATCTGTGTTATGAAAAGTCTGTTATTGTTTTGTTGTATCTGTTGTCTAGGCAACTATGTTACATAGTAGCAATATTGTTTCGCTAATGTTAGCTAGCCAGCCTGAGTGAAAACGTAACCAAACGCCTTGTAAAGTTTTTATTTCAAAGAAACAAATGTACTGTATTTTAGTTTAGGTTTCAGTTTATAATATCTATTTTTTAATATTTTAAATTTTATGGTAATAAAGAATATTCACTTCTAAATAATGCACAATGTACAAAATAATAATCTAATCTGATGAAAATAAAGAAAATCATAGATAATACCATGTTGTGTTTGTATAGTCCTAGAAATAAATATATATACAGGGCTGTGTATTCCCTAGTTGCCAAGAAAACTGCATCAGACATAAATGTGGGTGTATAATTAACTATATAACATATTAAGGTTTTTGTATGAATGCCCTGTGTTATTCCTGTTCTTCCCAAACAGATCAAATTTTGTCTGACAACAAAGAAAAACTGCTGCACTGCTACTTTTACATCACAGAATAAAAAAAAAAAAAAAAAAAAAAGAGTCATTCGCATTTGGGTACACCCTCTAAATGAAAAAAAGGACACAATTTGGCGCTTACCACCACCTTGTTCAGGAGCTGCAAATAAGCCCGGAAAAGCACCTGCAGTACTTCAGAATGAGTACACAGCAAATGGAGGACCTGCTGTCAATTATTGGACCTGACATCACAGGGATGTCTATAAATTACTGGACACCAATTGGGCCAAAGGAAAAACGTCAAAACGTTACGCATGTAACCCTCGTTCCCTGAAGGAGGGAATGGAGACGTCACGTCGGATGACCGACGAAATTGGGATCTCGCCAGAGAGACCAATCCCCACTTCAAGTGTAACTAAACGAGCCAATGGATATTGGCATGCAATATTTCATCCAGCTGCCGCTGATCACAGCGTGAGTAAAAGATGCAGCAGGTGCACCGCATTAATTCATGCTTTCGCTGAGGAGCCGAGCCGGTGACCCGGCAGCTCAGCGGTGGTACAGCGACTGTGGCGACGGGACGTGACGTCTCCATTCCCTCCTTCAGGAAACGAGGGTTACATATGTAACCGAGACGTTCCCTTTCAGTCGGTCACTCCGAGTTACATCGGACGACCGACGAAATTGGGATCCCTACCAAACGCCACAGGAGCTGCCCCTTCCAGTGCCCTGTGTAGGCCTTCTGACCCTTCCTATAAGTTAGATGATAGGACCGGGCTCTACACAGAGAAGGTCGACTACTGTTGTTCCTTGAGCAACCCAAACAGTAGGACTTGGATAACACTGGGAAGCGTGCCCTTCCACTTGGAAGAGGCACACTGCGGAGTCACCTCCTCCCAGAGGGGGTTAAGTGACATTTAGACATGTGAAGTAACCCCCGTACGGCCCTATTGCACATGGAAGTCTCTGAGATGGCTTAGGCTGCAACATTAGAGTCGGCAGAAGGTGGTCTGCCAGGGGAAACACGGCTCTAATAAGCATACCGTGGAATACACATACGGGATCCCAGCAGTCATCCTGAGTCGTAGCTGGGCGCCGCGGGCAGACGGCGAATGACGCCACCGGTGTGCGTACACACAGAAAACAATGTGTTTGAATTTGAAGTTATAATATAATATAATATTATAATGTTATAATAATTTGAAGACATGGCGCAACGCGACGTGGCGCTGCGCTTCTCGTCCGTTGTGTGACCCCCTTTAGTGTCATTATTGGATAGGAGGTAATGTATACTATAGCAAAGTTTTATTCACGCTTATGAACTAAAACAAATTAAGTTCCGCACATGCAGTGGTTAAAATGTCACTATGTTTGGTACACATACCAAACCGAGCAAAATTTTTCTGTATGAATAAGTGTACCATTACACCCCTGCAAAATATGTAAAACACCAAAACTGAACTTACATGGTAAAAAATATATATATATATATCACTGTAAAAACTGGCAGCTGTAGTTGCCAGAATACCGTAAAAAATATGGTAACAGCATTTTAGGTTTTACAGATTTAACTTAAATTTACATTTAAAAAACATTTCATTAACTGATATAATGTTAGTATACAAACAAACTGAAGTACTGAAATATGTTTAGTACCTTTGTAGTATACTGATAATTGCCAAAAACAGGTGCTGATGAGAAAGTCAAATGATGAAAAGCTCATCAAAAGCAGCTTTTCCACAAGCAAGGAAAATACTAACATAAGGTGCACAGTTTCATTCACAAAAACACTTAAGCACCATCATGGTAGCACACATGAAACTGAAATAATGCAATAAACATTCATTTAAAACATTAGATCTAAAATACAACCCTAATGTACACAAATGATAAGAAAAAAAATAAGAATGTTTCTCTTCTCCACCATATTTCAAGTTTATGGATCGCCCAACTCAGAAACTTGGGTATCAAAATTAAATCAAAACATATAAAACTGTATGTTTTGTACCAGTAAATTTTACGTACTAATACCTACATAACAATGAGACAATTATCTCTGAGTTTCCCCATTGTAAATACAACTAGGGAGGCCATTAATGTCCAATTTCCGACTAGGAAATTCATTAGGTGCTTTGTTTAGGCATTGATAGTCCGATAGTTCCAAGTCCAAAGGTGTGAACAGCTACAAGTAGAACTTCACATGTTGTCATCTTGAAATGACAGTAATTACAACATGGTGTGAATGCAGCAATATTTTGATTCTCGAGTTTCTGAGATTGGCGGGCCATAAACTAAACATGGTGGAGTGGACGACGATTGCTGCTGTCAGTGCTATTTTTTATGAGCGTTTTTCAATTACATCACCTTGTCTTGTCATTAAAGTAGTGCCTATCTATATATATAATTTGAAGCATGATGTATGTTTAATAAACAGTGAAATAAGCATGTATTTGACTGAAATTCCAGAACCGTCAGCAAGCTTACTATCTAGCGTGGTGAATGTTTATGGTCATCAACCAATGGAATATTACATTTTATTCTTTCCGACAACAAAGCACTTGCATGCGACAAGCCCTTATATATATATATATATATATATATATATATATATATATATATATATATATATATATGTTTTGTTTTTATTTTATTTTATTTTTTTATGCTGAAATTGGGTGTCACTTTTTTTTTAATTGCTTTAAAATTGCTTTAACCTTTTTCCAGCCATGTTCATTGTCCTTTTTATTGATTTCCCTACATCCAATAGAGGTTGTGATGTTAAGTACCTGATTGTGCCACCCTTTCCAAACTATAGCAGCCCACATCAATCTAAGTAATGAGGTGAAGAACTGCAGCCCTATTCCTCCTAATAAGGTCTGCTAACTGCACTGCTTCTCAGGGAGAAACAATTCTTTCTGTTATGGTCTGTTGGGTGGGCTCTCTTTTTAGAGAGATACTTTTGTTTATTATGGTCTATGCTGACAAGTTGTGAGGTAATTCTTCTTTTTGAGGGTTTTTTAAAGCTGGCCTGATGTCTTGGAATGGCTGGTAGTGTTTAAGTCTTGTGTTTTGCCAGGGAAGCCCCAGAGGTCAGAGTTTGGCTTTTACAAATTGAGGGTTCTGTCGGCAGGCGCCAGGGCAGCTTGAAATTAGTAGGTTCCTCAGACCTTTGACCCAAACTCTGGTGCTGCACCCGCAGCCTTATGCAGGACACTGGTGGTCTTCCATGGGGAAAACTCCAACTTTTTTTTTTTTTTTTTTTGTCATAGAACTGTTAGAAATGCTTGTGATTTTGGCTCTAAATTTAGACAGCCCATCTGGCAAATATACTGAGCTATGATGTTCTTATTCACATGGATTAGACTTGATAAATGGATCTCAAGCACTCTGATCATGCTAGATAGGTGAATTGAAATTGATGCAACCAAGTTACAGAACAAAATATGTTGTTTTGTCTTTGATTGTTTTGCTTTTGTCTTTTATTTGAACAAATGTTTAATTGTTGCAAATATTTATCAAAACACATCAACAACATTTGCTCATAAAAGATAGTTGCCAGTTCATTCATTCATTCATTCATTCTCACCTCTCTGTTATGTTTCTCTGCTTACACAACACATAACTTCGTAGTAGTAGTTTGAACTAAGACATTGCTCTATAATGTAATATTTTCTCACCTTACACACAAAGTCAGTAATTCTTAATATAAAAAGATCTATGTTCCACCCATCACAGTTCCTCACTGTGGACCTTTCTAAAAAAAAAAAACAAAACAAATACAAAAAAAAAAAATAAAAAAATTGTTGTTTCCTTAGCCCTTACATGCGTGGGTGGCAGGGATGCACCCTGCTCGTCTCTCTTTAAACATCCCTGACACTCCTACTGTTCAAAACATTAGTCTCATCAGGCTTGGTGGCCCCACTGGTTGATAGTAATTGTTTCCGGAAGCGAGAGCAACATGGTTCAAGAGCTCCCTAATTCTATCAGCAGTCCAGGATCAGGATGGCATGCTGGGTAGACCATGCAACGAGACCACAAGGAACCGTCAAAGCTCATTTACTGCCATGAGCATCCATATTGCTGTCACTCAGCCAAGGACCTGCCTCCTGACTTGAGCAGAAAAACATCTCCCAGACTTTTATGGGGAATGATTGATGCATTAATTGCTGGACTTTGTTTATGGGCTGTGACAGGCAGGGGAGGACTGGAACAAAATTTCAGGCTGGGAAATCTCGCACTCATCCAGGCCATCCCATACACCCACAACAAATTCTGAAACATGAACAACCCTATTTTATGTATGGCCATCACATAAAAAAGGTTTAAATTTTTAGGCTGGGGACAAGCAAAATAATTAAAAGCTCCTGAACTACGCCATCACTTCCATTTTCCTTTTCAGTCTCTTTTTTTGTTTGTTTTTGCCCTGATATCTCTCTGTCTCTCACATGACTTTAATACTCAATATTTAATAAAACTATACTTTCTAAATTGCCTAAATGTCAAAATTAGTACAATTATAACTACATCATTACAATATCTTTATAGAAAATCCTAATACTGAACACGAGTCATATTTTTCCCTTACAAAATTTAACCATGATTTTATTATAGTAACAGTAACCATGTTATTTTGGCAAATGGATTACCATTTGCATTTATTTTTACTACAAATTCCATGGTGAAACTATGGATGGGGTAGGAAAACCTACTGACCGAAACACACTTTTGCATGGACAGAGCTACCATCCTACAACGTTGAAACCTAGCTTGCCTATTAGTCAATTTAATCGGATACGCCGAATTTGTAGTTCTGAACAGTCATATGCACAACAAAGTACAGATTTGATTAACAGATTTAGGGAGAGGGGTCACAATGAAGATTGGATACAGTCTGCAGTTAGGAGATTTGAAAATGAAAATCAAGAGACATCTCTATATAAAAAAACGGTCAAAATCAGAAAACAAATCCACTGTATGTGCTGTTCAATATTCTCCTATTTGTTCAGATATAAAAAAGATTATAGACAAACATTGGTATGTCTTAAAATCTAATGTTTTCTCTCATCCTCATTCAGGAAGGAAGTTCAAAATTAAGGGTGTCATCACATGTACTACTAAAAATGTTATTTATATGATAAAATGTCCATGCGGGTTAGCGTATATAGGAAAGACACAACGTGCTTTAAAAACAAGGATTGCAGAACATCGAAGTAGTATTCGCACTAATGATAAAAAAAACCCTGTAGCAGTACATTTTAATTTAAAAAGACACAACCTTTCCACACTGAGGTATATTGGAGTTGAACATGTTAAAGTACCCAGGAGAGGTGGTGATGTCAATAAGATTTTACTAAAAAAGAGAAGCTTATTATATTTACACACTAAAGGGTTTAACTCCTAAGGGTTTGAACTTAGAACTTGATTTTAACTCATGTTTCTAATTGATATCTTTTGTATTGAAAGCTGAATGTTGTTGATACAGCTTCATTTGTACCCTAATATGTGTGTTGTATGGCTGTAAGAGCCAATTTAACATGTCAATAATTTGTATATTGTTATTGTTGCTTAGAGTGTTGATTTGCTTGTAATAACTTAAAGTATAATTATTGTAACTTTCTGTAGAGACAATTTTTGATATTTTTTATGTATATGTTTCAGTATTATTTCTTGTTTCTAATGTATAATTTCGGTTCTGTTTCTTTAACGGCCACGCACGTGTTGTTTCACGAGGTTGAATAGGTGCGGGCAGAGAAATAAGGGAGAAACAGTTTTCTTACCGTCTTGCTGTCTTTATGGATAAAACTTGTGTTTAAGCGTTTAAGGAAATACAAGTTAAAGGTTTAACAAGTGTAATAGGACACAAGAACCAACTGGAATTTTGTCATTTTTATGTTTTGATTAAACTCGCATTTGTTTATGGACTTTTGACTGTCTTCTGTGACGAGTAAGAACCCATTATTTTTTCTGCCGCTATATTACCAGTTAAGTGAGTACAGGACTTTGCATTTACAAAATTTGTAAGAAAACTTCTCTTTTTCGTCTGAAACGAGCAATATTTTTGTTTTATGAGAGGATTAGCGAGTGATTCACGCATCTTCAGACACGATACTTGGATTATAATGGACTATCGCGGCTGAGATCCTCCGATGGCGTTTGGATTACACACACTACGGATTTATCTGATCGGACTTTGGTGAACTTTTACCGTTTTTTGGACGTTTTGGGGATATTATTGGACTTTGGATACTATTGAACTTTGCTGCGTCATGGACCCACCATGTTTGCGCATCCACACAGTATCGCAAGAGGGCGATCTCATCTGCTTTCGTGATGAACGCAACATGCGCTTTGAACACGAATATTGATTACTATGGAAACAGAGGAATTGAGCGCGACCTCTAAAAGAGTGCCGAAAATGACTGTTAAAGCACAAGAGGAACGGCTTAACCAGTTGATGGGAACTAGAAAAGCCAAGCTGGGACATTTAACAAGGCAAATGAGAGAAATTGAAACTTTGCTTGAGGACTCTGGTAATGTTGACACTGTGTATCAATGCATAAATGGTGAGTTTGCACAGTCTTTTCTTGCATTCCAAGACATTAATAATGCAACCAGAGGACTTATGTCAGATGATGAGGCATATTTAGATCAGTTACACTGGTTTGAACCTAAGTCTCAAGCAGTTAAGCACTTTGTGGACAAGGTCAAAGACTGGATTGGAAGAGTAAAACTCCAATCCAAAGAGGCAGAGCAATGTGATGCAGAGATTGATTGTATTGTCAGTGCCTCAATGGTTATTTCTTCTTCACAACTTCCTCTCTTGCCGAAAAAATCTGGTAGTCAAGTAGCCTCAGATGTTTCATCTACAGCTTCTTCTAGGCTGAGAATTGAAGCTGAAAAGGCAGAGTTGTTGGTGCGAGCTAATGCTTTAAAACAGAAACAAGAGCTTGAGAGGGAGGAAGCTGAGCTCAAAGCAAAGAAGGAAAATTTAGAGCTTTAAACTGCTATTGCTGCGGCTGAAGCCAAACTTCAGGTTTTGTCCATGTATGAACCAGCTCGTAGTGTTTTTGATGCATCTGGTAGTGCAGCAAGGGCTTCCACAACTGCAGAAAATCTTAAAGTTACATCTGATAGAGTGGTACGGCCAAAAACACATTTTCGTGAGTTAGCGCTGGACACTGATGCAGTTCCAACCATCAGTGTTGGGCAACAGGATTCTGCTAAATCACAGCCACCAAGGTCAGATGTAAGCGTGCCTTCACATGTTGATACAGGAAGTTTGTTCAACATCATGCAACGTCAAAATGACATTGCTGAGATTTTTGTAAGATAGCAGCCTTTATCAACTCTCCCGCCTATAGATATTCCAGTCTTTAGTGGAGACCCGCTTGAATTCACATTTTTCATTCGAGCCTTTGAACATGGAGTAGAGAATAAGACGACAAATAACAAAGACAGATTGTACTTCTTAGAGCAGTTCACCACGGGGCAACCAAAGGTACTGGTACGCAGTTGTCAACACATGCCTTCTGAAAGGGGCTACAAAGAGGCTAAGAGACTACTCTACCAACATTTTGGCAATGAGTACACAATTGCCACTGCCTATACAGAAAAGGCACTGAACTGGCCAGCTTTAAAGCCTGAGGATAATAAAGCCTTAACAGATTTTGCTCTTTTCCTTACTGGTTGTCGCAACACTGTTGACAGTGTGGAATATGTTGAAGAGATGGACAGTCCAAGCAACATGCGTGCGATTTTATCAAAGCTTCCTTTCAAACTGAGGGAAAAGTGGAGAGTAGTTGCCTGTGAGCTTCAAGAAAGGACTGGCTTGAGAGCAAGATTCTCTGACTTGGTTAATTTTGTAGACAAACAGGCAAAGATTGTTTCGCATCCACTGTTTGGTAATATACAGGATAACAAAATGACAAAAGACAACCCCAAATTCAAAACAAACAAAGCAAGTAACTTACAAATGAAAGAAAGGAAAACCACATTTGTAACAAGTGTGACACCTGTTACAGAACTCAAAAAACAAAGAGCAAAGGAAAGGGATGGAGCGAAATCAATCCACGGAACCCTCTGCTTATGCTGTAATAAGGACCATGGATTGGATGTTTGCAACATTCTGAAGCATAAGCCACACAAATAAAAACTTGACTTTCTGAAATCCAAGGGCTTGTGCTATGGTTGCTTGTTATCAGGTCATATGAGTAAAGGTTGTATGCAACGACTTACTTGTCAGAAATGCTCACTAAAGCATCCAACTATCCTTCATCTCCCAGAAAAGAAGCCAGTACTTCTAGGATCTCAAGATGGAGAAAGCCCCACAACTGTCACAGAGTCAAGTACCGTAACCAGCGAAACCTGTGGCTGTACTGGGGCTGGTCATTTAGTGTGCTCATTGGCCATTGTACCAGTTAGAGTTAAGTCCAAAAAGGGCAGTCATGAGGTTACAACCTACACCTTCTTGGACCCGGGAAGTTCTGCGACATTTTGCACAGAACAGCTAATGAAGGAACTAAGGCTAACTGGTAAGAAATCAAACATCCTGCTGCGTACTATGGGACAGGAAAGGTCTGTTAGTACACATGTTTTCACTGAACTGGAAATAAGCGGACTGAATTAGAACAATTTTGTGGACCTCCCTCAGGTGTTCTCACAAAAGGAGATTCCAGTTAAAAGGGAAAACATTCCGCAACAGAAGGATGTTAAGAAATGGAAGTACCTTGATGAGGTGCATCTTCCTCAGATTGATGCAGGTATTGGCTTACTAATAGGAACAAATGTACCCAAGATTCTTGAGCCTTGGAAAGTCATCAACAGTAGAGAAGATGGACCTTTTGCTGTCAAGACCATCCTGGGCTGGATTGTAAATGGACCTTTGGAGAGAGAGAACATCCAAACTAACAGGGACACAGGATGGCCACAGGTGATGGCAAACAGGATTTCAGTGGTAAGCCTGGAGAACCTAATTCAACAGCAAATGAGCTATGATTTTCCTGAGTGTAAGCAAGCTGAAAAATTGGAAATGTCCATAGAGGATAGGCAGTTTATGGAGTCTGTATCACAGTCCATAAAGCTTGTTGATGGACATTACTGCATTGATCTTCCATTGAAGAAAAGGGATGTAACATTTCCCAACAACTATGTTGTTGCTTCTCTACGTGCTCAATTTCTGAAAAAGAAATTCAAAAGAAATTCGGATTTCCACAAGGACTACTGTAGTTTCATGGAGGACATGTTACTCAAAGGTCACGCTGAAAAGGTCCCTGCAAGTGAAATCAAAGGAAACCCTGGCAGAATGTGGTACATCCCACATCACGGGGTGTATCACCCACAAAAACACAAACTTCGAGTGGTGTTCGACTGCACAGCTACCTACCAAGGGAAATCACTCAACTCTCAACTGTTACAAGGACCCAACTTGAATAATTCTCTCATTGGTGTGCTGATGAGATTCAGACATAAGCCAATAGCCCTTGCAGCAGATGTAGAAGGGATGTTTCATCAGGTCAGAGTTCCTGCTAAAGACAAAGACCTGTTGAGATTCCTTTGGTGGCCTAAAGGGGACACTGCTCAGGAAATGGAGGAGTACAGAATGACTGTTCACTTATTTGGTGCCACATCCTCCCCAAGTTGTGCAATTTACGCTCTACAAAGCTGCGCAAAAGACAAAAGTGCACATCACAGATCAGAGGCAATCCAGACAGTCCTTAGGAATTTTTATGTGGACGATTGTTTGACGTCTGTGGCTACTGAACAGCAGGGTATTGCTCTAATTCCTGAATTAAGGGAGGTGTGTGCATCAGGAGGATTTAATTTGACCAAGTGGATGTCCAATAGTCGCACTGTTCTTGCATCCATAAGTGAGGAGAGCAAAGCAAAGACAGTGAAGGATTTGGATCTGGAGAAAGACAAGTTGCCAATGGAAAGAGCCCTAGGGGTTCAGTGGTGTGTAGAGACTGATACTTTGCAGTTCAAAGTAACCCTACAGGAAAAGCACATCACAGACAATCACATCACAGACATCACATAAATTTTCCTCGCATGATGCTCCAGCAAAACCAACAGCATCATGAAGGACCGCACCCACCCCTCCCACAGTCTCTTCCAGCTCCTACCGTCAGGAAGACGGTACCGGAGCATCAGAGCCCGCTCCACCAGACTGCTCAACAGCTTTTTCCCCCAGGCTGTGAGAGCCCTGAACTCAGATCACCCCGCCCCCCTCTGAAACCCCATGCAAACCCCTACCTCCTGAAACATGGACATTTACATGCTCATGCACTACCACAAATCATTTTGTACTGTTCCTCAGCTAGCTGCTTGACTCACAATGTTTCTCTCTGCACATGTACAGTATTTATGTGAAGCATTCACATATGTGTATAGTTTGTATTTTTTATCTTTATCTTTAGTTGTATAGGGAAAACAATATACGTATATAGTATACTTAGTCAAAATCTGTCAGTAGGTTAGTTTGTGTATAGGTTTATAGTGTTTTACTTCATTGTTGTATGTCTGTATTTATGTCTGTATTTATGTAGCACCGTGGACCCGTGAGGCACGACATTTCGTTCCACTGTATGTCCCCACATGTAGCGGAATGACAATAAAGCTCAACTTGAACTTGAACTTGAAGCCTCTTACAAGGAGAGGTATCTTGTCCATGGTGAGCTCCATTTATGATCCCCTTGGAATACTTTCTCCAGTCATTCTCCCTGCAAAACAAATACTGCAAGAGCTTTGTAGAACAAAACATGAATGGGATGACAGTATTCCAGAAACTCTCAGACTTCAATGGAACATGTGGTTGGCTTGTCTTCAGAACTTAAATGACTTTCAGGTTGAAAGATGCATAAAGCCACTTAACTTTGGTGAAGTCACTTCAGCACAGCTGCATCATTTTGCAGATGCCAGTGAGCTGGGTTATGGCACGGTATCATACTTGCTCATGGAGAATCACAGAGGTAACCAACATTGTGCCTTTGTTTTGGGTAAAGCAAGGGTTGCTCCAGTAAAATCAGTTACCGTGCCACGTCTTGAGCTCACTGCAGCTACAATGGCTGCTAGAATGGACAATATGCTGAAATCTGAATTGAACTTGATTCTTCAGGAGTCTGTATTTTGGACAGACAGTACTTCAGTCCTGAAGTATCTCAACAATGAAAGCACACGGTTCCGTACATTTGTGGCCAACAGGGTAACTGCAATCAGGGATCTCTCAAAGGTGTCACAATGGAGATATGTGAGTTCTTCTTCCAACCCAGCCGACATTGCCTCAAGAGGGCTTACTGTAGATGCTTTCCTTAAAGCAAATTCATGGCTCACAGGTCCATCCTTTCTGACAAAGCCAGAATCAGAGTGGCCAAAAATTCCAAGTCACACTCTTAAGATATCTGACAATGATCTTGAAATTAAGGAAGTCTCAGTCAATGCAGTGTGTGCAGATAGTTATGACTATACTTCTCAGTTCTTTTCACACTATTCAGATTGGTACCATTTGAGAAGAGCCATTGCATGGTTCCTCAAATTTAAAAGCATTCTGAAGACACTGATGGAAAAAAGGAAAGAGCTGTGCCACACTCTAAGATGCAATACATCAGTGAATTCTTGAAAAGGAAATGGAAAACTTCAAAGCTTCACTGTCAGGTGATACATTGACTGTAAGTGACATTGAAAATGCTGGGAAAGAGATCATATGCTACAGCCAAACAATCATGTTTCCCAAGGAAATCAAAGCCCTCCAGCAATGTAAAACTGTGAAACGCAGTAGTGCTCTCTACAGGTTGTCACCAGTTTTACAAGACAAAATCCTAAGAGTAGGTGGCAGACTAAGCAGATCAGCTATGCCGGAGGAGTCCAAGCATCCTGCAATTTTGGCAAAGGACCACCATGTTGCACATCTGATCTTAAGATCAATTCATGTAGACGTAGGTCATAGCGGCCGTAATCACATGTTGTCAAAGTTGCGAGAAAAATACTGGATTCCAAAAGCGCAAACAGCCATCAGAAAAATCCTGTCTCAATGCATTGTTTGTAAACGCCAGCGCAGCATTACAGGCAAACAATTCATGGCTGACCTTCCCCGTGACAGACTTTTGCCAGATGAACCCCCATTCACAAATGTAGGCATTGATTATTTTGGCCCATTTGAAATAAAAAGAGGAAGGACATTGATTAAAAGATATGGGGTAATCTTTACTTGCCTGACGTTAAGAGCTGTTCACATTGAGATTGCTAGCTCTTTGGATACTGACTCATGCATCCATGCACTGAGGAGATTCGTTTCTAGAAGGGGTCAGGTTCAAACAATCAGGTCTGACAATGGAACGAATTTCATTGGGGCAGAAAGGGAGTTGCGAAAGGCCATACAAAGTTTGAATAATGACAGGATTCAAACCACATTATTTGAAAAAGGTGTACAGTGGATTTTCAACCCCCCAACTGCTTCCCACCATGGAGGAGTTTGGGAACGGCAAATACGGACCGTCCGAAAAATTCTCAACTCCACTGTAAAACAACAGTCTCTTGATGAAGAAAGTCTTCAAACGCTCTTATGTGAGGTGGAGGCAATAATTAATAGTCGTCCCATCACTAAGGTGTCCAATGACCCAAACGACTTAGAGGCCCTCACTCTGAATCATTTGCTGCTGCTGAAAGTAAAACCGTCCATGTCCCCTGGGGTTTTTGATAAAGCAGACCTATATTCCAGACGTAGGTGGCGCCAAGTTCAGTATATGGCTGACCTATTTTGGAAGCGCTGGGTCAAAGAGTACCTACCAGACTTGCAAGAAAGACAAAAATGGCAAAGCCTAATGAAAAATCTAAAGCCTGGGGACATTGTATTGATTGCTGATGAGTCCGCACCGCGAAACTCTTGGGTAATGGGACGTGTGCTACAAACATTCGCAGGCAACAAGGGTCTCGTGAGGCAAGCCCAAGTGAAAACAAAAACGAACACTCTTTTACGGCCTATCACTAAGCTTTGTTCACTTTTAGAGGCAGACTTATAGTCTCTTACACTATCCTAATTGAAGGATCTGTTATAGGTTTATTGCCTAAATTCAGGTTAACATCACATTTAAAGGTTTTCTTTTGATATTCAGTCAAGAATAATTTTATTTTTAAGAAATTTGTTGGCTCTTTGGTATAAATAGGTTGGTAATTGTTTTGTTGAACACAAAGACATTTAGGGGCTGGTATGTAAGAGCCAATTTAACATGTCAATAATTTGTATATTGTTATTGTTGCTTAGAGTGTTGATTTGCTTGTAATAACTTAAAGTATAATTATTGTAACTTTCTGTAGAGACAATTTTTGATATTTTTTATGTATATGTTTCAGTATTATTTCTTGTTTCTAATGTATAATTTCGGTTCTGTTTCTTTAACGGCCACGCACGTGTTGTTTCACGAGGTTGAATAGGTGCGGGCAGAGAAATAAGGGAGAAACAGTTTTCTTACCGTCTTGCTGTCTTTATGGATAAAACTTGTGTTTAAGCGTTTAAGGAAATACAAGTTAAAGGTTTAACAAGTGTAATAGGACACAAGAACCAACTGGAATTTTGTCATTTTTATGTTTTGATTAAACTCGCATTTGTTTATGGACTTTTGACTGTCTTCTGTGACGAGTAAGAACCCATTATTTTTTCTGCCGCTGTATTACCAGTTAAGTGAGTACAGGACTTTGCATTTACAATGGCTATGCATTTTCATTTTTAGGACAATCAATTGTAAATTACAAAAAGGATGGGGGATTGTTTGAGTGTTGTTTTGTGATGTTTTGGGCATTTCCTGATATTGTGTTTGTATTATATTATTTTTTTGCCTCAATGTGGTTGTCTTGTTTTAATTGCGATATAGCTGCTCACATGATTGACCTTGATTACCAACAGGTGCAATCAATTGGAACTTTGCTTGAATCTTAGTACTTATTGAGCTGTTGCTTTTGCTTGTGTGTGTTTGCCTGATGAAGGTCTTTGGACCGAAACGTTGTTATTTTAAATTTTTGAATAAAGGGAATAACAGTGTGCAGATCTTTTTTCCACTTTTTTACCATGGTTTAACAACCATTGTCTTTGGATTTATAGTAAAACCCGGTTGTGTTGTCTGCTGCCCTAGCTCCCTCTAAATCTATTATAAAACGATATGATTTTTTGTCTGCTAAATTACTACTGTAAATTTACAATAGATAATGATGTCCTTTAGTATACAGTATTTTGAGTGATGAGTAATGGGCTGCTAATGGGACTGCTTAACTAAGTAAACAAAAACAAAACTACAATAGCATATGTACCGTACAGATGAAACTGACCTGCACTTGAAAGCCTGAACAGTAGTTTTGCTTCTCTGCTCCTGGGCCCTTCCACTCCATTCTCAAACTCTCGCATTGATTACTCTGATCGAAACCGTTTGCTCGCGAGCCGAAGCTGCCAGTCACGACTAACAGATTCATGATGTATTAGAGATTTATTAGCAAATGGCTAATTCGGAAACAATCACTTTATTACATTCGGCAGCCAATTATATAATAATAATAATAATAATAAACAGGGCAGCGGGCCAAAACAGCTGCCAGGCCACCGGGAATTGTCCCGGTTCTCCCGATGGCCAGTCCGCGCCTGCCCTATGTATGCCCCATGCATGAAGAAAATAAGGTTGAATCCCAGGAGCTCTAAAAGAATGTTAGTGTCGACTGATGAATGCAGCCAATGAAAACCTGAAGAATGGAAAATAAAGTGTGAAAAAAAAACTCAGGTAAGACAAATAAATGAATTCTACCCATTTACATATCACTGTTGGTAAGTCGACAAGTTATTTAGGAAACATATTATTTTAGTTATTAGTTATTAAAAAAAGGGAAGAGGTAATATAGCCACATTGGGAGATAGGCTACAAGCAAGTGTCGATCAAATAAAACAAACAAAAAAAAAAGTGTTGATCAAATGAGCAAATGTTCGAATGACATAACTCTGGCAACGCTCAGATACGAAGTAACAGTTAACATTGTAGCAACTCCCGCTGATTTCCTCAGACACGGCCTTGAGTTTACTCTTTCATCGGTCAAAAAGGTATTTTTTACTTTTATATTTGTAGACATTAGCTACCGTAACCACTGTGTATCTCGTAATGTTTACATTTTATGGAAAGTTTACCTTTTAAAACGTTTTCGGAAGTTATCCATCATGTACGGCTGGGTCATTCCTAGCATTTGGTACCATTTGAGTCCCCATGATATAATGTGGTATATTTTCAGTAAAAATGGGCTAATACTTGTTTCTAAATGCTCATCTTACAAAGTTACTGCCATAACTACCATAGAACACAAAAAATATGCACTGGACTTAAATATGCACAGACTTAAAAAATCAGCTGGAGCGACTCACCGAGAAGATGACAGATATGGAGGACAGGTGCAGGAGAAACAACGTACGACTGGTGGGGCTGCCAGAGGCGGCTGAGGGATCCGACGCGGCTGGTTTCCTCAGAGTTCATCTTTCCAAGTGGATTCCTTCCTTGAGGGGCCGTGACATTGAGATTGATTGGGCGCATCGCGTGTATGATGGAGGGAGGGGCTCCGATCGGCCGCGCACACTCCAGCCCGGCGGGAGGAGCTTGACGGCCAGGATGGACATGGTCCTAGCTGCCCGAGAAGGGATGATGCCAGGATGGACATGGACGCTTGCTAAACCTATTTTTTGCTTTTTCTTCTCTCCTCTCTCCTACTGGGATATTGTCCTTATATATCCGGTACAACGATCTCTTTGCTGGTAAGACTGACACTCCTTTTTTCTTTTTTGGAGGGGACTAATGGAGAGTAGGTTTAATTAATAAAAAAAATTTTTTTTGGCTGTGTGTGTTATGGAAGGACTCCAGGACACAGAGGAGACGGTGAATGAGTATTTTATTTAACAGCACGACAGAGTGAGCAGAGAAGTAGGGAAGTCACTGGAGCAATGATTCTTGGAGAGCTTGAAGGGGATGGTAATTGCAGGCTTTGCTTACAGACCCAGGAGATCGTGGATTGAAGGATGAATGGAGGCAGGCACCAGAGCCAACTGACTGGAGACGAGGATGACACTGAGACGAGGGAGATCGAGGACGTCGAGAACACACTGAGGAGAATACAGGAGGTAAGTAGGGGAAATCACACTTGGAATAGTATAGCATCAGCAATAGAGTCCACTATGTGTCAATGAGACCGGACACCAGAGTGAGCTGGTGATGGTGCTTAAGTATGCTGAGTGATGAGTGACTGAATGATCTGCAGGTGCAGGTGATTAATACTCAGGTGAGTTGCTGCGCTGTGATTGGTTGGGTTGGAGAACTGGCTGTTCTGTGTCAGTACCCCCCCTCCACGGCCCGCTCCTGAGGGCCGTAATCCCCGACGTCGTGGTGGCCGACCTCGTCATCGGGGAGCAGGGCGGTCAGGGTGTGTGGTATGGTATGTTTCTAGTAGATTGGGGTCCAGGATGTCATCTCTAGGTACCCAGGATCGTTCTTCTGGCCCATAACCTTCCCAATCTACCAGGTATTCCAATCTGCCACCACGGCGTCGGGAGTCCAAGATCTCCTTCACCGTGTAAGCTGTGCCATCCTCCAGAATCAACGGAAGGGGGGGTTCCTCAGCCGGTTCAGGATCTGTGGAGATAGAGACAGATGGGTAGTGAGGTTTGAGGAGTGACACATGAAAGGTGGGATGTATTCTGCAGTGTGGAGGTAATTCGAGCTGGTACGTGACTGGATTGATCTGCTTCAAGATGGTGAAGGGACCAATGAATCTGGGACTGAGCTTTCTACTAGGTGTGCGTAACCTGATGTCGCGGGTAGACAGCCAAACCTTTTGACCTGGTTGGTACGTTGGTTCTGTTGAACGTCTTAAGTCCGCTGTCATCTTACGCTTGCGTAGAGCTCTTTGCAGCTGATGATGTGCTGCGTCCCAGACCCTCTCACTCTCTCGGAACCAGTGATCTACCGATGGGACTTCTGATGGTTCGCCAGACCATAGAAAGAGAGGGGGCTGGTAACCGAGCACGCACTGGAAAGGAGTGAGTCCGGTAGATGGTTGACGAAGGGAATTTTGTGCGTACTCGGCCCAGCCCAGGAACTGGTTCCAAGAGTTCTGGTGGTCATGGCAGAAGGTTCGTAGGAAGCGTCCTATCTCTTGGATCTTCCTCTCCGTCTGCCCGTTCGACTGTGGATGGTATCCTGAAGAGAGGCTTACGGTCACACCTAGGAGGGAGAAGAATGCCTTCCATACACGGGATATGAATTGGGGTCCTCGGTCGGATACGATGTCCTCTGGAATCCCAAAATATCGGAACACCTGGTTGAATAGATTCTCAGCCGTTACCATGGCTGTAGGGAGTCCTTTGAGGGGGAGAAGACGACAACTCTTTGAGAATCTATCAACAATAACCAGGATACATGTATTACCATTAGAAGGTGGGAGATCAGTTATGAAGTCCACTCCTAGATGTGACCAAGGGAGGTTTGGAACGGGCAGCGGGAGGAGTTTGCCAGATGGTAGATGGCGAGGGTTCTTTGAGATAGCGCAGTCTGGACATCCCTGTACGAACCTTCGCACTTCCCGGGCCATGTTGGGCCACCAGAAGCGATCTTTTAGCAGCGAGAGGGTTCCATTGGCCCCTGGGTGGCCAGTGCCCAGAGATGAGTGCGCTGAGTGAATTAGGGGAGTGCGCTGTGTTCTGGTGATGTACTGCAAACCTGGTGGACAGCCCGGCGGATCATTGGCGGAGACGCTGGAGGAAGGTACTGAGTTGGGTGACCATTGGATGGGACACACAATCATTTCTTTAGGTAGAATGGGTTCAGGTTCCTTACAGTCTTCTTCGTGGGCGTAGAGACGAGATAAGGCGTCAGCCTTCAAGTTCCGTGATCCGGGTCTATAGGAGATGGAGAAGTTAAAGCGGGTGAAGAACAAGGCCCATGTAGCTTGACGTGGGTTAAGTCTCTTAGCCTCCCGAAGGTACTCCAAGTTCTTATGATCGGTCAGCACCGTGAATGGATGTTGAGCACCCTCCAACCAGTGTCTCCACTCCTCGAGAGCTAATTTGATGGCAAGGAGTTCTCGGTTACCGATGTCATAGTTCTTCTCCGCCGGGCTGAGTTTGCGGGAGAAGAAGGCACATGGATGGAGTCTGGCCGGAGTCCCCTGCTGCTGAGACAGAACTGCCCCTACCCCCGTTGTGGAGGCGTCGACCTCAACGATGAATGCTTCTTCGGGATTTGGATGAACGAGGATCGGGGCACTGATGAAGGCATCCTTTAAGGTGTTGAAGGCTTCTGTGACAGATGGTGTCCAGGACAGTGATTTGGGCTTGTTCCTGAGCAGGTTGGTAAGCGGGCTGGAAATGGAGCTATAGTTTTGGATGAATCTTCGATAGAAGTTTGAGAAACCGAGGAAGCGTTGGAGTTCTTTCACAGAGGTGGGTATGGGCCAGTCTTTGATGGCGGTTACCTTCCCCTCGTCCATCTGGATGCCATTCTGGTCTATGTTGTAGCCCAGGAACTTTACTGATGTCTGGTGAAACGAGCACTTCTCTGCTTTAAGAAACAGATTGTGTTCCCTCAGGCGTTGCAGGACCTCCGCAACGTGTTGGCGATGTTCAGCCACACTCCGGGAGTAGATGAGTATATCGTCGATATAAACGAGTACGAACTGATGGAGAAACTCCCGGAGTACCTCGTGCATGAAATCCTGGAATACGGAGGGGGCATTGACAAGTCCATACGGCATAACGCAGTACTCGTAGTGACCAGTAGGTGTCACGAAGGCGGTCTTCCACTCGTCCCCCTCACGTATCCGGATGAGGTTGTAAGCGCTGCGGAGGTCCAACTTGGTGAACACACGTGCTCCGCGGAGGTGTTCTAACGCCGCTGGGACGAGGGGAAGTGGATACCGGAACTTTACCGTGATCTTGTTGAGTGTCCGATAATCAATGCAAGGCCTCAAACCACCGTCCTTCTTTGCCACGAAGAAGAAGCTCGAAGCAGCAGGGGAAGTCGACGGGCGGATGTAACCTTGTCGAAGAGCCTCCTCAATGTACTCCTCCATGGCCTTCTGTTCTGGAATGGATAGTGGGTATATTTTCCCACGGGGCACTGACTCACCCGGAAGCAGATCTATGGCGCAGTCCCATGGCCGGTGTGGAGGTAGCTTGGCAGCTCTGTTTGGGCAGAACACATCACTGAAGGGGGCGTAGCATGGTGGAATATCCACTGACTGTTTTTCCACGGGGCTTTCAATGGAAGTGGAACACACCTTGAGACACGTGGGAGTATGGTTTGGCGGGCGTGGAGCATGTGGGAAACAGTCAGGGAAACATCGTTCGCCCCACTTCAGGATTTCACCAGACTTCCAGGAGAGGATTGGGTTGTGCTGCACCAACCACGGGCGCCCTAGAATTACATCAGCGGTGGAATCCTCCAGAACCAGTAAGTAGATGGTTTCCTCATGTAATTGACCTACTCGGATGGAAATGGGTCCCACTCTCTGCCGGACGTGCTTACGGCTTAAGGATCTTCCAGTTATGGATTGGATCTGGTATATCTTCGTGGTGGTCGTGGTTGGGAGTTCGAGTTGGCGGCAGAGAGTGCATGTAAACCTGGTTTTGTCATCATTACTGCACATTGATTGGTCTGGTAACCCAAGTTTGTGTCTTCTTAATGATGATTCTGGTCTCTGTATTAGTTCGATGCAAAAGAGAATGTTGTTTGCTGGTTTTACAGCTGCGAAGAAGACAATAATCCAGAACTGGTTTACACCACACATGTGTAGAAAAATATATTGGATCCGTAGCCTCCTGCAAATAGTGTCATGTGAATGTACAACGGTGCGAGTTGGTGGGGCCAGGCCTTCGACCATTGATGCTTGGCAGTGTTTTTTGTTGGATATACGTGATTGTATAAAGGAGTGACTTTTGTGTTCTTGTTGTCCTTCCCTCTCCCCCTCCCTTTTGATTGGACCTTGAAATGTTGAGTATGTGTCTGTTGTTTTGTTTTGTTATATTTTGGATACTATGTTATGTTATGTGTGAAAAAATAAAAAAATAAAAAATTGTTGATAACAAAAAAAAGAAAGCATCTGCTAAATGCATAAATGTAAATATAAGTATAAAAATCAATAATCTAAAAATAAAAATCTAACAAATTCGAAAGTTTTAAATATTGTTGTATTTTCTTATTTATAATATCCCTCAACAATATATATATATATATACACAAACACATATACATATATATATATATATATATATATATATATATATATATATACAAACCCGATTCCAAAAAAGTTGGGACACTGTACAAATTGTGAATAAAAAAGGAATGCAATAATTTACAAATCTCATAAACTTATATTTTATTCACAATAGAATATAGATAACATATCAAATGTTGAAAGTGAGACATTTTGAAATGTCATGCCAAATATTGGCTCATTTTGGATTTCATGAGAGCTACACATTCCAAAAAAGTTGGGACAGGTAGCAATAAGAGGCCGGAAAAGTTAAATGTACATATAAGGAACAGCTGGAGGACCAATTTGCAACTTATTAGGTCAATTGGCAACATGATTGGGTATAAAAAGAGCCTCTCAGAGTGGCAGTGTCTCTCAGAAGTCAAGATGGGAAGAGGATCACCAATTCCCCCAATGCTGCAGCGAAAAATAGTGGAGCAATATCAGAAAGGAGTTTCTCAGAGAAAAATTGCAAAGAGTTTGAAGTTATCATCATCTACAGTGCATAATATCATCCAAAGATTCAGAGAATCTGGAACAATCTCTGTGCGTAAGGGTCAAGGCCGGAAAACCATACTGGATGCCCGTGATCTTCGGGCCCTTAGACGGCACTGCATCACATACAGGAATGCTACTGTAATGGAAATCACAACATGGGCTCAGGAATACTTCCAGAAAACATTGTCGGTGAACACAATCCACCGTGCCATTCGCCGTTGCCGGCTAAAACTCTATAGGTCAAAAAAGAAGCCATATCTAAACATGATCCAGAAGCGCAGGCGTTTTCTCTGGGCCAAGGCTCATTTAAAATGGACTGTGGCAAAGTGGAAAACTGTTCTGTGGTCAGACGAATCAAAATTTGAAGTTCTTTTTGGAAAACTGGGACGCCATGTCATCCGGACTAAAGAGGACAAGGACAACCCAAGTTGTTATCAGCGCTCAGTTCAGAAGCCTGCATCTCTGATGGTATGGGGTTGCATGAGTGCGTGTGGCATGGGCAGCTTACACATCTGGAAAGACACCATCAATGCTGAAAGGTATATCCAAGTTCTAGAACAACATATGCTCCCATCCAGACGTCGTCTCTTTCAGGGAAGACCTTGCATTTTCCAACATGACAATGCCAGACCACATACTGCATCAATTACAACATCATGGCTGCGTAGAAGAAGGATCCGGGTACTGAAATGGCCAGCCTGCAGTCCAGATCTTTCACCCATAGAAAACATTTGGCGCATCATAAAGAGGAAGATGCGACAAAGAAGACCTAAGACAGTTGAGCAACTAGAAGCCTGTATTAGACAAGAATGGGACAACATTCCTATTCCTAAACTTGAGCAACTTGTCTCCTCAGTCCCCAGACGTTTGCAGACTGTTATAAAAAGAAGAGGGGATGCCACACAGTGGTAAACATGGCCTTGTCCCAACTTTTTTGAGATGTGTTAATGCCATGAAATTTAAAATCAACTTATTTTTCCCTTAAAATGATACATTTTCTCAGTTTAAACATTTGATATGTCATCTATGTTGTATTCTGAATAAAATATTGAAATTTGAAACTTCCACATCATTGCATTCTGTTTTTATTCACAATTTGTACAGTGTCCCAACTTTTTTGGAATCGGGTTTGTATATATATATATATATATATATATATATATATATATATATATACATATATATATCATAGGGGTGTCATAGGCATTGGCGCCTTAAGATAACCAGAGGCCCCTGGGCTACAGCATTACAGCAGGCCCCCCTACCCCAGAACACTTTTTTTTTTTTTTTTTAAGCTTCCTGACAATGATTTATTTCAAATTTTGACATTTAACATACACAACACTGTTCTGCGTAAAATATGAATATAAGTGAATATGCAAATTCACTCTTTGCCACAAGGTGGCGCTTAGCAACAGCAGAATTACAGCCATCACAAAGTAAACACTACGTTATTACAGGCTTTATACGGAGGTAATATGCCATCAAAACTTTCCTGGCTGAAATGTGAGTTTACAGGTATGATTTAAACCCCATAAATCACACAAAATATTTATTATTCATCATCAGTAGAACGAAACAACACAACATTGGCAGGTAACACTTTACAATAAGGTTCATTAGTTAACATTAGTTACCAGCATTAGTAAACATGAACTAAGAATGAACAAGACTTCTACAGCATTTATTAATCTTAGTTAATGTTAATTTCAGCATTTACTAATGCATTATTAAAATAACAAGTTGTGTTTGTTAACATTAGTTAATGCACTCTGAACTAACATGAATAAACAATGAACAACTGTATTTTCATTAACTAACATTAACAAAGATTAATATATAGTGTAATAAATGCATTGTTCATTGTTTGTTCATGTTAGTTAATACATTAAGGGGTTTGCACAAGAGTTAACTGTAAACTGCAAACATTCAACTTTGCTAAAATTAAATGTCTTGGTTTGGTCTACACTGGAAGTGTTCCATTAACTCTGTTAAACTATAGTTACTAAAACTAAAACTGAAAATAAAATATATAAAAACTAAATAGAAATGTGTTTACAAAATAAAAACTAAACTAAAACTAACAAAACCATTAATGAAACTAATTAAAACTAAACTGAAATTATAGGAAATTTGAAAACTATATTAAAATAAAAACTAATTTAAAAATTCAAAACTATAATATCCTTGGTCCAAATTCCTCTTTTCAGATGAAAGTAAATTTTGCATTTCATTTGGAAATCAAGGTCCCAGAGTCTGGAGGAAGTGTGGAGAGGCACAGAATCCACGTTGCTTGAAGTCCAGTGTGAAGTTTCCACAGTCAGTGATGATTTGGGCTGCCATGTCATCTGCTGGTGTTGGTCCACTGTGTTTTCTGAAGTCCACAGTCAATGCAGCCATCTACCAGGAGATTTTAGAGCACTTCATGCTTCCTTCTGCTGACAAGCTTTATGGAGATGCTGATTTCATTTTCCAGCAGGACTTGGCACCTGCCCACACTGCCAAAGGTGCCAAAAGCTGGTTCAATGACCATGGTGTTACTGTGCTTGATTGGCCAGCAAACTCACCTGACCTGAACCCCATAGAGAATCTATGGGGTATTGTCAAGAGGAAGATGAGAGACACCAGACCAGTGTTAATTTAGCTAACGAAGACGAAAAATAATCGTCAACAAACCTTTTCTCTGTGACTAAGACGAGACGTTGACGAGCTAAAACTAATATCTGATGATAAAAACTATGACGAAATGTATGCCGCGTCTTCGTTAACAAGACGAGACGGGACTAAAATGTTATTTGAGGACTATCGGACATTCAAAATACATCCTATAGGCTAAGTTAACTGCCTTGTCCTTCAAATTGTGCGTCGCTGTCATTGGATTGCAATCAGATGAGGGGAGTTCGCATATCTAGTCTCAGTTTGGCAGCCGCAGCGGACAGAAAGGCTACCAAAACGCGAACTAGCGATCTGAAACAATGGCCTCAGCACCCGAAGGGTTAGGGACATGGTGACCAGACATCCCGTTTTTCCCAGGAGTCACAATTCGTTGTCGAATAACTTAAAGTTTATGAAGGCGGGATAGGCGGAATCGCGCTGATAGAACTGCTCTCTCTCTCTCGCGCGCACGCTCCACTTCTTCAGTTCTCATACTGCGCGCGATCAGTTCTCAGTGCTCAAATACACACACAGCAGTCCAAATGTCTGTAGAGTATCTCATGTAAATACAGTCGGTTATGGCTTAAATGAGCGTATAACAGGTGGGTGAAAACTCAATGCGTGCCATTATTACATGCATACCTTCCATCTTAAAGGGACAGCGTTCCTAAATAAATACCTATCTGTGTCATCAATGTTAACCAATAAAAGATGTTAAATAAATGTATACTTGTTAAGTAAACCTACTGTATCTGAAAAATTAGTTTAATTTGTATTTCTACCAAAAAATGAAAATTAATTCCAGTTTTTACAAATTCAATCCTTGATTCAAATTTCTCATATACTTAATTGATTTGGTCTAAAGAGAGAAGAATTAATGACTATTTTTGTTTGAATACTACATATAAAATAGCTACCGAAATAAATGTTGGTAACTGCAGTTTGACTAAAAGTTATGACTAAAAGTTGACAAAGAATGCAATGACTTTTCGTAGACTAAAACTAGACTAAAACTATGAAAGACTCAAATGACTAAAATGTGACTAAGACTATTAAGCATTTTCGTCTCAAGATAAAGACTAAGACTAAATCAAAAATGCCTGCCAAAATTAACACTGCACCAGACCCAACAATGCAGATGACCTGAAGGCCGCTATCAAAGCAACCTGGGCTTCCATACCACCTCAGCAGTGCCACAAACTGATCACCTCCATGCCACGCCGAATTGAGGCAGTAATTAAAGCAAAAGGAGCCCCTACCAAATATTGAGTACATATACAGTAAATGAACATACTTTCCAGAAGGCCAATAATTCACTAAAAATGTTTTTTTATTGGTCTTATGAAGTATTCTAATTTGTTGAGATAGTGAATTGGTGGTTTTTTGTTAAATGTTAGCCTAAATCATCACAATTGATTTAATACACGAGTTTCACAATTTGAGTTGAATTACTGAAATAAATGAACTTTTCCACGACATTCTAATTTATTGAGATGCACCTGTATATTATAAATGATACATTAACAAATGTTAATGTACAAAAAATAATGTATTCACAAACATTAAAATCAATGTTCAAGTCATTAAAAAAAAAAAAAAATCCTGAAATTGCAGGCTATTATTTATGTCCTGATGGAAAATAGCAATAAATTAATATTCTAATGCCACTTTATGGTCTTTTTAAATTAAGTTCCATTAAATTCCATTTTATGCAGTAATATTTTGGGTCACTGTGAACAGCAATCCATTGAAAATATAAGCAGAAGTATAAAGGAAACGCTGTTATGACAGCATCTTTACATCCATGTTGACCTCTCCCAGCACCCATACCGTAAATGCAAGATTAGATGTGCAAGTTAAAAAAAAGGCGTGACCGTGTATTTTCAAGATACGGCTGGCTTGACCTCAGTGTATCACTGGGGGTAACCACATTGACTTCTTAATGCCATACAAAACCCCTGCAAGATGAACCAAATATATATATATTTTTTTTTTTTCATAAGCCCTTTTTTCCAGGATTCAGTAGTTCACTAGCAGTGCTGCTAAGCTGAGGCAAGTATCCTTTTCTTATTCAGAAAAAAAGGAAGTATTCTAAGACTTTTGACTAGTAGTGTAAATGCATGAAAAGATGAATGCTGAGAATTATCTGTGTATGTCCTTCAGTTAACAGCTACATACGTTTGCTCTTATCCTCTGAGATAACTTTCCATGCCATCTGAAGGAGAATGTATGATATGTTGTAGTCATTTCAGAATGAGTTAATTGCTTTGAATAGAACATTTCTGCAGAATTACTATAATCCCCCTAGACTTAAACACTTCCTTCCTTGCGATAATTTTCTCCTATCTCACACTCCCTCATGGGTAAATCCACTGGATAGTATCAGTAAGATATCTCCTCCTCGAAAATGTTTTTTTTTTTTTTTTTTGTATGGTTGTCAACACTTGGTAGCTCTACAAATAAAAGAAAATTAACTGGATTGATATATGTTAGTGTGAAAAAAAAGTCACTCTCGGGATGTTTGGGGTCCTGGAGACCCCACATTGAAATGAATGGGGAAACGATAAAATCAATACATTTTCTTTTTAATTTGTCAAATAAAACCACTAAATCCACCACAATGCAGACCACAAAGTACACGAAAATGAAGTGGCAACCCTTCCACACGTTCACAATGCAGAACGATTATGCTCGCACACACACCCCAAAAATCACCCATAGACATCAATGGGAGACTTTACAAATATTGATTTTTGTTACATAATTTGTCAAAAATGTCAGTTACAATGCAGAGAACACACAAAACTGAAGGGGTGACACCACAGCACATCCACGATGGAGGAAAAACAAACACAACCACATACAGGTTTGACTGTAATCATATGTCATAATTGCAAAAAAAGAAAAAGAAAATGAAAAAAAGAGGATATTTCAGTACAAAAAAAGCTAAACTTTGACAAAGAGTCATTTTATATTATTACAATAATTTGATAGCAATCTTTCCTTTGAAAGCCACGTTTCTAGCATTTGTAAAACTACATTTTTCCATCTCAAAAATATATCTAAATCGCGACCTATACTCTCAATGTCAAATGCAGAAATGTTAATTCATGCATTCATGACCTCAAGGTTAGATTATTGTAATGCTTTATTGGGTGGTTGTTCTGCACGCTTAATAAACAAACTCCAGCTGGTCCAAAATGCAGCAGCTAGAGTGAGAAGGTTCTGGCTGCAGACATGCACTTGCATTTTCAGACTTGCACTCTCAGACACCCGCACTTCCGCAAGTGACGTCACTTGCAGTCTTTTTTTATTTTATTTAATAATTATTTTTTAAATCCGTTAAAGGATTTTTAGGCTGGATTAAATAGGTCAACCAGAACCAGGAACACTTCCTATAACACCCGATGTACTTGTTACATCATAAGAAGAATGGCATCTACGTTAATATTAGTCTGTTTCTTTCTTATTCTGAGGTCACCGTAGCCACCAGATCCAGTCTGTATCCAGATCAGATGAAAAGTGAAAGTGACGTGACATATGACCAAGTATGGTGACCCATACTCGGAATTTGTGCTCTGCATTTAACCCATCCAAAGTGTACACACACAGCAGTGAACACACACACACCGTGAACACACACCCGGAGCAGTGGGCAGCCATTTATGCTGCGGCGCCCAGTGAGCAGTTGGGGGTTCGGTGCCTTGCTCAAGGGCACCTCAGTCGTGGTATTGAGGGTGGAGAGAGCGCTGTACATTCACTCCCCCACCTACAATTCCTACCGGACCTGAGACTCGAACTCGCAACCTTTCGATTACGAGTCCGACTCTCTAACCATTAGGCCACGACTTCCCCACCAGATGCAGATGGTCACTGCAGTTACCTGGATCCAGTCCGTATCCATCCCAGATGGTGGATCAGCACCTAGAGATGACCTCTGCAGCCCTGAATGTCAGCGGAGACCAGAACAACTAGATGAGCCCCAGAGACAGATCCCCAGTGAAGACCTTGTCTCCTAGACGGCCATCGGGACAAGACTGATGCCGTTAAAATTAATTTGCGTTAACGCGTTTTATATATGTAGATATATATATTTTATACCTCATATATGTATATATGTCAGCTATTCCCACAGTAAATGGGGAGCCGCTCAACAATAGACCATAGTCTAAGTACTGAGCTAGAGTCCAGTTAAAATCACCCCCGGGCATCAGCCAGCTAAATGTAGAGTCGAAGCCACTCCAAAAACAGTCCATGAGTTGATGATCCGTCCAGGTTGAAAGATGGCTATATTGCAGGAATTCTTCCACATAGGTTTCCATTGCCCGGCCATCTTGAAAAATGGAACACAATGTCTTTTCCACTGATTCCATCAGGATTAAACTTTAAGTCTTTTGGTCTGGTCTTCTGTCAGGATACAGACCAAAGAGGGCACAGGTAAGTAAAGTTCAACAGGTTTATGTACACGGGGCTGTCAAGCGGCAGTAATACGGAAAATCAAGTAAGTTCATATATCACATATCATCATAAACAAAAATAGGAGAACTAAACAGTCTTTTCTGTGTATCCAGGTTTCCAGGACAAAAGAAATTACAGAGGACAACTGGCAGTCAAACAGCGGAGTAGGTAGAGTCAAGTTTGAAAGTTCTGTGCACTTATCTTGATGTAGCAATGTTTCTTTTCCCCCTTAGCAGGTTGGCAGGCTGAAGAGGGGGTATCAGGATTTGAGAATGCAAGTAGTGTCAGGTATGGGTAGACCTTGACAAGACCAGACAATGAGGGTGTGAAAAGTGGCTGCACCCGAAATCTTAGGCAGCTGACTTGCTGCCTCGCTGCCTTATGAGGCAATGACTTTGCAGGCAGCGTTTTTGCATGAAGGCACCTCACGAAACTGATTTCGGACAGGCTTCTGAGGCAGCGTAATGGTTTAATGATCTAAAACAAAATAGAATGAGTTTTACTGATAACTAAAAAAATATTTGATTACTATAATACTAATTTCAAGCTAGAAATAACATCAAAAGTGCAAAAAGTTAATCAGAAATATACATAACCACCAGACGCAACTTTCAGACACCATTTTTATTTTTTAGCTCAACCGTCACGGAATGGAAAGCACAGGATTGTGGGATGTCAAAGGCAGCGAAGGATACATCTATGCTGCCTTCAAAAATCGATCAGATTAAGGTATCTCATGAGACAGGAAGTGAAGCTAACTTTGGATTCAGATGTGCCTTGATGCCTTCCTGCCTTGGAATGTGTCCTCCGAAGGCAGCATTTTTCAGTTTTTGGATGCAGCCAGTGACTGCTTAAATAGGGTAGCTAATGAGGTGGGGACAGGTGCTTTGATTGGGGACTGGGTGCAGGTGTGAGTCAAGCGGGATTCTGGGAAATGGAGTCCTAAGTACTGATAGTGGCTGTTACTGGGCTGGTGAGTGGGGATTGTGACATTACTGCCTCATCCTCGAAGGCGTGACCTCACGCCATGATGGTACTTCAGGTGGAGACAGGGGAACCAGGGCGGAGCAGATGGAGGGATAATCTAGAGAGGAGACAATAGGGTCCAGGGCAGGGTAGATGGAGGGAGGATCCAGGGCGAAGACAGGAGGAATATCCTGACCACTGGAGCAGGAGGTCTCCCCGGCGGAGCCGATGACCACCAGAGCACTGGAGTCGGAGATCTCCATGGCTGAGCAGATGACCACCAGAGTACTGGCACAGAGGGTCTCCGCGCCCAGACACCAGACCACCAGAGCAGCTTTGGGAAGGCTGAGAGTGCAGACACAAAGAGGGTAGTAAAGGTTTCAGGGTAGGAGGAGATTGAGAACTGGACCAGTGCACAGTCTTCCTGGCCATGATGGGCGAACTAGATCCACGTGTCCAGGGATCGAAACTCCTTATCCGTCGCATGAATGGCCCTTCTGACCTCTCTAAGGGAATTGAATCCATCAGAGTATGGGACAACACACCTGGATGTGATGAGTGTACTGAATTTATTAATGAAGGGAACAGCACTCCTGGCTTTGTCCCAGGAGCTGAATCTATCAGCAAAGGGAACGGCACTCTCAGCAGTGACAGGGGAGCTGAATCTAGCAGCAAAGGGAACGGCTCTCCTGGCTGTGACGAGGGGACTTAATACGACTGAGGAAGGAAAGGCTCTCCTGGCCGTGACGAGGGAATTGGATCCGACAGAAGATAGTACGGCACTCAAGGGGACTAGATTCGCTGGAACAGGGAATGGCACTCCTAGCCGTGACGAAGGACCTGGATTCACTGGAACAGGGAATGGCACTCCTGGTCGTGACAAGGGAACTAGATTCACTAGAGCAGGGAATGGCACTCCAGACTGTGATAACAGACTTACGGTGTGTTCCAAACAGGATATATCACCCTCCGAAGGGCACTTCGGAGTGAAAACAATCATGGCCGCCATATTGAACGGTCGTTCCAAACCGAAGTGCTCAAAACAAGCCACTTCAAAGGGCCCTTCGGAATGAAGGATTTCGAAGGGTACAACTGATGGACACTTCGGGCTCTCATGATCCTTTGCGCAGATTCTTTGCATGATGACGGCGCCTCCGTGTGGGCACGGGATGATGACGCAGAAGGGCACTTCAAGAAACAGTTGTTTGATCCCCTACACCCTTCAACCCTTCGAAGCTCTCACTCCGGAGGGTAAACCCTTTTAAGGGATTTGGGCATAGGGATGAGCCCTTCCGAATGGAACGCAGGGTCAGACTTCTTAGAGAGGGGAAGTGAAGTTAGTCCCAAGGTTATTTTCGTAAGCGAAAACTAAAACTAAGACCAAAACTGGTCAAAAGATTGGTCAAAAAACATTTTTGTAAACTGATATAAAATAAAAAAAATCGAAATAAATGAAAAACTAAAACGAAACGAAATGAAACTAACAACAGTTATTGCAAAACTAACTGAAATAAAATAATAATTCTCAAAAATAAATAGTTTTTGTAATCATTACATTCTCACCCCAAAATATATATGAGCTGTGTGTCGGTTTAGGGAAATACCCGTGAATGGCGCATCATGCACGTGAGGTTATCTGCATAGGTGGAAATCCCGGGGGGGGGGGGGGGACAAGACCCCCCTGAAACGAAATGAAACTAACAACAGTTATTGCAAAACTAACTGAAATAAAATAATAATTCTCAAAAATAAATAGTTTTTGTAATCATTACATTCTCACCCCAAAATATATATGAGCTGTGTGTCGGTTTAGGGAAATACCCGTGAATGGCGCATCATGCACGTGAGGTTAAACGGGGCAAAAATGCGTTTTAAGTTTAAAAACATTTTGAATCTCCCCCTCCCTTGCCTTACAGTGCTTTGGTCCAAATGCTTTCCTCTTTTATATCACACACACAAGTCCGGTGAGAGAGAGAATAAGTCTCAGTAGTTGTGGAACTCCAGTAAGTAAGGCTGTCAATTGGCAATTTTATTCACTTAAACATCGGATGAAGTGATTATTTTCTCTTTGCGAGAGCAGCGTGTTTCTGGGAGCACGTGTCCGGTTTTGTGCGAGAGCAAAAAAAATCTGCGTGCTAGGGAAGAGATTCCCACTCGCGCATTATTTTAAGGCAGGGGCTATTTGCACAAATAGCTACTCTATTTACACTATGTTAAAATAGCAGTCTTTTCTGCTATTTATACTACTTATTGCAAATAGTGGCAATTATCTGCACCTCAGTATTGTAGTACATTATAAAACAGTATGCAATAATAAGTTATTGAGTGTAAATTTTAATATTAATTCCAATTATTAAATGGATGACACCTTAATGGGACAATAAAGCCCTCCCTACACCTACCCTAACCCTACCCGTTACTTTATTTTCAACTTTTTGATTATTTCCTTCTTTTTAATGGAAAATAAATGCTTTTCTGATGTGATGTGAAATTTGAAAAGGGAGAAAAAAAGTCCGCCAAAAGGCAGATTCGAACCGGTGTCGTTCGCGTCAAAAGGAGTATGACGCACATTTTACCATCTGCACCACTAGAGCTAACAGCTGTCAACAGCTTTTGTAATTCTGACTAGCTTAAGCACACAAATGTTCATAATCTACACGCTTAATTCTTCATAAATGAAAAGAACATATTTAGATATGCCTTTACTGTTAAAGGGGTCATATAATGCTACATGCACTTTTACAAGTTGTTTGAACTAAAATGTGTGTTGGCAGTGTGTGTACACAACCACCCTATAATGCTAAAAATCCACCCAGTGTTTTTTTTGTAATCTCGTTAAATGTTTTCCCCTTTCTCAAATCGAGCCGTCTGTCGTGTGACGTCACATGGACGGAGGCCCCTCCCACTATTTTTGATTGACAGGAGTATGACGCACATTTTACCATCTGCGCCACTAGAGCTAACAGCTGCCAACAGCTTTTGTAATTCTGACTAGCTTAAGCACACAAATGTTCATAAACTACACGCTTAATTCTTCATAAATGAAAAGAACATATTTAGATATGCCTTTAGTGTTAAAGGGGTCATATAATGCTACATGCACTTTTACAAGTTGTTTGAACTGAAATGTGTGTTGGCAGTGTGTGTACACAACCACCCTATAATGATAAAAATCCACCCAGTGTTTTTTTTGTAATCTCGTTAAATGTTTTCCCCTTTCTCAAATCGAGCCGTCTGTCATGTGACGTCACACGGACGGAGGCCCCTCCCACTATTTTTGATTGACAGCAGTGTTTTAGCACAGACTGCACTGGTGTCTTACCTCAGACCCGCCCTGAGTGAGCTGTCATCAGTTGTTTCACCGCCGGAGCAGATGTATACAAGAATGTCTCCTAAGCGATTGAGGTGTTTTGTTGTTGGATGTAATAATGAACATATCAGTCGTCATTTACTCCCGTCATCTGAGCAGCTGAAGAGGATTATGTTTGTTTTTGAAGGGAATGTGCCCTCGATCTACCTAAATGCGTCTATGTTCGCGCGAATCATTCGTGATCCAGCGTCACCTCCAGAAGAAGTGAGTACAAGGTTTTTTAATGAATCTTTGCAAATCGCCTTTCCTAATAATGTGCTAATTAGCAAGTTTCATGATGAATGCGGCTAAAGTAAACAATCCCTCAGAGAGCCGCTCGGAAGAGAGGGGCGGAGTCAGCAGAGCTCATTAACATTTAAAGGAGAATGACGCAATACCGCTTGCTCTGACAAGAGCTGTTTTTGACAGGGTGAAAAGGTGTTTTTTACACTACCAATGAGAAATTTTAACCAAACTATGTTACAGACTTTTCATTAAGACCCTAAATAATAATGTTAACTTGTGGAAAATGGGCATTATATGACCCCTTTAAGTGCCATTGTCTCTCCTTAAACTCTGCAGTCTATAGGCTATGTGGCCGTTAGTCCTTTACAGAAGCATTAAAAATAAATCTTAAAAATAAAATGATATATATGTAACCCAGGTTACTAGTACAACCCCAAATCAGAAAAAGTTGGGACAGTATGGAAAACGCAAATAAAAAAAGAAAGTAGTGATTTCCAAATTTACTTTGACTTGTATTTCATTGCAGACAATATGAACACAAAATATTTCATGTTTTGTCTGGTCAACTTCATGTCATTTGTAAATATACATCCTTTCCTGTCATTCAGACCTGCAACACATTCCAAAAAAAGTTGGGACAGTAAAGCATTTACCACTTTGTAATGTTGCCATTCCTTTTCACAACACTTAAAAGACGTTTAGGGACTGAAGACACCAAGTGATGAAGTGTTTCAGGTGTAATTTTGTCCCATTCTTCCTGCAAACAAGTCTTAAGGTGGGCAACAGTACGGGGTCTTCGTTGTCGCATTTTGCGCTTCAAAATGCGCCACACATTCTCTATTGGAGATAGGTCGGGACTGCAGGCAGGCCAGTCAAGTACCCGTACCCTCTTCCTCCGCAGCCAGGACTTTGTAATGTGTGCAGAATGTGGTTTTGCATTGTCTTGTTGAAATATGCATGGACGTCCCTGGAAAAGATGTCTTCTTGAAGGCAGCATATTGTGCTCCAAAATCTCTATGTACTTTTCAGCATTAATGGTGCCATCACAGAAGTGCAAGTTACCTTTGCCAAGGGCACTGACACAACCCCATACCATGACAGACCCTGGCTTTTGGACTTGTTGCTGGTAACAGTCTGGATGATCCTTTTCTTCTTTGGTACGGAGCACACGGTGTCCATTCCTCCCAAAAAATACCTGAAATACTGATTCATCTGACCACAGTACACGTTTCCACTGTGTGATGGTCCATCCCAGATGCCTCCGAGCCCAGAGAAGTCGACGGCGCTTCTGGACACTGTTAACATAGGGCTTCCTTTTGGCACAGTACAGTTTTAACTGGCATTTGTGGATGTAACTACGTATTGTGGTACTTGACAAAGGTTTGCCAAAGTAGTCCTGAGCCCATGTGGTGATATCGCTTATAGATGAATGACGATTCTTGATGCAGTGCCGCCTGAGGGATCGGAGATCACGGTTGTTCAGTTTAGGCTTGCGCCCTTGTCCTTTACGCACTGAAATTCCTCCAGATTCCTTGAATCTTTTAATTATGTTATGCACTGTTGAAGGTGAAATATCCAAATCTCTTCCTATCTTTCTTTGAGGAACATTGTTTTTAAACATTTCAATAATTTTCTCACGTATTTGTTGGCAAACTGGCGATCCTCGGCCCATCTTTGCTCCTAAAGGACTAGACCTTTCTTGGATGCTGCTTTTGTACCAAATCATAATTACAATCACCTGTTGACATCAACTGTTTCAAAACACATCATTATTTAACCAATTTACCTCATTACTAGCCCTAAATTGCTCCTGTCCCAACTTTTTTTGGAATGTGTTGCAGGTCTGAATGACAGGAAAGGATGTATATTTACAAATGACATGAAGTTGACCAGACAAAACATGAAATATTTTGTGTTCATATTGTCTGCAATGAAATACAAGTCAAAGTAAATTTAGAAATCACTACTTTCTTTTTTTATTTGCGTTTTCCATACTGTCCCAACTTTTTCTGATTTGGGGTTGTAGATAGAAAACAGATAACATCAAATTAAATAACAGATTATATGTATTAAAGGCACTGAAAACGTAAATATGACTCTGAACAAATGAATTAATAATGTGAAAATATGTAAAAATCTAAAATATCAAAGTTTATAAATGTGACCAATAGCGTAATCTCTCAATTGGTAAATTCACCAATGAGATCGCGGTTAAATGACGTCACTTGACGTCCGCCATCGCGGCACTTTTAGAGAGCAGAGAGTTCGAGATCTTTCTTTTCCTCGTGAGCTTCTGATGCGAGCTGACGCTAGATACTGCTTCGGAAGATTCGACGCACCAAAATAAAAGAGAGATGAAGTAAGTGTTGTTTAAAATGTCATTAAATTGTTTATATGATGATGATGATATATACTGTATATGAAAAAATATTAGCGGCTAAAACAAGCAGAGGTGATATGATAGTTCACATTGTGTGCTATTCCGATATTAATGACGCAATCTAAGCTTTAGCATAAAGCTAATATAACATGTGGTGCATGTATCTCTAACCAAAGGGTCAGAGAAGCTGAATGCAATTGAGAGTGACGTCTGAAGCAGGTTTCATCTGCAAATGTCCTGGTTCATTTGATGTAAATGTATATGAGTTCCTTGGTGAGTTAATGTTTTTTTTTTTTCTTTATTGATTGTTATTTCAATACTGTCCAAATTAATTGTGTTTTATCAAATGGTGCAGTATTAATGACAAATATGCCTTAATGTGTGAAATGTGAGCAAAAAATGCTGTTGTTTATGAGAATTATAAATGTGCAATTGTATGACAAAAAAAGAAAAGATATACAAGAGAGTACACAACAATTAGGAAGAATTTATTTATTGTTAAAGAGAAATAATACATAGAAAGACAGTTTATCACAGAGAGTATGTAAATAAATGTTAATTGATGTGTATTTGGGAGGGATCACGTGACCCTTCAACAGCGATGCACGCTTAGTCTTTTGCTCTGCTCACTTTGCCACATAGTGTATAATCCTGTCAGTAAATTTTAAACCACACTGCATTGGACCCATCATGAGTGCTTCGGCAGACAAAGGCGATCGGAAAAGAGAGATTGAGCAATCGCCAATGAAGAAAAAATTCAAAGATTCCACCTTCTCCAGAGAGGACCTCGACGATGCTATTGCTAACAGCATTAAGCTAACACTTAAAGAGCAGCAAAGCACTTTGAATTCGGTTGTGACTTCGGCAGTAAGAGATGTGGTGGACTCTGTGCTGATTCCAGCATTGTGCAAACTGCGTGAGGACATACAAGCGACCAACAAGTCTGTTAAAGAGCTAAGAGAGGAGCTTGAGGCGACAGCTATCGCGGCGAAACAGACACGTGACCGGGTTGATTCTGTTCAGGCAGCTGCACGTGAGGATAGGAGGACAGTCACGGACTTAAGAAATCAGCTGGAGCGACTCACCGAGAAGATGACGGATATGGAGGATAGGAGCAGAAGAAATAACGTATGGCTGGTGGGGTTGAGGGGGTGGAGGGCTCCAACACAGCTGGTTTCCTCAAAGTTAATCTTTCCAAGTGGATTCCTTCGTTGAAAGGCAGTGACATTGAAATTGACCGGGCACATCGCGTGTATGATGGAGGGAGGGGCTCCGATCGGCCGCGCAATCTCATCTTCCGTGTACTAAGATGGCATGACAGATCAGAGATCCTGAAAGGTGCTCGGCAGGCTTATCCGGTGAAATGCGCACAGGACAATGTCACACTACTATTTTTTCCTGACTTTAGTCCAGCCACAACAGTCAGGAGAAAGGCCTTTAATCCGGTTTTGAAGAAGATGACTTCACTTGGTCTCCAGCCCTTCCTCATCTATCCGGTGGTAATTAAGCTATGGCACAAAGGGGAGCAGAAAAGTTTCAACTCTCCTCAGAAAGCGGAGGATTTTATCAGCTCCCTGTCTCAGCAGAAGACGTATGCCACGGCTCTACAGGAAGGCAAAGGGGAAATAGCGGCCACTATCTCTCCGGCCCGGCGGGAGGGGCTTGATGGCCGGGATGGAGGCGGTCCTAGCTGCCCAGGGGGGGATGGTGGCAGGATGGACATGGACACTTGCTAGACCTGTTTTCTGCTTTTTTTCTCCCCTCTCTCCTACTGGGATATTGTCCCTATATATCCGGTACAACGATCTCGTTGCTGGTAGGACTGACACTCCTTATTTATTTATTTTTTTTGGAGGGGACTAATAGAGAGTAGGTTTAATTAAAAAAAAAAAATTTTTTGCTGTGTGAGCCTTTCGGGAGACATGTCTTGTGCTGGAGTGGATCGGTCACGAACCATCACTATTTTTTGTTGCTCAGTCAGACCTATGTTCTCGGTAATGTGCGGTCTGAATTGTTCCTTGCTTATGGTTGTCGGTTGTTCATGTTTTTATGTTGTTTTTATTTTTATTTTTTACAACAGACATTTATACTTTTATTTATTTTACCTTATTTCTAAAGGGATTTTTCATCTAGGAGGTTTGGTATCTAAAATGCACATCAGCGTTTACATGCTATTTACAGAATGGAGATGCTTCTGTTTTTTTTTCATTTATTGAATACAATCTTGGGATTACGAATATTCAATGCATACTCTAAATATTTTATCACTGAATGTGAATGGTTTAAATTCTGCTGTTAAACGAACCCGTGTGTTAGAATATTTACACCGTAAATCTATTTCCTGTGCCCTAACTCAAGACACATTTAAAACAATCTGACGTGGCACGTTTCCAGAATAAGTATTATAAATTAGCAGCTTTTTCCAGCGCTCAAAATAAAACTAAGGGGGTGCTTATCCTTGTTAACCGGAAGTTAAATTTAATGATTGAACACCTTGGTAGTGATGAGAAGGGTAGATTTGTTTTTATCCGATGCAAGATATATAATAATAGGTTAGCATTGGTCTCTATTTATGGTCCGAATGAGACAGACAGTGCATTCCTTACACAGATTTCCAAAACTCTACTTGAGGAGATTGATTGCCCTCTAGTGGTGGGTGGTGATTTTAATGCTGTCATAAATCCTGCTTTAGATAAATCTCAATCTGATACAACAGCCAATCCATCCTCTAAATTGCTGAATAAATTTATCACTGAGCTTAACTTAATCGATCTTTGGAGAATTCAGAATACTAAAGCTAAGGACTTCACTTTTTTTTTCTTATAGACACAAGACTTTCTCTAGGATAGACTACATATTTCTCAGCCCATCTTTAATTTAGTCTAATTCCTCCATCTCTATATTACCAATTTTATTATCTGATCATTCTGCTGTGTTGTGCAGTGTTCCTCTTTCCGATGTGAAAGCCAAGTCCCCTAGATGGCGCTTTAACATATCATTATTAAGTAATCAGACTTTCATTACTTCTCTAAAAGAATATATTAAGGAATTTCTTGAAATTAATATGCCCTCTGATGTGGATGCTCAAATACTGTGGGAAACGAATAAGTGTGCTATACGAGGTTTCTGTATATCTTTCTTTTCTACTCTTGCCAAAGCGAAAACTCACCAGTTTACACAATTGGAAAATAAAATCCAATCATTACAAAATCTACAAAAACAACATTTTATTGAGCAACAGGCTACACAGCTGTCCTCTTTAAAAGAAGAATATGATTTACTTTCACACTCAAAGGCGGAATTTATTTTACATAGGACTAGGCAAAAATATTATTTCGAATCAGAGAGACCTAGTCATTTATTGGCCCTTAGGTTGAAAGAATGCGAGTCTAAGGCATATATTAGTGCAATAAAATCATCGGATGATCAGGTCACCATGAATCCTGTGGCAATTAATGACATATTTAAAGGTTTTTACACAAATCTGTATAAAGCCGAAACAGATTTTGATGAACCAATTTGTAAGCAGTATTTAGATAAATTGGAACTGCCTCGGATCTCACAGATAGATAAAGAATCTTTGGAGGCCCCATTAAGTTTGGTGGAACTCCACGTCTCTCTAAAAAGCTTTCAAAAGGGCAAATCGCTGGGTCTAGATGGTCTCCCCCCTGAATTATATTTAGAAATTTGGGATTTGGTAGGGATACTTATGCTTAACTCATTTAATTTTGCATTTGAACATGGGGTATTTCATAGAGATAAAAAAAACATCACTGATTTCATTACTTCTTAAAAAAGGGAAAGATCCATTAGATTGTTCCAGCTACAGACCGATTTCGCTTATCCCATGTGATCTAAAAAGTGCTAAAGTTTTTGCTTCTCATATGGAGAAGGTAATTCATAGTCTGATCAAGGAGGACCAAACTGGTTTCATCAAGGGGCGCAATGCATCTGACAATATGCGTCGACTCCTTCATATTCTTGACTTTGCGGACTCCCACCCAACCCCTTGTGCGGTCTTTTCACTTGATGCAGAAAAAGCCTTTGACAGGCTAGAGTGGAATTATATGTGGGCAGTTCTGCAATGTTTCAGCTTCGGTGAACACTTCATTTCTATGATTAAGACATTATACCACTCACCTGCAGCATCAGTCATAACTGGTAATATTATTTCCTCCTCATTCCCTTTACAGCGGGGAACGAGGCAGGGGTGTCCGCTTTCCCCCTTATTGTTTTGTCTATCTCTTGAACCCTTAGCACAAGCCATCAGGAAATCTGAAGTATCGATTAAGATTCATGATCATAATCATAGTATTTTGTTATACGCTGATGATATTATTCTATATTTAGACCACTTTGATGTTTCAATCTCTAGTATAATTAAGGAATTTGATAATTTTAGTAGCCTATCAGGATATAAAATAAATTGGAGCAAATCTGCTTTAATGCCAATTAACAATGTTAAGGTTAATTCTTCTATTCCCTCATTTATCCCTATTAAGGAATCTTTCATCTATTTGGGCATTACCATATATAAAAACATTCATAAGATTGCCAGAGACAATTTTAATAACATTTTAGTTAAGGTCAAAAATGACATTCAAAGATGGAAGAATCTTAAAGTCTCTCTCCAAGGAAGGATCTCCACTGTTAAGATGAATTTGTTATCTCGATTAATTTTTTTTCTTCTCTATGCTACCACTTTCTCCCCCTCCAGGTTACTTTAAGGAGATCAACTCCATAATTTCTAAGTTTATCTGGAATGATAAATGTCCCAGAATTAAACTTACCACATTACAACATCCTAATAGCGCAGGAGGACTGGCTGTACAAATTTTGAATTATATTATTGGTCGTTCCAGCTTAAGGCTCTTCATAATTGGGTTGATCCTCAATCTACAGTTTCATGGAGGGTGATTGAAGCTGACAAGGTTAAACCAAATAGACTTCAAGATATTGTATTTACTGGCACAGGAAAAAAAGGGGATAATTATAATTTTGGTCCGGTTGTGGCTAACTCTATTAAAATCTGGAAAACGGTTGAACGTCGGATAGGTGGACCCTTCAAATTTTGTAACAGTACTCCTTTATGGCACAATTCTAATTTTGTATGCGGAAATCGTCCATTAGTCCAACCCTCTTGGTCTTCTTTAGGTGTAAACACGTGCGGTGATATATATGATAACCAGGGCCTCTGTTCATTTCAGACATTAAGAACCAAATTTTGTCTACCAGCATCCGCATATTTTGTCTTTCTTCAATTACGTTCTGCTCTCAAAGCGTATGGCATTCCGTGGGCATCTTCTATTTCCTCTCATCCTATGCGGGACTGGATTACACCATCTGCTGGTCGGCCATCTGTTTCCTTAATATATAATAAAATTATTGATTGCTTTACAAAACCTCTTTCTATTAAAACTATTTGGAATAGGGAATTATCTGACCTTAATTTATCTGTCGACTGGGAGAGAGTGTGGTCTAATCTCATCTTAACATCTAAAAATCTGGCTCATCGTCTTATTCACTTCAAAGTCATTCATAGAGCATACATAACTCCTTACAAAAGATTTAAAATAAAACTACAGTCAAATTTGAACTGCCATATATGTAACACTACATCATCAGGCACTTTTCTGCATATGTTTTGGGAATGTCCTGTCGTCATCAGTTTATGGACACATGTAAACCTGGTTTTGTCATCATTACTGCGAATTGATTGGTCTGTTAACCCAAGTTTGTGTCTTCTTAATGATGATTCTGGTCTCTGTATTAATTCAATGCAAAAGAGAATGTTGTTTGCTGGTTTTACAGCTGCGAAGAAGACAATAATCCAGAACTGGTTTACACCACACATGTGTAGAAAAACATATTGGATCCGTAGCCTCCTGCAAATAGTGACTTGTGAATGTGCAACGGCACGAGTCGGTGGGGCTAGGCCTTCGACCATTGACGCTTGGCAGTGTTTTTTGTTTGATATACGTGATTATATAAAGGAGTGACTTTTGTGTTTTTATTGTCCTTCCCTCTCTCCCTCCCTTTTGACTGGACTTTGAGATGTTGAGTATGTGTCTGTTGTTTTGTTTTGTTATATTTTGAATGCTGTGTTGTGTTATGTGTGAAAAAATAAAAAAAATATTAACTCCTGGAGCAGACTGGGCAAAGTACAGCATACGTGTCATAGGAAATGCAGGTAACTTGAACCATATGGTTTAAAATTTTCCAAATGGTAGTCTTGTGTTCCTAAATGTATTTGTTTTATGTTTGTTTTTTTACAGACACATATGCTGCAGCAAGAGCTAAACTTAGCAGGGCAGAGGATACCTCAGATTTACAAACTGACTCTGAAGTGCCATTGAAGCTCAAAAGATTGTAAGTTAAAACTCGTTTTCTCTTTAAGTGATGCTAGTTGGGGTTAGGAGCTATACTGTACCAAAAACACATTATTTTGCTTAAACTTAAATATATATGGCTGTGGGTGACACCAACATTTTAGATAACAGTAAAATTTCACAATTCTCAATTTTTTATACCAAAAAAATAATAATAATACTAGACTGACTAATTTAAAATTCATACATTATAAAGACAAGTGAACAGTAAGTAATAAAATATGAACAGCACAAATAAATACAATAGCACAAAGATACAAGTGAAGTAAAAAGTTTATTCAGGTTGGTATAACGATAATATTCAGGTAAAGTTATCAAATGTAAATTAACACTGTATAGTCTTCACTACATAATTTAAATGCCTATTAATGCTTATTAAAACTACAGAAGTTATTTAGTCAAAACCACTCAGTCACTCAGTTATTTAGTCAAAACCACTCAGTCACTCATTTAGTCAAAACCACTCAGTCACTCAGTTATTTAGTCAAAACCACTCAGTCACTCAGTTATTTAGTCAAAACCACTTAGTCACTCACATTTCACTGCTGGTTATACAATCTCTGTATAGTCGTGTATGATTTTTTATTTTCTCTTTGTCTTGTACTGTTTGATTAAAGGGTTAGTTCACCCAAAAATGAAAATTCTGTCATTAATTACATAGCTGGGGACTACTTTCAGGTGCTGTGTAATATCATTGCGGCTGCTGCACCCATGGTACACCAGCAAAGTTCCTTGATTATTATGCCGGAATGAGAGTATAGTTCCTAGCCATATCGGCCTAGAAAATCACAAATTTTAATTTTCCGTCGGTCTTAGTACACGATGTAACTAAAGAAGAGTCAAGTTTTAAATAGGAAAATTATCAAAACTCTTTGGTCATTTTTGAGCGAGATGCTAATGGTCTAATCCGATTCAATGATCTATGCTATGCTAAGCTAAAAGTGCTACCGCCAGACCCGGAGATCGGCTGAATGGATTCAAAAACGGTAAAACTCAACTGTTTAACTCTAGGGGAGTTGTAAAATGAGCCTATTTCCAAAAAAAGTGGAGTGTTCCTTTAAGGACATTTATTCAAAAGGTTTTTACAGATTTTTCTCTTTCAAATATATTTTTAGGCAAAATAGAATTTTTTTTCTTGCACAAGCGACGAGTCAGCCAGCACTAAGGATGAACTACCACCCACACCTCCCCACCAACTGAAAATTAGAACCCAGATGATCACCACCAAGAGACCGGATGGCCAGACTGAAACTGGAGCTGCCGCTCAGAGAGTCACCGCTACAGGAGCTGCCGCTACAGGACCTGATGCTACAGGACCTGACGCTCAGAGAGTCACCGCTACAGGAGCTGCAGCTCAGACAGTCACCGCTACAGGAGCTGCCGCTCAGAGAGTCTCCGCTACAGGAGCTGCCACTACAGGACCTGCTGCTCAGAGAGTCACCGCTACAGGACCTGCTGCTCAGAGAGTCACCGCTACAGGACCTGCCGCTCAGAGAGTCACCGCTACAGGAGCTGCCGCTCAAAGATTTGCCACTTCTGATTCTGCTCATCAAACTCTTAACTCTATTAGAGGAAGTGAAGGAGACCCAGAGGGTACATAGCAATATGCTAAATGCTTTGCTCAAGCAACATGATGAGCCTTTCCCAGAGGATCCTGAAGGAATTGTCTTCCCTATAACAACAACTGAAGACTTGGAAGCAATGAATGAAAAGTTGCAGGACCCAAGATTAATGTCCATTGTTGTAAGTTCATGTTCAGAGTTCACGTTGCTTGCTGGTCTTATTTTTGTGTGGTGATCCAGAGCTTGAATTTCAATGTGGGTATTGTGCTTGCGTGCTCACTAAGACATGATTTCTGTTCATATACACCCAAAGCATGTGCACATAAAGCTGCCTCTCAGACAGTGTGCGTCTACTGAATTGAGTTATTTTTAGTGTCACTAATGTTAATCAAACAACATAAGAGAGTTGTGTTGTCAAAGGTACCGACTTCGGTATCAGTTGGTATTGAAATTTTTTAAATGTTACGATACCAGCAATTTCCTGCGAGCATTTTGAGCACTTTTGAGCGGATTCTTAAAACACCTCTGATTGGCCATTGATTGGCCATTGTTTTCATGTGCTCAACAGATATGTCTATGTTTGGGTACAATGATCATTGATTCACGCCCTTCACAAAGCGCTTACACAGACACACATTGGGGCATTTGAAATCCGCATCTATCAGCAGATTTGTCAGCGGATCCCTAATATATCTGCTCATAGACAGATCCTCTGAGATGCGGCTTTCAAATGCTCCCGTGTGTATATCTGTAAGCGCTCAGTGAAGAGGGTGAAGCGATGATTATTGTAGTCAATCACAGACATATCTGTTAAGCGCGTGAACACAAGTGCTGAAAATGCTGGTATCGCCACATTTTGGGTGTTGGAAAGGCGCTATATAAACACAAATTATTATTATTATTATTAAAATTATTACTATTATTTTAAAAATGTCAGCACCGACTGGTACTGAAGTTGGTACTTTTGACAACACTATAAGAATAGAGAGAAAATCTAAAATGAAATTCAGGTTCTGAGATCACTCTGCAGGTGAACTGATTTACGCATGTCATCTACAAATAATTTAGTTTGTGTTTGTACTTAGGTTGCAAAGGTAGCAGATATTGGTGGTTCTTCATTGGATGATGCTACAAGGAGGATGATGAGATTCCTGATTTCAAATGAATTGGCGATCCAGTACAATCTCTTTGGCCATCATGGCAAGAAAAGATTTCGAGATCTTCGCCTTTTTGACGTCATATGTGGTAAATGTGTTTTATTGTTTAACTACTCATACAGATTTATGTGTAAAGAACTTTTCACAATACACACTTACGGATACTACAATTCTCAAAATAATATTGAACCATTCGGTACGACATCCACGTTTAAATAACAATCATAATGCCAGGTTTACATTACTCCGTTTGCAGTGTGTATGCAGTGCATATTTTTTTCTGCGCTCATGTTAACGGATTAAAGCATTCATACTGTACATGGTTGTGGTCTGTCAGTGCGTTCCATGAGCGGTGATCTGCAAATGTGGTATTTTTGCTGCATTAAAGAAACACCATTGTTTGTGGTAAATGCATATAATGAAAATGTGGTAACGATATAATTAACGTTTGTTTGCCCATATAATCATTAGGAAATAGAGTAAACTTATTTGGCTTGCTGTCCACTGATGAGGGGCTCGATGAAGCAGCTTCTGCTCGAGCTCTGATATACCCCCCAGGGACTTGATATAAGGTGATTTACAAAGGGCAAGGTACCTAAGGAGAAGGTGGAGATTGGGGAGGTGGAGGGATGCTGGAACAGCTGAGACTGGAGAGAGGTAGGCAGCTGCTTATATACTCTGGCTGTTGATTGAAAGATTAGATGGGCTCGCTCCTCCCTAACTTACGTTTAGGAACTTCATTTAAAGTCTACTGTGTTAATAACGCTTTAACGCAAATTCATTTTAACGGCACTAATTTATTAATGCGCGATTAACGCAGCGCGCGTATTCTGTTTGACCCGTGGCAAAGCCCGTAGTTGGAGAAATGGAGATGCACAGTGTTGTCAACTTAGCGACTTTGCAGACCCCTTTAGCGACTTATCCCCCCCCCCCCTTCAAAAAAGCACCTAGCGACAAATCTTAGGGTTTGCCCAAACCTTATTTAGTTTCTGAGACTCGCCGGTACCCAGCGCACGCACGCACCCCTTTCTCTCTCTGTGCGTCTGCATTGTTCAGCGAGCGGCAGAGAGGAGCAACAGCGCTTTCAGTTAAACACAGATATTATGTTGCTTCTCTAATTTTACATGCAAGTATAGCCGAAAATCACAGCACAGCGATTGTCAAGTCAAGTCAAGTCAAGTCAAGTCACCTTTATTTATATAGCGCTTTTAACAATACAGATTGTGTCAAAGCACTTAACAGTATCAAGTTGGAGGATAGAGTGTCAGTAATGTATAATAATAAGATTAAACACTCAATTTTCAGTTAAGGGCGTTTCATTATTGAATTCGGAGATGTCATTGTCTAGCTAAGTTTTGTTTAAATAGTAACTGTGAAATCAAATTTACTATAATCGCTAGAAATTAAGTGTCCCCAACTGAGCAAGCCAGAGGCGACAGCGGCAAGGAACCAAAACTCCCTCTGAGACAGAATGGAGAAAAAAACCTTGGGAGAAACCAGGCTCAGTCGGGGGGCCAGTTCTCCTCTGGCCAGGATATTATTGTTTATTCGTTGTTTACTTATTGTTTTAATTACATTTTTAAATGTATAAATGTATTATATTTCTATTTTTATATTGTTGCAATTTCTAACAATAATAGTATTATGTAGTTAGGTATTTGATTATTATATTTTTAATTATTTGTTTTATTTTTAGTTTTATTGTATTTTAGTCGAGGTCTTCACTGGGGATATGTCTCTGGGGCTCATCGCTGACGATCAGGGCCGCAGACATCATCTCCCGGCGCCGATCCACCATCTGATCCGGACACGGACTGAGAAACAGAATAAGAAAGAAACAACTATTAGCGTAGATGCCAATCTTCTTACGATGTAACGAGTACATCGTGTGTTATGGGAAGTGTTCCCGGTTCCGGTTGATCTAATTAATGCAGCCTAACAATCCTTTAACGGATTTGAATAATAGAAGTGTAGTAGTGTGTTAGGTGTATGTCAGGTTAAAAAGGTGGGTCTTTAATCTAGATTTAAACTGACAGAGTGTGTCTGCCTCCCGAACAGTGTTTGGTAGATTGTTCCAGAGTTTGGGTGCTAAATAGGAAAAAGATCTGCCGCCCGCAGTTGATTTTGATATTCTAGGTATTATCAAATGGCCAGAGTTTTGAGAGCGCAGCGGACGTGAAGGACTATAATGCGATAAGAGCTCACTCAAGTACTGAGGAGCTAAACCATTTAGGGCTTTATAAGTAATTAACAAGATTTTAAAATCTATACGATGTTTAGTAGGGAGCCAGTGCAGTGTTGACAGAACCGGGCTAATGTGGTCATACTTCCTGGTTCTAGTAAGAACTCTAGCTGCTGCATTTTGAACCATCTGTAATTTGTTTATTAAGCGTGCAGAACAACCACCCAATAAAGCATTACAATAATCTAACCTTGAGGTCATAAACGCATGAATTAATGTTTCTGCATTTGACATTGAGAGCATAGGTCTCAGTTTAGATATATTTTTAAGATGAAAAAATGCAGTTTTACAAATGCTAGAAACATGGCTGTCAAAGGAGAGATTACTATTAAATAGCACACCTAGGTTCCTGACTGATGACGAAGAATTTACAGAGCAGCCATCAAGTGTTAGACAGTGTTCTAGGTTATTACTTGTGGGGGTTTTAGGTCCGATAATTAACACCTCTGTTTTTTCAGAATTTAGCAGTAAGAAATTACTCGTCATCCAGTTTTTTATATCGACTATGCATTCCATAAGTTTCTCAATTTGGTGTGTTTCACCAGGCCGTGAAGAAATATAGAGCTGAGTATCATCAGCATAACAGTGAAAGCTAACCCCGTGTTTCCTAATGATATTTCCCAAGGGTAACATATAAAGCGTGAAAAGTAACGGCCCTAGTACTGAGCCTTGAGGAACTCCATACTGCACTTGTGATTGATATGATACCTCGTCATTCACTGCTACGAATTGATGGCGGTCAGATAAGTACGATTTGAACCATTGGCTAATGCACTTCCACTAATGCCAACAAAGTTTTCTAGTCTATTCAAAAGAATGTTGTGATCGATAGTGTCGAACGCAGCGCTAAGATCCAGTAGAACTAATAGAGAGATACAACCACGATCAGATGATAAAAGCAGATCATTAGTAACTCTAATGAGAGCAGTCTCAGTACTATGATACGGTCTAAATCCTGACTGGAAATCCTCACAGATATCATTTTTCTCTAGGAAGGAATGTAATTGTGAGGATACAACCTTTTCTAATATCTTTGACAAAAAAGGGAGATTCGAGATCGGTCTGTAATTAACTAGATCTTTGGGGTCAAGTTGTGGTTTTTTAATGAGAGGCTTAATAACAGCCAATTTAAAGTTTTTGGGGACATATCCTAATGACAATGATGAATTAATAATAGCCAAAAGAGGATCTATGACTTCTGGAAGCACCTCTTTTAGTAGTTTAGATGGAATAGGGTCTAACATACATGTTGTTAGTTTAGATGATTTAACAAGTTTATACAATTCTTCCTCTCCTATAGTAGAGAATGAGTGGAATTGTTCCTCAGGGGATCCACAGTACACTATTTGATGCGATAATATAGCTGACGGCTGCATGGCTACAACTTGATCTCTAATAGTATCAATTTTGGAAGTAAAATAGTTAATAAAGTCATTACTGCTGTGCTGTTGGGAAATGTCAACACCTGTTGATGCTTTATTTTTTGTTAATTTTGCCACTGTATTGAATAAATACCTGGGGTTATGTTTGTTTTGTTCTAAAAGAGACGAAAAGTAATCAGATCTAGCGGTTTTTAAAGCTTTTCTATAGGATAGAGTACTTTCCCGCCAAGCTAAACGAAATACCTCTAGTTTTGTTTTCCTCCAGCTACGCTCCATTTTCCGGGCTGCTCTCTTTAGAGTGCGAGTGTGCTCATTATACCACGGTGTTGGACTCTTTTCCTTAATCTTCCTTAAGCGTAAAGGAGCAACCGTATCTAAAGTGCTAGAAAAGAGAGAGTTCATAGTTTCTGTTACATCATCAAGTTGTTCTGAGCTGTTGGATATGCTAAGGAATTGAGATAAATCAGGAAGATTACTTGCAAAGCAGTCTTTTGTGGTAGAAGTGATGGTTCTACCATATTTGTAAGAAGGAGTTGAATTTACAGCTTTAACTATATGGAGTTTACACAAGACTAGATAATGATCTGATATATCATCGCTTTGCTGCAGAATTTCAACACCATTAACATCAATTCCATGCGACAGTATTAAATCTAGAGTATGATTTCGACTATGAGTAGGTCCTGAAACGTGTTGTCTAACCCCAATAGAGTTCAGAATGTCTATGAATGCTGATCCTAATGCATCTTTTTCATTATCAACATGGATATTAAAATCACCCACAATTAGGACTCTATCTGCAGCCAGCACTAACTCTGATAGAAAATCAGCAAATTCTTTAATAAAGTCTGTATGGTGCCCTGGTGGCCTGTATACAGTAGCCAGTACAAACGTCACGGGGGATTTATCATTAATACTTTTTTCTCTAGATAATTTTATATGAAGCACCATTACTTCAAAGGAGTTATACTTAAAGCCTGTCTTTTGAGAAATACTGAGAATATTGTTATAAATTGTAGCAACACCTCCCCCTTTGCCTTTTGGACGTGGCTCATTTTTGTAACAGTAATCTTGGGGGGTAGACTCGTTTAAAATAATGTATTCATCTGGTTTTAGCCATGTTTCTGTCAAACAGAGCAAATCTAGGTTATGATCATTAATCAAATCATTTACAAAAAGTGCTTTTGTAGAAAGGGACCTGATATTCAGTAAGCCAAGTTTTATCAATTGTTTCTGTGTATTGTAAACATTTTTTATTTGTTGAACATCAATTAAATGGTTACTCCTAAATTGGTTTGGACGTTTTCTGTATTCTCTAGTTCGGGGAACAGACACAGTCTCTATAGTGTGATATCTAGGTGAAGGAGTCTCTATGTGCTGAGAATTAACTGACTTCTGTGACGTGAGGCGGCTAGCAGACGGTCGGTTTAGCCAGTCTGTCTGCTTCCTGACCTGGGCTCCGGTTAGTCAAGTATGAACTCTAAGACTATGTGCCAAATTTCTAGAGAGAATAGCGGCACCACCCCAGGAGGGATGAACACCATCTCTTTTCAACAGGTCAGGTCTGCCCCAAAAACTCGTCCAATTGTCTATAAAACCTATGTTGTTTTGCGGGCACCACTTAGACATCCAGCCATTTAGTGATGACAGTCTGCTATGAATCTCATCACCCCGATAAGCAGGGAGGGGGCCAGAGCATATTACAGTGTCTGACATCGTACTTGCAAGTCAGATTGTCTGAGGCAAACAAATCTAATAATAAATAATAAATACTCTGTGTAAGCTACTGTGCAACAATTTCACGATTGTCAAAACAAAAATGCACTGCATGATCAAACATTTAGGTGAGAGAAATATATTTCTGAAAAATGTAAAAAGAAAAAGGCCCCTCCACCCCTCAAATTAAAAAATCCCCCTCACAAGAGTTACCTAAGAGGGGAATTCATTTTAAAAAGTTCAGGCCCTGAATAAATGTCTAAAAATCTTGATTGGATCATCACTGTAAATAATTCTACATGATAAAAAGAAGCCTTTAATAAGATCGGTATCGGTGATCGTATCGGCAGATACTGCTTTCTGCGATCGGCCTCAAAAATCCTGAACTAAATACCCCTAATTTCAAGTGGGTTTTAAGCAAATACATTAATAAATATAGCTGAAAGCAGCAATGATGGGGCCAAGCACATCAGCGGCAAAGTGAGGAGCTAAGCATAGTACGGAGCATCAGAGCAACTGCAGAAATGAGTAATTGAAGGCATTTTAAGATTATTGTAGTCCAAATGCCTGAAAAATAATTTAAAACTACTAGTAATGCGATTGAATGACTTTTCACTTTTGACCAAGAGGTGGCGCTGTTATCAAATCGATGTGGTGTGTTCTGTGTGAGTTGACAATGGCGCGCACACAAAGTTTTGTGTCAATATGCCAAAGCATTGCAGAGATACAGCTTCAAGTATCATTTTGGCATCATGCCTCAAATTCGTTGCTGTGGAATGCGAAAACGGTTTTGTCTATCGACACAAAATCCATAACTTTTTGTCAGCATACTCTGAGGATAAAACGATTCGATTTTGGTGAAAATTGGTCCAACGGTTTAGGAGGAGTTCAAAAAAGTAGGTTTTCAACATTAATCAAAATGGCAGACAAGAAGTTCAGCCAATTATAGCAAAATTCATATCGATGTTCTCGGCATGAACCAAGGAATATATCGACACCAGTTTGATTACAATAGGCTAATGTAAGCAAAAGTTATTAGCATTTTTAGAAATTTCATTATAACTTTTTACCACAAGGTGGCGCTGTCCCCAAGCTTTTTGAGTACCATCAGGGCATAGTGCCGAAGAAGCATACCGAGTTTCGTAACGATACGTCAATGCGTTCATAAAATATAGCATTTTACTACAAAATTCAACATGGCCGACGCCCAAGATGGCTGACATGGGAAAATTGGATATGGTTGGACTCAGCATGATGCACCGAATCTAAATTGACCATTTTTATGATTTTTGGCCAAACCATTCACAAGTTATAAGCAAATATATGCATTTTTAATATTTCCTGACCACTAGGTTGCACAGCGCCGAAACACTGCAGGTAGCCTCAGGTCATGCTTGTTATAACAGAAACCAAGTTTCGTCTCAATCCGTCAAACCCTTGCGGAGATATAGCCTCAGATCCATTGTTGCGTGCTTTTTGGGCGAATTCGTTAGTGTGGTATTCAAGAACGCTTGGACGAATTGACTTGAATTCCATAACTTTTTGCCACCATCGTCTGTAGATGATCTGAGCCCATTTTGGTAAGAATCGGACGAACCGTCTAGGACAAGTTCGACAAAGTAGGTTTTACGAACAATTGAAGATAGCGAAAAAACTAAACCTTACGATTTTTGAATTTTGGACTTCATTCGACTCGGCTTGAGCCAAGGATTCAGAGGAAGAATTTTCATTTTGTGGCGTACGGTTAAAACTTTATTAGCATTTCAAAATTGAATTTTTGGACAAGTGGTGGCGCTAGAGAGTTTGAGTTAGAGACTCCAAATTTGGTGTGTTTACTATTGACACTATCATCTATCAGTGTGCCAAATTTTACAACTTTCCCGCAATCGGTTCTATGGGCTGCCATTCATTTTCGGCGGAAGAAGAAGAAGAAGAAGAAGAGGAAGAAGAAGAAGAAATATAGCTGCAAGCAGCGATGGCGGTCCCAAGCTGTCAGTGCAACCGCCACCCCGGTGGCATCAAGAAAAAGGGGCACAGCGAGCACATGCATTTACAGTACCCCTCTGGCAGTCTGGTTTTAATTGATACAGCAATTAAAGGGTTAATCCAAACCATCAAGACTGTGAAAGACTGTTACTTTAATAAATTTTCACGGCAACACTGTTCAAGATATCCAAAATCCGTTTACAAATTTAAGTTCCTGAATGTTTTGGCATCATGTAGACAAAGTTTGGTGTGTATAGTATAATTCTCCTCTGAGGAGTATGCATTAATTCACACCCATATTTTTCCAAATATCCACATTCAAATCAAAATAGCCGACTTCCTGTTGGTTGTAGCTAATGACTGTAAATTAGAAGGTTGTCCAGCTTGATGAGACCAATATATGTACCAAGTTTGGTGACTGTAGCTAAAACTAACCCCCCAAGTTTTCTGAAAAGGTGGCGCTATGCAGTGCCTCTTCCCCGCCCTTTTATGAGCTTTTGCCAGTGTCTATCTATCATTAATACTGATATGTGTGTTGAGTTTCATGAAATTCTAAGAATGTTATCTGCCTCAAAATCACCGGAAAAGAATATTCAAGTTTGACACGTTGCCATGGCAACAGTATTTTAAGTTTACGTTTAAGTTGTTCCTCGTCCTGTGTTTGAATGCTTAGAAACTCTTCTGAATGTTTAAATGGGCAAGGCATAAAAACACGTTCAAATGATAAGCTTTCGTGGCCACGCGCAGCAGTGGCGCATTTTTAGGATGGCCTCAGCCAGTCAGATGAAATGAAAGAGTTGAGCAATAGCACTGGTCATCAACAGAAACACAGCGTGATTTTCAAAAAGTCAGTGCTTTGATCGCAACACAGACGGGGTGAATTTATGAATGAACGTGTGAAAGATCTGTCACAAAGGTGTTGTCACGTATCCTCGCACTTTTTTAAGTGGGTATATGGAAATCCTTGACCTTTGCTAGTGGGTATACGCCGTATACCTGCGTATCACATAGACTACACCACTGACTTGCAAAATCCGCTATGGGACTGAGCTCGAATAGCTTCAGCGCCAGCGTCTTTTTATAGTACAAAATCGCTGTCAATCAAAAGGAGATGCAGTCTTTCGACAGACCCTCCAATCATCATGCAGAAGCCCGGAGTCCAGGCCAGCCCACTCCTCCATTCACCCCCAGAGACGCTGAGCGTCCATGGGCGGGACATAATCGCAGCATTTTTCCAATGACCGTCTAGTTTTGAAGCACTGAAAAAAACTGTTCAAAGCAGCCCCATTGAAGTCAATGGACGCTAGGCTTCAACAGGGAAATACACTTGTGACGCTACGGGAATGTATGAGAAGGAAATCGAGTCAGCCGACCTGCTATATGTAGTACATATTTGACCATGATTTTTTTTAGATTATAGGGGAAGCCGAGCTTCCCTTGCAGTCTTAAAGAAATCCACACTGAGATATATATATATATATATATATATATATATATATATATATATATATATATGTATATATATATATACACCATGTTAGTTAATGCATTTACTAATGTTAACAAATGAGACATTATTATAGTGTTGCCAAAGCTTTTAATGATTTATGAGCATTTTTTAACGATATACTTTTCCATGAACTAACATGAATAATTTTTACTAACACAAATAAAGTAAAAATATATTGTTCATATTTAGTTTATGTTAGTTGTGAATTAACCAATTGTTAAAAAAACTATATTATTTAACTGTTAATTAACATCAACAATAATTATGTACCATGTATTAATTCCAAAATGTATTAATACATTATTAACATTTAAAGTTGTATCTTTTGAACATGACTATTTTTACTAACAATAAAAAGATTAATAAATGCTGTAAAAAATATTTTGGTCATTGTTAGTTCATATTATCAGTGAAGAATTAACATGCTTTAAAAAGATAGTTCACAAATGAGTTAATGTTAACAAATGAGACCTTATTATAAAGTGTTACCTAAACCTTTAATGATTCATAAGCATTTTTAAAAGGTTTTATTGATCTATAAGCATTTGTGAAATATTTTGCCTGCATTACAGCTTAGTCTTCATCTGTGAGCTGAACTGTTTTACTGTTACATTCATGAGATGATGTAAATTCAGATGAATATCATGTCAGAGGGTGTCATAGTTCAGTATCAAATTAGTGTCAAATTATTATTTGCAGCACAAAAATGTATAAGACCACGTGTATGTATCTTTAGATTTTTTTTATGTTGTAATTAACATAATTATTAACCTAATTACATAAAATTATGTTGTCAGTGCCCTACAAATTAACTGGTTCTTGGATTTTTATTTTTATTAATTTTTTGTCCCCAAGACTGACAGAAAAAGATAAGGCCTAGGAGATTTCTTAAGCTATAATGCAAAAAAAATAATAATAAAAAAAATAAAAAAAATAAAATGAATAATTAAATAAATAAATACTGATTGATTTTTGTCTAGTGATTAAAGAGATGTTTAAATGTCTCTCTCTCTGTCTCTCTCACCCACCTCCTCACACTCACACTTAACACACAGACTCACCCATCCCCCCACATACACAGAGCCAGTGTGATCAAATGTCTTGATAGTTTATTAATTTTCTGTTATTGATAGACCTTTTGTAAAGTCATGAAACTAACCATACTTCTTCATAATGACTTGCTCTGTGTATGTAAAAAGTTTTGAAGTGTTTGGAAGCTGCAGTTTAAAGATATAAGAAAATAACTGCTCTCTTTTTTACTGTAACTTTAATAAATCGCCATTAATACACCGTTCAAGATATCCTAAATCCGTTAGCAATTTAGCATCTTCAGTATATTGGCATCATGTTGACAAAGTTTGGTGTGAACTACTTGTTTCTGCTTGGAGGAGTATGAATTTATTTACAGCTTGATTTCCCCCGAAAATGACATTAAAAAAAAGATAGCCGGCTTCCTGTTGGTCGTAGCGTATGAGTGTAAATTAGAAAGTTGTCCGGCTTGATTAGAACAATTTATGTACCGAGTTTGGTGTCTGTAACTAAAATTAACCCCCCCATTTTTGACAAAAGGTGGTGCTATAGAGTGCCTCTTCCACGCCCGTTTATGAGCTTTTTCCAGTGTCTAACTACCATTAATACTCATATGTGTGTTGAGTTTCATGACATTCTAAACATGTTATCTGCTTCAAAATCACCAGAAACAAATTTTCAAGTTTGAAACGTTGCCATGGCAACAGTATTATAGATATCAATATTCCCTTCACAGTTTTACATTGGCCGTGTTTTGACATTATTCTGATGAAGTTTGAAGCAAATCGATTAAAAATAAGATGCTGAATTCAAAGCATTTTGAAAATGACACACTTCCTGCTGCCAGTTGGTGGCGCTATAACTTTGACTCCTAATAGTCACATCTATGCGCTCGGCATCATACAACGAACAAAACCCTGAAGTTTGATCAAAATCAGACAATGTATATGGATGTTATTAGACGCTTCCTGTCTCTCATTTTTCGCCATAAATTCATCGCCTCGCCACGGGCAAATCGATCGAGATATCAAAAATATCCTGGCAATTTTGCGTCCCCAATGTCTTGAGATCATGTTCACCGAGTTTGGTGGCAATCGGGTGGTAATCTTCAGAGGAGTATATCAAATTCCAAGCATGCGTTTTTTAAACAGCCCTGAATAGCCGACTTCCTGTTAGGCGGAGCCAATGACATGCAGCATGAAAGTTGATCGGCTCAATGAGATCTATATGTGTACCGAGTTTTATATGAATACGTGCAAGTATGTGTGAGCTATACATCAAGTTTTCAGACTGCGTTCTAGGGGGCGCCGTAGAGCCCCTGTGCCGCGCCCGGGTCCCAGCCTCTGTGGCGTCCGGACGCCAACAGATTCCAACGTGTGTGCGAATTTTCAAGAGTTTTTGAGCATGTTAAGGCCCCCAAAAGTGCCCGGATGGTTGAATAAAAAAAATATATAAAAAAAAATAAAAAAAAAACAATAATAATCCTTAGGAAATCAATAGGGCCCTGCGCCTTACTGGCTTGGGCCCTAATAATAATCCTTTGGAAAACAATAGGGCCCTGCGCCTTACTGGCTTGGGCCCTAATAATAATCCTTAGAAAAACAAGAGGGCCCTGCGCCTTACTAGCTTGGGCCCTAAAAAGAATAAATATAGCTGCAAGCAGCAATTACGGGGCCAAGCAATTGAAAATTGAAGCCATTTTAGGATGTTTTTATTCAAAACGGCTGAAAATCATTTATAACCCTTACAAAAATGTCCTGTGGTAATCCTGTGGTACTGCAGTAGTACTACATAAATTTACCACACAACAAATGAGCAGAGCTAAATATGACAGGATTACCAAAGCACTTTCTGTTGTACAGTATCACAAGAATTTACCATTAGATGCCGTATGTTGTTTTTGTGCTGTTTTTGTGTTGTAATTCCAACACAACTAAATATGACAGGATTACCACAGCACTTTCTCTGTTGTACAGTATCACAAGAATTTACCATTAGATGCCGTATGTGGTTTTTCTGTTGATTTTGTGTTGTAATTCCAACACAAATAAATATGACAGGATTACCACAGCACTTTCTGTACAGTATCACAATAATTTACCATTAGATGCCGTATGTGGTTTTTCTGTTGATTTTGTGTTGTAATTCCAACACAACTAAATATGACAGGCTTACCATAGCACTTTCTGTACAGTATCACAATAATTTACCATTAGATGTCGTATGTGGTTTTTCTGTTGTTGTTTTGTTGTAATTCCAACACAACTAAATATGACAGGTTTACCACAGCACTTTCTCTGTTGTACAGTATCACAAGAATTTATCATTAGATGCCGTATGTGGTTTTTCTGTTGTTTTTGTGTTGTAATTCCAACACAACTAAATATGACAGGTTTACCACAGCACTTTCTCTGTTGTACAGTATCACAAGAATTTATCATTAGATGTCGTATGTGGTTTTTCTGTTGTTTTTCTGCGGCATTACCGAAGTATTTGAACAGAGCTAAATATGACAGGATTACCATAGCACTTTCTATATAGCATGAATTACTACAGAAAATACAATGTGTTGTATTTGTATGGTATTTGTATTGTTTTTGTGTGATATTTCCAAAACAATGACATCTAGCTGGCAGAAATATAATGCAGGTGAGTGCAGTGTGTCAAATAAAGTAATGTGATATTTTTAAGGTTACTATCTGAATTAATATATGATAAAAATGCCAAGCTGTAATCAACTGCTAACATATTTTACAATATAAACAATTGTCTGATCACTTTATCATAATTTAACATTTTATTAAACTACAAATGAATTCCCTAGCACAAATAGTACATTCTCACAAAAATGTTCGTTTTATGATTTAAATTTAATTTATGACAAATGTTTTATATTGTAACTATAACAGCTATAATGTAATGACAACATCCATATTTCTAAGATATGAAATATAGTCCAGTATGTATTGTGTGTGTTATTTATATTTGTATATATATAGTACACAAAATAATCAATTATTATAATTATACACATTAACATAATAACATTAATAATTATATTATGCACACATGCATTTATGCTTGCGTTGCTTGCTGCCCGTTTCCATTGCAATGGCGACTCTCAAACTTTGGCGCACTTTTGGATTTTGAACCGTGACGTCAAGCCTTTCTCAACCGCCAACCGCGAACCATTTTGTAAAATGTTGCGTTTCTGATTAGTTTATTTTTTTGAAGAAAACACAGTCGAAACGGCACTATCGAGTTGCACTGAAGACACGCACATTCACGACGAAACAATGGAAGAAAATAAGCTGGCCCGCTGTGAGAAACCAGACATCTCAGTTCATCGTCAGAATCGTGTATTTTGCTGGTGAGTAGATTATGTGCTTCAGCTGTACTTTTATGTGCATATGTTATGCTGTGTTGTATTTGTCAGTTTAATTTACCACGCGATCACATATCACTCAATTTAGATGAGATAGTAACAAGTATCAATATAACGAAACTTGATTTAGACCTACTGGAAATAGCATACAGCTCTTCATTCAAAGAGCGGGTTCATAAGAGTTATTTGTTCATAAATTGGACACTAAACTTGTCCAAAAAGGCCCAGCTCAATAGTGTCATGTTCGTAAACGGAACTAACTTACATTGGTGGATCAATACATAGTATAGCCAGTTTTCATGATTTAGTAGATTAATAAGATTCATACTGAGTTCGGTGTAATACACTATCATGTGTTTTCTGTGTGAGTTAAGTAAACAAGTAAAGAGTGCTGCTGCAGAAATCTAACGTTACTTTTGTTCCGTATTTACTGTACATGTATTTAGGTAAGAATTGTCATCATATAGATTGTCTATCCTAGCTTTTAATTGTTATATTGGTTTACATTTAAAAGGATATTAATGAGTAAAACAAAAATCTCAGCTACTAAGTTCAATCAGCTGACAACCCTATTGTTGACATGTGTTTTTATATTACAGAGTCAGGCCTGGATGAAAACCTGCTTAAAGAGAGAGATAGATTAACTGGGAAGATAAAGCCTGGTGCTGATGTACCCGGTGGGCAAAATGAAGAATTGTAAAACCGAAAAAGGACAAAGTAGTGGACTGAGATCTCGAGTCACATCTTTAAGGTATTTATATTTTATCTAAACAAAAACTTCTCACAAAAAGAGGAATATTATAAAGCAGTCACAGTAAAAAGTAAACAATATGCTCTCTAAGAAGTCGATGCAGTTGTTATAGAGACAATATTTACCTGATCTTAAAAATGACTTTGATCTGTTAATACAGTCAGGTTTATTATGTTAAATAACCATTTAGATGTTACCACATAGAGTTCTCCAGTGAAGTGCAGACATGATGCAAGTGTTGTAAATGGCAGCTTCATTGATTACACTCTGTATAATTTTAAACATAGTCTGAAGTCTCTAGTATAATATATGTTTTTATAGAAAAATTTCAAAGCACCTTTTGTATTTCTCTAAATTGTTTATAAGATAAAATAAATTGTTTATATAAAAATAATTAGTTAAAATCTTGTTTCAGAGATTCCTGGATTCTGAATGAGCTGAGAAGGCTAAGGACAGAGGCACGACCTCAAACTGAAAGTGAGGTAAATATAAAATTGTATTTAGAAAAAATTCTTAAGTATCAATCCTCAAATTTGATTGACCCTTTGGTGGTCCAAGACATTTCACTGTTTGTATTACTCTGTGTTCACACTATTCCAGATTATGTATGTGGTGCACAGTAGAAGCAGGTTGGGGAATGGATTGATCTGAATTGAGGAGCATATTTCTTGAAAGCTCTCAATGCTCCTATTTAGTGAGTAGGTAGCAGAAAAAGAAAACCTAGAGTGGAGTATATGTGTTGCTCACATTCTAAACACACTCTTTGTCACACACAGTTTCATAATAAACTGAAAACATTTGTACACTTCTCATGATAACATAAAAGTTCTCTACTGTTGTGTTTTGCACAGTTGCTTTGGCAAAACATCTGTCAAACAAACTAAAATTGAAGTGTGTTATTGCTCAGTGCCATTGTCAAATTGCAAAATGAAAGAAGCTGTGTGTAATCAGGGATTTCTCTGATGCACGCAAATATACCAGAATTAAATATCTGTGGAACTATTGGTGGAAATTAAGTTATTGACGCAATAACAATGTTTGAATTTTCCTTCTTATGGCCAATAATATATCATCTGCTGATATGTCAAGCATCTCTACTCACTATTAATTACATTTTTAATGTACTGTTGTAAATACTGTTGTTTTATCATTGTTCCTGGACACATGATAGATGTGCTCATATTCAGAACAACAGCAAAACAGTACAACATGGTTTTGGCTTTGGTCTAATAATTTATAGACTAACTTCCCTGGATTTTTTTTTCAGCGCTCCCACAAAGGAATGTAGTCTGAGTTTGTCTTTATAACACTTTATATCAGGGGTATCACACTCGGCTCCTGGAGGGCAACTGTCCTAGCTTTGTTCTAAACCTGCTCCAACACACATATCGGTAGTTTTCAAACCAACCTAAAGGACCGTTTGTCATTTATTTATTAATGTATATTATTCATGTCCATTTTTTTATTTTGCAGAAAAAGTGAGATGTGCTTTCCCTATTCTCAGCCTCAGATGTCACGCCCACAGACCGTTGGCTAAATGTCTGATACATATGGCACACAAAAGTGGAAACCCTTCAAGAGTTTCGAAGTCGTCATCAGATTGGTTGAATTATACAGGATTTCCGGGAGACGTGTGTGTCGCGTTCTTTAACGCTCCACCTGGAAACAAAGATGTCATGACGCTGAACTCCTCACGAATTGTGGTGACATTTCCACGCCCCGAAACGTGATGCTGAACGAAATGAACTGTGATTGGTTGTTTGACATGTCGATCAAACGGCCTCATGGGCGGGCCTTGGCAAATGAAAGCTGCCAAGGATTCCAGACCAGCTCTGGCTACGAGAGACAATGATTTCCCTAATGTGGCAGGTAGCCTCAGGTCATGCTTGTTATAACAGACACCAAGTTTTTCGTCTCAATCCGTCAAACCCTTGCGGAGATATAGCCTCAGATCCATTGTTGCATGCTTTTTGGCAAATTCGTTAGTGTGCTATTCAAGAACGCTTGGACAAATTGACTTTAATTCCATAACTTTTTGCCACCATGGTCTGTAGATGATCTGAGCCAATTTTGGTGAGAATCGGACAAACCGTCTATTACAAGTTCGACAAAGTAGGTTTTACGAACAATTGAAGATAGCGAAAAAACTAAACCTTACGATTTTTGAATTTTGGACTTGATTCAACTCAGCTTGAGCCAAGGATTCAGAGGAAATAAGAATTTTCATTTTGTGGCTTACGGTTCAAACGTTATTAGCATTTCAAAATTGAATTTTTGGACAAGTGGTGGCGCTAGAGAGTTTGAGTTAGAGACTCCAAATTTGGTGTGGTTACTATGTACAGTGTCATCTATCATTGTGCCAAATTTTACAACTTTTCCGCAATCGGTTCTATGGGCTGCCATTCATTTTCGGCAGAAGAAGAAGAAGAAGAAGAAGAAGAAAAAGAATAATAACGCCAACAAACACAATAGGTGCCTCCGCACCTTCGCTGCTTGGCCCCTAATAACGCCAACAAACACAATAGGTGCCCACCAGTGTTGCCAGATTGGATGGACGATTTCCAGCCCAAAAGCTCACAAAAACCCGCCCAAAAACCGCCCAAAACTTTAACTGTCAAAATAATGTGATATAATGTAAATCAAGGTTGATAAGAGCCATTTTTAACTCCTTATAATGAAATAATGACGACAAAATAATATAAATATAATGCTAGATTAATTTCCAATGGATCAAATCGGGGCAAATATATTAAAGAGAACTACCAAATATGATTACAATATGCAAGCAGACACTGTCAAAACGGCAATCAAGAAATTAACCGATACCCTTGAAAAACACGTCAACAGAATTTAAATGCAAAAAAGTGCCCAATATAAGTGATCAGAATAAGCAACGTAATTATAGGTATTTCACACTCGTTCATGCACACACCATGACAGTCAAAACTGTGTCATTCTGTATGATAATCCGACAATAAAAAAAATTAACAACAACAATAATGCTCTTACCTTCGTGTCGCTCTATAATTTCACACAGAACTAAGTCTTTTGTGAAGTTCATATTGAACATAATATAGAACTTTGCACTGTTGGATCCTTTAAAGCTGATGGACTTGTTAGTTTTGATCTGGACCGTTTAAAAGATAAAAGACAGGATCGTATAGATATAAATATTTTGATTAAATAATTTAACTGTGCTCTGATTTCGGAGTTGCAGTGATATAGCCTTCATGTCATCTCTCCCTCGACAGGTGTAATTCACGTTTTGAGAGTTAAAACACTCTCCACTCTTTACCATCGATCTTATATATAGGCATTATGATCACTTACAGTTATACATTCAAAATCAGATCCGTTATCGCGCTAAAAACCCGTCTCTCATTAATCATCACATCTGTCTGCTGATCCATAGTGATTGGCTAAAAGTGCGGCCGCAAAGTCAACATCAGCACCAGTCTCTTTGCAGCGTGCGTGTGTTTAGTGACGTTGTGATGACTGATTGGATGCACGCAGTAGGCTATATATGCACACTTGGGCTTGTTTGTTAACCAATTAGCCTATACAATTTATATGTTTTGAAAACCGCCCAAATTTTTTCCACCCGCCCAAGCCAATATTTACCCGCACAATCAAATTCAAAACCGCCCAATTGGGCGGGAACCCGCCCAATCTGGCAACACTGGTGCCCACGCACCTTCAGTGCTTGGCCCCTAAATATAGCTGCAAGCAGCAATGATGGGGTCAATCACATCAGTGGCAAAGTGAGGAGCTAAGCATAGTACGGAGCATCACAGCAACTGCAGAAATGAGTAATTGAAGGCATTTTAAGATTATTGTAGTCCAAATGCCTGAAAAATAATTTAAAACTACTAGTAATGCGATTGATTGACTTTTCACTTTTGACCAAGAGGTGGTGGCGCTGTTATCAAATCGATGTGGTGTGTTCTGTGTGAGTTGACAATGGCACACACAAAGTTTGGTGTCAATATGCCAAAGCATTGCAGAGATATAGCTTCAAGTGTTATTTTGGCATCATGCCTCAAATTCGTTGCTGTGGTATGCAAAAACGGTTTTGTCTATTGACACAAAATCCATAACTTTTTGTCAGCATAGTCTGAGGATAAAACGATTCAATTTTGGTGAAAATCGGTCCAACGGTTTAGGAGGAGTTCGAAAAAGTAGGTTTTCAACATAAATCAAAATGGCAAACAAGAATTTTGGCTGACTATGGCAAAGTTGGTTATCACTGTTCTCAGCATGACCCAAGGAATCTACTAATACCAGTCTCATTACAATAGGCAAAATTCACAGAAAGCTATTAGCATTTATTTGACATTTCATTGTAAATTTTGACCACAAGGTGGCACTGTCTCAAAACATTTTGAGTACTTTCAGGTCATGGTCTCAATGGTACATGGAAAGTTTTGTAATGGTACACCAATGCATTCGTAAAATATAGCATTTTTCATTATAATACCCTATTATAGTCAATGGAAATTTCATGTTTTGTTCAATTATAGCGCCACCAAGAGGCACAATCCCACCACATTTTTTACGTGTCCTTAGGGTGTGCCCATACATATGTGTGTCAAATTTGGTGAAAATATCTCATTTTGTTTTACATTTACATTTACATTTAATCATTTAGCAGACGCTTTTATCCAAAGCGACGTACAAATGAGGAGAACAATAGAAGCAATCAGACCATCGAGAGAGCAACGGTATACAAGTGTCATGACAAGTCTCAGTTAGTCTAGCACAGTACACGTAGCTAGGAATTATTTTATTTTTTTTAAATAGAATAGGTAAGTGTTAGTATTAGTTAGTCAGGTGCTGGCGAAAAAGATGTGTCTTTAGATGTTTTTTGAAAATGGCTAAAGACTCAGCTGTTCGAATTGAGATTGGGAGGTCATTCCACCAGCTGGGCACAGTCCAGGAAAAGGTCCGTGAGAGTGATTTGGTACCTCTTTGGGATGGCACCACAAGACGTCATTCACTTGCAGAACGCAAGCTTCTGGAGGGCGCATAAGTTTGAACTAGCAAGTTTAGGTATATTGGTGCAGTGACAGTTGTGGTCTTGTAGGCAAACATCAGTACCTTGAATTTGATGTGAGCGGCTATTGGTAGTCAGTGCAAACTGATGAAGAGTGGGGTAACGTGAGCTTTTTTCGGCTCATTAAAGACCACTCTGGCTGCTGTATTCTGGATCAGTTTTGGAGTTATAGACATATTTGTGTGTAAGTAGATGAAAAATGACTGACTGTTGAGTTTGTTTGCATTTTTGTGCCACTTAGTATCAACATTTTGGCAATTGGGCAATAGTGTATAGTCGGGACGCTAAGTTTACGTATTTCCTACAGTGGTTTCGTGTCGATCGGAATAACGGTTTCTAAGATATTGGCAAATGTTTTTTAAGCGCTACAATGCAACGTTGAACAAACCGTAAGCCAAAATCTGGCAAGTTTGGTATTGCTGGACTCGGCAATGATTCAGGAGTCTAAAAATGTAACTCTTGTGAAAATAAGTCAATCCCACCCAAAGTTATAAGCATTTGAAAAATTGATTTTACCACTAGGTGGCACTGTTTCGAAACCTCTCAGGCTCCTTCAGGGCATCGTGCTGATGACCAATACCAAGTTTCGTAACGGTACGTTAATGCGTTCGTAAAATATAGCATTTTATGACAAAATTCAACATGGCCGACGCCCAAAATGGCTGACATGGGAAAATTGGTATGATGCACCGAGTCTAAAGAGACTATTTTTATGATTTTTGGCCAAACCGTTCACAAGTTATAAGAAAAAATATGCATTTTTCATATCTCCTGACCACTAGGTGGCAGAGCGCCGAAACACTGAAGGTAGCCTCAAGTCATGCTTCTTATAACATACACCAAGTTTCGTCTCAATCGGTCAAACCTTTGCGGAGATATAGCCTCAGATCCATTTCTACGTGCTTTACGGCAAAATCGTTAGTGTGGTATTCGAGAACGCTTTGACGAATAGACTTGAATTCCATAACTTTTTGCCAGCATGGTCTGTAGATGATCTGCGCCAATTTTGGTGAGAATAGGACGAACCGTCTAGGACGAATTCGACAAAGTAGGTTTTACAAACAATTGAAGATAGCGAAAAAACTAAACCTTACAATTTTTGAATTTTGGACTTGATTCAACTCGGCTTGCGCCAAGGATTCAGAGGAAAAAATAATTTTCATTTTGTGGCTTACGGTTCAAATGTTATTAGCATTTCAATATTGAATTTTTGGACAAGTGGTGGCGCTAGACAGTTTGAGTTAGAGACTCCAAATTTGGTGTGGTTACTATTTACAGTATCATCTATCAGTCTGCCAAATTTTACAACTTTCCCGCAATCGGTTCTATGGGCTGCCATTCATTTTCGACGGAAGAAGAAGAAGAAGAAGAATATAGCTGCAAGCAGCAATGATGGGGCCAAGCACTACAGAAGCAAGTATCAGACCAACTGCAGAAATTAGTAATTGAAGCCATTTTAGGATGTTTTTAGTCAAAACGGCTGAAAATCATATAGTAATATGATATATTGGCTTATCACGTTTGACCAGTAGGTGGCGCTGTTATCAAATCAATGTGATGTGTTCTGTGTGAGTTGACAATGTCAAGTCAAGTCAAGTCACCTTTATTTATATAGCGCTTTTAACAATACAAATTGTGACAAAGCAACTGCACAATATCAAAATGGGAAAATAGTGTCAATAATGTAAAATGACAAGATTAAACACTCAATTTTCAGTTAAAGGCATTTCATTATTGAATTCAGTGATGGCATCGTCCAGCTCAGTTCAGTTCAAAAAGTTTCTGTTCAATCAAGTCGACGATATTGCTGGAAATGAAGTGTCCCCAACTAAGCAAGCCAGAGGCGACAGCGGCAAGGAACCAAAACTCCATTGGTGACAGAACGGAGAAAAAAACCTTGGGAGAAACCAGGCTCAGTCGGGGGGCCATCCTCTGGCCAGACGACACAGCAGTTCAATTCCAACAGCTGCAAAGTCAGATTGGAGGGCTCAACTGGTTCCCGAGGTCTTTTCCTGATGGCTGTCTAGGTGACGGGGTCCTCACTGGGGGTCTGTCTCTGGGGCTCATCTAGGTGTCCTGGTCTCCGCTGACGTTCAGGGCTGTAAAGGTTGTCTCTAGGTGCTGATCCACCATCTGATCTGGTGAATGCAGTGACCTCGGAATAAGAAAGAAACAGACTAATATTAGCGTAGATGTCAATCTTTTTACGATGTAACAAGTACATCATGTGTTATGGGAAGTGTTCCCGGTTCCGGTTGATCTAATTAATGCAGCCTAACAATCCTTTAACGGATTTGAATAATAGAAGTGTATTAGTGTGTTATGTGTACGCCAGGTTAAAGAGATGGGTCTTTAATCTAGATTTAAACTGACAGAGTGTGTCTGCCTCCCGAACAGTGTTTGGTAGATTGTTCAGAGTTTGGGCGCTAAATAGGAAAAAGATCTGACGCCCGCAGTTGATTTTGATATTCTAGGTATTATCAAATGGCTAGGTATTATCAAATGATAGGTTTGAGAATGCAGCGGACGTGAAGGACTATAATGCGATAAGAGCTCGCTCAAGTACTGAGGAGCTAAACCATTCAGGGCTTTATAAGTAATTAACAAGATTTTAAAATCTATACGATGTTTGGTAGGGAGCCAGTGCAGTGCTGACAGAACCGGGCTAATGTGCTCATACTTCCTGGTTCTAGTAAGAAATCTAGCTGCTGCATTTTGAACCATCTGTAATTTGTTTATTAAGCGTGCAGAACAACCACCCAATAAAGCATTACAATAATCTAACCTTGAGGTCATAAACGCATTAATTAATATTTCTGCACTTGACATTGAGAGCATAGGTCTCAGTTTAGATATATTTTTAAGATGAAAAAATGCAGTTTTACAAATGCTAGAAACGTGGCTGTCAAGGGAGAGATTACTATTAAATAGCACACCTAGGTTCCTGACTGATGACGAAGAATTTACAGAGCAGCCATCAAGTGTTAGACAGTGTTCTAGGTTCTTACTTGTGGGGGTTTTAGGTCCGATAATTAACACCTTTTTCAGAATTTAGCAGTAAGAAATTACTCGTCATCCAGTTTTTTATATCGACTATGCATTCCATAAGTTTCTCAATTTGGTGTGTTTCACCAGGCCGTGAAGAAATATAGAGCTGAGTATCATCAGCATAACAGTGAAAGCTAACCCGTGTTTCCTAATGATATTTCCCAAGGGTAACATATAAAGCGTGAAAAGTAACGGCCCTAGTACTGAGCCTTGAGGAACTCCATACTGCACTTGTGATCGATATGATACCTCTTCATTCACTGCTATGAATTGATGGCGGTCAGATAAGTACGATTTGAACCATGCTAATGCACTTCCACTAATGCCAACAAAGTTTTCTAGTCTATTCAAAAGAATGTTGTGATCGATAGTGTCGAACGCAGCGCTAAGATCCAGTAGAACTAATAGAGAGATACAACCACGATCAGATGATAAGAGCAGGTCATTTGTAACTCTAATGAGAGCAGTCTCAGTACTATGATACGGTCTAAATCCTGACTGGAAATCCTCACAGATATCATTTTTCTCTAAGAAGGAATATAATTGTGAGGATACAACCTTTTCTAATATCTTTGACAGAAAAGGGAGATTCTCTAGGCAATAGATAACTCTAGGCAAAGGGGGGTAGCAATTTTAATACATAAAAATGTTAATTTCACAGTACTCAACACAGTTATAGATCCAGAAGGTAGATTTCTAATCATTAAATTATCTATATTTGACAAAAAGTTATGTATTGTTAGTATATATGGTCCAAATGTTGATGATCCCTCTTTCTTTCATGGTTTTTTTACCGCACTTTCTGAACAACTAGATTGTGCACTTATAATTGGGGGAGACCTCAACTTTGGACTAAATAAAGAAATGGACAGGCTAAGTACAGCTGGAACTCAGCGCAATTGGGAATCCACAAATATAGTTAAACAGTACATGAGCGACTATGGACTTTGCGATGCATGGCGTTCTCTCCACACCAACAGTAGGGAATTTACTTTCTTCTCACATGTCCATCACTCTTACTCTCGTCTGGATTATTTCCTAGTCAGCAGCTCACTGCTGAGTGACATTTCAGACACAGAGATACACACTATAGCTGTCAGCGATCATGCTGCTGTTTCTTTAACTCTAGTAAATAAGAAGACCACTCCACCAAGTAATAACTGGAGATTCAATACATCATTGCTTAAAGACGACGATTTTATTAAATATTTTAAAGAAGAGTGGGCTTTATATTTAGACTATAATGACCTGCCTGGAACATCAGCATCTGTTCTCTGGGAAGCAGGCAAAGCTGTGATGAGAGGTAGAATAATCTCATTTTCATCGCATAAAAAGAAAAGAGAAAATAAATGTATTCAGGAATTAGAAGAAACCATAAAAACTTTAGAAGAATCCTACGTATCCTCCCAGGAACAGGAAATGCTGAAAAAAATATGTAAAGCAAAACTAGAATTAAATGAAATTATTAATAAAAAAACTAAATTCTTAGCACAAAGACTTCGCTGGCAAGAATTTGAATATGGTAACAAATCAGGTCAATTCTTAGCGAACCAGTTAAAAATAAATAAAGAAAAAACAACGATATGTGCTGTTAAAGATTTAACTGGGGATACAGTATATGACCCTGAAAGAATAAACAACACTTTCAGAGATTTTTACGAATCTTTATATTCTCCACAGATAAACCCATCTAAAGACGAAGTTGACCAATTTCTTGACAATATAACTCTTCCGAAATTAACAGACAATCAAGCGATGGCATTGGATTCTCCACTGACATCAGATGAACTTCAGGAAGCTTTGAACAGTATGCCCAATAAAAAGGCTCCAGGTCCAGATGGCTTTCCAGCAGAATTCTATAAAGAATTCTGGGCTATTCTGGCACCAACATTCTACAGAATGTTGCAGGAAACCAAAGAAAATGGCAGACTTCCACCAAATATGAATTCTGCCAACATTAGTCTCTTACTAAAACCAGGCAAAGACCCTGTATTGCCTACTAGCTATCGTCCAATATCCCTTATTAATGTGGACACTAAAATAATCTGCAAAGCTATCACAAAAAGAATAGAGAAGATAACCCCTCTCATAATTCATTACGACCAAACTGGTTTCATAAAAGGCAGGCACTCCTCAACAAATACTCGTAGGTTACTTAACTTGATAGACTATTCATGCAATAGAAACCTTCAAATTACAATATTGTCTCTAGATGCAGAAAAAGCTTTTGATAGGGTTAACTGGAATTTTCTATTTGCAACTTTACACAAATTTGGTTTTGGAAACTCTTTCATAAACTGGTTAAAAATATTATATAACTCTCCAACAGCATGTGTCAGGACAAATGCCCAAACGTCCTCTAGCTTCTGTCTTAAGAGGGGCACCAGGCAGGGATGCCCCTCTCCCCCCTCACTGTTTGCAATTTTTATTGAACCACTAGCAGCAGCAATTAGACAGGCAACAGTGATTAAAGGCATTAAATGCAAGAATGTAGAACATAAAGTTAGTCTTTACGCAGATGATGTGTTACTTTTTCTTCAACATTCACAAACCACTCTCTCTGAGGTAATTACATTAATAAACTCTTTCTCAAGAGTCTCAGATTATTCAATAAACTGGTTAAAATCAACAGTTCTTCCAATTAATTGTTCCTTCCAGAATTCTTCCACTCCATTGCAATCTGGAAATATTAAATATTTAGGTATTAATGTTTCTCCTAAGCTGGCAGATTTGATTAAATTAAACCACATCCCACTTTTAAAGAAGGTAGAAGATGATCTAACCAGATGGAGGTCTCTACCCATATCACTCATGGGAAGAGTCACCTCAATAAAAATGATGGTTTTGCCAAGAATTAATTTTTTATTTGCAATGATCCCGAGTAAACCACCACCTGACTGGTTTAGATCTTTGGACTCCTCTATCTCTAAATTCCTTTGGAAAGGTAAACCCCCGCGTATTAGCTTAAAAACGCTGCAAAAGACCAAGGATAAAGGAGGACTAGATCTACCTAACTTTTACCACTATTTCTTAGCCAATAGGCTTCAACACATTTCAGGGTGGTTAAAACACACCCTCTTAGATGAGCCTTGGCTAGATGTAGAACAGGCATTATGCAATAATATAGAGATTTCGGATCTGCCATTCATTAGCTCGATCAGTAAACGACACGTATGCTTTAAAAGCATCAGTATCAGCTCTTCTCTGACAGCATGGTGGGAGTTTCTAAAAATGACGGAGTCTTCACTAATCCCATGCAAACGTACCCCTATCTGGAACAATCCTGACATATTGCTAAACAACAATATGATAAACTTCACAGATTGGAGTTGTAAAGGTATTAAATACCTGGAACATATATTCAAAGGGACAGACTTTATTCCCTTTGACAAATTAATTAAACAATATGGGATTAATAAGAACAGATTTTTAGAATATCAACAAATTAAATCTATTGTAAAAAGGAAATTTAAGTCTAATCATATCAATTTACAAATACCACCAAGTGTGTCAGATTTTCTTAATCTCAAAACCCCCAAATTAATGTCTAAAATATACAGGGCACTTTCCAATATAGATGAATCAGTATCACTTCCTATTGCAAAATGGGAAGCAGATCTATCAGTAAGCTGGGACCATAATTTCTGGTCTCAGATATGTTTAAAAACCTTTGAACTGATTAGAAATCCTGGATTACAATTAATACAATACAAAATTCTGCATAGAGTGCACTACACAGGTCATCGGATGTTCAGGATGGGTTTTACAGCTTCTAACAACTGCTCACACTGTAAAGGCAATACACCTGACAATTACATCCACGCTCTATGGTTCTGTCCACCTGTTCAGAGGTACTGGTACAGGATTTGTGAAGACTTATCAAAGTGTCTTAAATGCTCTATTCCAGCCTCTCCTTTAGTCTGCTTGTTGGGCGACCTAGATGGTGTCACTACAGAAGATAACACAATCCACATGGCTTTCACTGCCCTATGCATTGCTAAGAAGACTGTCCTCATGAACTGGAAAAATAAAAATAATCTTAATATCAACCAATATAGAGATTATTTGTGGGATTATATTAGCCTTGAAACAGCTTCTGCTGACACATTAGATCAATCTCTCTGGGCTCCTTTGATCAGCTCCATCACCTAGTGTGGGTGGGGGTCCCGATTCTGTCCGGCTGTGGTTTTTGTTGTTGGCGTGGGGTGGCAATATGGGCCTGGGGCATCTGGGGGTTCCCTGGGGATGGGTTTCTTGGGGGGTTTGGCGCTGGGGCTGCGGCCTTGGCCTGGATGGGGTATTGGTGACTCTTAGATGCTGTTTCTCTGGCGGCGGCATGCGGCGCTGCTGGGGATGCCTGTGCCGGCGGACGTAGGTTGCCAGCCTGGCGGCCGCACTGTTCCGGGGTTGGTCGGGGGGGGTTTGGGGATCTGGGGACGCTCTGCCTCCGGCTTGGGGTTACGGCTGGGCCTGGGGGGCTTGGGTCCTGGTTGGTGTGCCGCCGGGAGCATGGGTTGGTGCATGCGCTTGGGCCCGGCTCTGGTGTGGGGGTCTTCGATGCATCGGTGCCTCCGCGGGGGGGGGGTCCAATAGAGGCGGGGTATACGGGCTTTACCTGGGTGTCTTATTGTCTTATGTAGTTTGGGAAGTGACTGGATGATGGGGTGGGGTAGTTTTTCCTCTGCTGTGGGGTCTGGTGGGCCGCCCCGGGCTGCCATGGGCCCTGGTCTGGATGGGCCTGGGCCCCCCGCCCTGTGCAGATTTGGGGTAACGGGGGTGCCTATGGGGGTCAGCGGGGGAGCTGGCTCCAGAGGGGGGGTATTTTGCCCCCTCTGATGTTTTCCTCCCCATCCCTAAGGCTTCACTTCTCCCGCTCCATCACACCAACACATAGGTAGGGTTTTGAGGTGCGGGTGAGTCGCTGGGATGCGGGGGAGGTGGTACTCCTCTGTCTCCTCGTGGCCGCCTGCATCTCAATTACATATTACAGCTTAGACATTCTCATTACTTACTGTCACATGACACATACATATAGGGGGGCCTTGGGGGTGGGCACACTGAATGGCATCCGGAGGGCGGTCTGTTCATTCAGCCTTCCCTCTGGTGCCAGTGCCCACTTCTCAATTTTAAGTTGCACATAGACATTGAGGGCTCTAGGGAGGGGACGAGCTGACACAAGCTTGTGGAGGGTGCCCCTCCCCTGTTTTAAAGCACCCCTGTTTTAAAGCACCTTAGAACAACACACACCAACACTACATTTGAGCGGGTGGGGTGAAGCATGGGGTCGTTTTTTTTTTTTTTTTTTTTTTTTTCACACCCCTGTTCTCTGTTCTCTGTCTGGGGCCGGGGCTGTGAGGATGAGCTGGCCGCCCGGTCGGGGTCTGGGCTGTTGATTTTCTCTGCTGCTGCGGGGACCGGGGTGGTCTTCCTGTCCCCACGCCGGAGCGAAGGGGGTTCAGCTCCGGGATCGGGCGCTGGCTACCCTCTGGGGGTGGTGGTGCCTGGATCTAGGAGTATAGAGTGCATATGGGGAGTGTGAGTGTGGGTACTGTGTCCATTTTTGTGTGTCTACATGTGGGCGAAGGTGTGAATATTTGTTTGCGTGCATGAGGGTGGGAACATATGCTTGTGTATATGTGTGCTTGTCGTCTACGTCTATGTGTCAGGTCGGGCCTTAGACTCCGCCTCACTCATCATCTTAGTCGACCCCCACCCCACCACCATGCCCTGCCGGTGGAGGATGCCACCGGTGCGTTGGTGATTTCTCGCGCGGGGCAGGATGCTCGGGCGAGCGCCGGCCCGCTCTCGGGGTCGATTGGCGGGGCCTGGCCCTACTGGCCTTGCTGGGCCCCGTTTGTGGGGTGGGGGGCCTTTGTGTCTCCGGGCCCAGGGCCCGGTCCGCCCTGGTGTGGTCGGCTGCCGGTGGAGCCTGCGGGCTTGCCGCCACGGCACCCTGGGGCGCCTACACTGTGGCTGTCGGAGGTCCCGCCTTCGGGCTCTCCTCTGCCCTTTTTTGGGTGGAGGCCGCGGTTGTCCTGCGGTGGTTCTCCTGGGGGTCTCGTGCCCTGGGGGCCTCCGGATGTTTGGGGCCCGGGTCTGTTCCGTGCCTGCTTCATGCCTTGCGGGATGGGGCTGTTGTTCCCCACACACACTATTAAACATTTACATGGAGGAACCTTATGAACACAAGCGCGCTCACACACACAGGTGTACACTCAAGCATTCACATTGGTGTAAAAACAGGTGCTCACAGACACACATTGTCTTGATCTGCTGTTGCTTCAAAACTTATTTTGTAATATTAGTTATGTGTGCTGCTCAATAACATTTAACATTTAGAATTTATTGTGATTTATACAGATGTTGGTTGTTGCTGCAGTCTCTTTGATGTTGTGTCTTCGGTTGTTTTCTCTTTTTGTCAGCAGGTATTGAAGCAAATTGTCTGTTTTTTTGTTTTTGTTTTTTTTCTCCCTCTCTCTCTCTATCCCCCATTCTCCTTTTTCTCTCTCTCTCTTCCCCTTCTTTGTTGACTTTCCCCACAACCTTTTTTTTTTTTTTTTTTTTTTTTTTTTTTCTCCTATCTTCTTTCTTCTTTCTCTCTCTTGTTTTCTCTGTCCCCTGGTCTTGTCTGTCACAGTGTGGTTAAGTAAAAGGGTATATAAAATTTAATTAATTAATTAATATAAAAAAAAAATAAATAAATAAATAAATAAATAAATATATTTAATTAAAAAAAAAGAAAAAAAAAGGCTGTGAATGATGATAGTATAGCCATGCATATGTACTGTCATGTGTTATCTGTGCTACTGACAGGCCAAAAAAAAAAAAAGAAAAAAAAAAAAAAAAAAAAAAAAAAAGAAAAGGGAGATTCAAGATCGGTCTGTAATTAACTAGATCTTTGGGGTCAAGTTGTGGTTTTTTTAATGAGAGGCTTAATAACAGCCAATTTAAAGTTTTTGGGGACATATCCTAATGACAATGACGAGTTAATAATAGCCTAAAGAGGATCTATGACTTCTGGAAGCACCTCTTTTAGTAGTTTAGATGGAATAGGGTCTAACATACATGTTGTTGGTTTAGATGATTTAACAAGTTTATACAATTCTTCCTCTCCTTTCGTAGAGAATGAGTGGAATTGTTCCTCAGGGGATCTATAGTACACTATTTGATGTGATAATATAGCTGACGGCTGCATGGTTACAATTTGATCTCTAATAGTATCAATTTTGGAAGTAAAATAGTTCATAAAGTCATTACTGCTGTGCTGTTGGGAAATGTCAACACCTGTTGATGCTTTATTTTTTGTTAATTTTGCCACTGTATTGAATAAATACCTGGGGTTATGTTTGTTTTGTTCTAAAAGAGACAAAGTAATCAGATCTAGCAGTTTTTAAAGCTTTTCTGTAGGATAGGGTACTTTCCCGCCAAGCTAAACGAAATACCTCTAGTTTTGTTTTCCTCCAACTGCGCTCCATTTTCCGGGCTGCTCTCTTTAGAGTGCGAGTGTGCTCATTATACCACGGTGTTGGACTCTTTTCCTTAATCTTCCTTAAGCGTAAAGGAGCAACTGTATCTAAAGTGCTAGAAAAGAGAGAGTTCATAGTTTCTGTTACATCAAGTTGTTCTGAGCTGTTGGATATGCTAAGGAATTGAGATAAATCAGGAAGATTACTTACAAAGCAGTCTTTTGTGGTAGAAGTGATGGTTCTACCATATTTGTAAGAAGGAGTTCAATTTACAGCTTTAACTATATGGAGTTTACACAAGACTAGATAATGATCTGATACATCATCGCTTTGTTGTAGAATTTCAACACCATTAACATCAATTCCATGTGACAGTATTAAATCTAGAGTATGATTTCGACTATGAGTAGGTCCTGAAACGTGTTGTCTAACCCCATAGGGTTCAGAATGTCTATGAATGCTGATCCTAATGCATCTTTTTCATTATCAACATGGATATTAAATGACCCACAATTAGGACTCTATCTGCAGCCAGCACTAACTCTGATAGAAAATCAGCAAATTCTTTAATAAAGTCTGTATGGTGGCCTGTATACAGTAGCCAGTACAAACGTCACGGGAGGATTTATCATTAATACTTTTTTCTCTAGATAATTTTATATGAAGCACCATTACTTCAAAGGAGTTATACTTAAAGCCTGTCTTCTGAGAAATACTGAGAATATTGTTATAAATTGTAGCAACACCTCCCCCTTTGCTTTTTGGACGCGGCTCATTTTTGTAACAGTAATCTTGGGGGGTAGACTCGTTTAAAATAATGTATTCATCTGGTTTTAGCCATGTTTCTGTCAAACAGAGCTAATCTAGGTTATGATCATTAATCAAATAGTTTACAAATAGGCTAGCAGACGGTCGGTTTAGCCAGTCTGTCTGCTTCAAGGTTCAAGGTTCTTCAAGGTTCAAGGTTCAAGGTTCTTGTTTATTTGTCACATACACAATCATACAGGGTATAATCAGTAGTGAAATGTAGGTCAGGACAGGTCCGCTCAATGGACAGTGCAAAAAAATAAAAATAAAAGATGATACATAACACAGGAGCATATATTTAAATATAGGTAGGAATAAGATAAAAATAATAATAATAATAAGTAAAAACAAAGAAATAAAATAAGGAGTAAAATGTGCAATTAACTAAAATGTGCAATACAGTCTACTGTGGATTTAATAAATATTAATATAACCAGGGATGTGCAAGAGGAATGTGCAAACAGGTTGTACCAGGTATGTACACATAGCAGCAATGCGGAAGATGGAGAATGATGGGTGTTACAGTTAATTAAATGAGTCCTGTAGATGTTATGAGACTGAGTTTAGGAGCCTGATGACCTGAGGGTAGAAGCTCCTCCTCAGTCTCTCAGTTTTTGCCAACACGCTTCTGAAGCGCTTGCCTGATGGCAGTGTGATGAAAAGACAGTTACCGGGGTGATTTGAGTCCTTGATTATTTTTGCAGCTCTGCTTTTGCAGCGTTTGAGGTAGATGTCCTGCAGGGAGGGGGAGGGCAGACCCAGAGATGCGCTCAGCTAAGCGCACGACTCTCTGCAGAGCTTTGCAGTCCTGATTTGTGGCGTTACTGTACCACACTGAGATGCACTGAGTCAATACACTTTCTATGGCCCTGAATAGAAAGTTTTCAGGATTGCTGGTGAGACCCTGAATTTCCTCAGCTGTCGCAGATGGTACAGTCTTTGCCTGGCTTTCTTGACCTTTGTTTGAATGTGTGCAGTCCAAGTCAGGTCCTCGGAGATGTTTACACCGAGGTACTTGAAGCTGCTCACCCTCTCCAAAGGGGTCCCGCTGATCATAAGAGGAGTGTAGGGCCGCTGCTGTCTCTTCCTGAAGTCTACAATCAGCTCTTTAGTTTTGCTCACGTTCAGAGAGAGACAGTTGTCCTGGCACCATGATGTTAGTCTCTCTACCTCACCCAAGTATGCGGTCTCATCATTGTCGGAAATGAGGCCCAGAACCACAGTATCATCAGCAAATTTAACAATAGAAGTGGAGCTGTGAGAGGACACACAGTCGTGTATGTAGAGAGAGTAGAGCAGGGGACTCAGAATGCAGCCCTGCAGGGCTCCTACGTTCAGGGTGATGGAGTTGGAGGTGAACTGGCCCATTTTCACCACTTGTGGTCTGCCGGTGAGGAAGTCTTGGATCCAGTCACAGAGTGTAATGTTTAGGCCGAGGTCTGAGAGTTTGACAGCTAGCTTGGAGGGGACTATAGTATTGAAAGCTGAGCTATAGTCAATGAATAGCAGTCTGACATAGTTGCCATTTTTGCTGTCAATATGAGTGAGGGAGGAGTGCAGTACCTGAGAGATGGCATCATCAGTAGACCTATTTGGGCGATAGGCAAACTGAAGAGGGTCCAAGGTAGCAGGGATGGAGGAGCATATGTGTTTCTTTAAAAGTCTCTCAAAAACCTTCATGACTGTTGATGTGAGGGCAACTGGACGATAGTCATTCAGGCAAGAGGGTTTACTGTTCTTAGGCACAGGGATGATGACAGATTTCTTAAATGAGGTGGGAATCACAGAGGTAGCAAGGGACTCATTAAAGATGGAAGTAAACAAACCAGCAAGCTGATCGGCGCATGATCTCAGGACGCGGCCTGTAATCCCATCAGGTCCGGCGGCTTTCCTGATGTTTACTCTCCTTAATTCTCTCCGAACCTCGTCCTCCGACACGGTGATAACATGATCAACATCGCTGCTCTGTCTGCTGCTTCCTGACGCTCTGATTGGCAGAGTTGCGCCACCGTTGCGTTCGAAGCGGCCGTAGAAGGTTTTTAGCTCTTCGGCCAGCAATGGATCTGCACTCACCTCGGCAGAGGAGTTATTTCCAGAGGAACAGATGGTCTTCAGTCCCTGCCACATGCGTCGAGAGTCATTGAGCTGAAAATGTGACTCAATTCTCTCTCTGTATCGGAGTTTAGCAGCTCTAACTGCCCGTCGGAGAGCATAACATGATGCTTTGTAATCGCTCATGTTTCCTGACAAAAGACCGGCGTTGTATGCGGCAGTGCGTTGGTTAACCGCAGCACGGATTGTTCTGTCCACCCACGGTTTCTGATTAGAGAATGTCCTTATTGTTACCGTTTCAGTGGCTTGGTCGGTTAGCATGTAAACAAAGCTTAATGCTACATCCGTGAACTCGCTGACGTCAGCTGAACTCGCCCGGAACATGTCCCAGTCGACGTCATCAAGAGACGCCTGTAGCATAGCTTCAGAGTGGGAGGACCAGCGCGTCACTTCCCTCACCCCCGGGGATTCCTGAACGATCCTTTGTTTATATTCCGGTGTGAGGAAAATGGCCGCGTGGTCCGATTTACCAAAAGCCGGCAGGGTCGAGCTTTATAGGCATTCTTGAACTGAGTGTAGCAGTGATCCAGTGTATTCGGTCCTCTAGTTGGACAGGATACATGCTGATGGAAGTTCGGCATGACCTTCCTGAGGTTGGCTTTGTTAAAGTCCCCTGCGATGATAGAGGCAGCGTCAGGGTGTTTGTTGATGTAGCCGCTGAGCTCTTCGTGGAGTTTGGACAAAGCCAAGCTCGTGTCTGCCTGAGGTGGAATGTAGGCAGTAGCGATGACCACGGAGAACTCGCGGGGTAAATAGAATGGGTGGCAGATAAGAGATGTTCCAGATGAGGCGAGCAGGAACGCGACAGAATGGAGATATTCCTGGGGTCGCACCATTTCTTGTTAATCATGAAACACACCTCCACCACCCTTGATTTTTCCGGCCTCGGCTGTTCTGTCCATCCGTAAAACAGAAAAGTTATCAGACGGTGTTACAGCGGTGTCCGGGACCGAGGGAGGGAGTGAGCCATGTTTCAGACAAACAAAGGATGTTACAGTCTCTAATGTCCCGTTGGAAACTTATCCTGGCTCTAAGATCGTCCATCTTATTTTCCAAGGATTGGACATTAGCAAGCAGAATACTGGGGGGAGAGGGGGCTGTGAGCGTTTTTACTCAGTCTGTCACGAATTCCAGCGCGTCGCCCGCAGTGTTTCTTTCGCCTCCTGGGATTATTCGGGTGGCCTTTGTTAACCTCGGCTTCCGAAGAATCTCCGCTGGCCACGCTGGATCCGTGGATAAAGTGTCCGGGGCAGGTTAGTGCAGCGGTGTCCAATGTCCAAAAGTGTTCTTTTGTCATAAATAGATAGTGCAGACGTTAAGCGTGTAAAAAGAGAAAGTAAAAATACGTAAAAGAGTATATAAAAACACAAATTGAGCAGAGCCATCCTTTAACGTCGACTGAACACAGCAGCGCCGGAAGCACTTCTGCCTGTGCTCCAGTTAGTCAAGTATGAACTCTACGACTATGTGCCAAATTTCTAGAGAGAATAGCGGCACCACCCCAGGAGGGATGAACACCATCTCTTTTCAACAGGTCAGGTCTGCCAAAAACTCGTCCAATTGTCTATAAAACCTATGTTGTTTTTGCGGGCACCACTTAGACATCAGTCATTTAATGATGACAGTCTGCTATGAATCTCATCACCCCGGTAAGCAGGGAGAGATATACAGTGTCTGACATCGTACTTGCAAGTTCACACACCTCTTTAACATTATTTTTAGTGATCTCGACTGGCGAAGTTGAACATCATTAGCGCCGGCGTGGATAACAATCTTACTGAATTTACGTTTAGCATTAGCCAGCACTTTTAAATTTACCAAGATGTCAGGTGCTCTGGCTCCTGGTAAACAATGGACTATGGTGGCTGGTGTCTCTATTTTCACGTTCCGTACAATAGAATCGCCAATAACTAGAGCACTTTCACCAGGTTTCTCAGTGGGTGCGTCACTGAGTGGGGAGAACCTGTTTGATGTTCTGATCGGAACGGAACGGAAGAGCGGTGTTTTGACCGCGACTATGCTGCCTCACAGTCACCCAGTTGCCCTGCTGCACAGGCGCTAATGCCGGAACCGAACAATGTACAGGAGTCCCTGAGCTAGTCACATCCAAAGCAGTATCTACAGCCCTCACATTCTTACTGTCCTCAACTAAAGTTTGGATGCGTGTCTCTAGTTCTAAAAACTTCTCTGTCAGCCTAACTATTTCCCTGCATTTATCACATGTGAATCCCTCATCGCCGACAGAGATAGATAAATGTACATGTGCAAACTGTGCAAAAAAACAATAGAGAAGAAAGCCATTACTCACCGTGATGATGAATGATACCAACTTAATTACACTTACAACGCCACTTCCACTTTCCACTGTTGTTTGATGAACTCGTGAAAAAACGGAGCGATGAGATAATGAAAACGGGGCGAGAAAAAAGAAAACATATATA